>OY977952.1:18407500-19007500 GCA_963854355.1 Epinotia brunnichana
TTCACCAGATCCCAAACAACGAAAACCATATCGGTGACATTAAGTGTTTCAATCACACGA
The DNA here is from genome assembly GCA_963854355.1 of Epinotia brunnichana. NCBI lineage: Eukaryota > Metazoa > Arthropoda > Insecta > Lepidoptera > Tortricidae > Epinotia > Epinotia brunnichana. The sequence continues at coordinate 18,407,561 of OY977952.1, forward strand.
ACAACAATGTCCGAAGCGCGCCCGCCACGCTCCTACGCATATTCCCAATATTGCTGCTGTCACACGAACAACAACGCTAGTGTAATTTGAACCTTATTATTTAGATCATAAAGTTTATTTTAAATAGTGGTGATGTTTAGATTTAATATTGCAACGCGTTGCGCGCACACGCAGGCACGTGCGGTCACGTGCGGTGTGGAGCACCTCCCGCCGTCACTAATTTTGACGGGTAGTGACGATTGTTTGCTCATTTCGTTCCTAATTCTGGTGATTTATTCATTAGGGGTTGAACGGGAAGCTTATTCCTACTTTCGCAAAAGAAACTAGAATTGCGTAAGAACGTCAGGATGGATATAAGAGTAAGTATTGTATCACGGGAGTCTGGCCGCGTTCTTAGTAATCCACAGGCAGGGACGCGGGTAAGTGTTTAGGCGGTTATCACACTGCACTGCATCTCCGGACAGAGGCAAGGAGAAGCGGTTTTCTCGTTGCCTGCAAGTACCGCAATTTGAATGTAAATTCCGCACGGTAGGTACCACACACTGCACCGCACACTCCGTGCTGTGAAACGCGTCTCCGCACATAACCGCCTTAATATTAAATCAAAATGTCTTCGATATTGTTATAGTATTAAATACAGATACGACAAAATTCCTCATCATTCAATAACCTTATTTGTCAATAGCTGAAATAGTTTAATTTGTCTTCATAATAGTTTAAATAATTGCCAATGCAAACAAATTGAAAAGTAAACTGTGTTACATATCTTGGAGTCAAGGTTGATGTTAAATTTTCCTGGCTACAACATAAGTAAATTAAGATTACTCCTAGGACATTTTTACCACCTTAGCATTAAAGTACCAAGAAATATACTAAAATGTCTGTACCCTTATTATATGCCCTTGATAATGGCTTGATTGGTATGGACTTACATTCAAATCTTACATAGACAAACTTGAAGCATTGCAAATTAGATTCTTAAAATTACTAGTAAATAAAAAAACGAAAAACAGTTGCAAGGGCGATTATTCAAAATTATTTAAAATCATCTGTAAAATACTTCCGGTTAGCTTCAAACATAAATACCTTTTAGCAGTTAACAATCATAGCAATCGGGTACATATCCCAATACCGATAGAACACAAACATAGCACAAGGTCGGTGTCCGCGGGTAAGTATGAAGTACCTCGGGTTGATAACTATTTTGGAGACCGTACATTACGTACGCCAAGAGACTTCCGTACTTCTTAATTACCTTACCCGAAGACATCCGACATGAACCAAATAAACATAAATTTAAAAAAGCACTAAAAAACACCTACTGCATACAGTTACGTAACGTTTGTTTATTTTGCAAGCAAGCGTTATCATATCACACTCAATATATATATATATATATATTAAGATTAATAAGTTAGCATAATAATAATAAAAATCGTTGGGCTTTGGTCGCGCTGTAAGTGTAAGTTAGTTGGCCAAAAATGTGTGCATTTAAAGTTTAAAAATACACTGCACAGTAGGTATAGAGTTTAAAAGAGGGACACATTTATTAATTTAATAATGAATCGGCAATGAAATGATACTCAACAGTATGATATATCTATGATAGTCCATGCAATTCCCCGTCACCTAATACATAACTATTTATCTATAGCTCTCCATCTGGAATGAGCACTTCGACTATGGCTGAGTAGACAGAGAATTGAGAGAATTTTAACAAGTTAGTTCTATTTGATTCGTTCCGCCAGCGGCCCTCTATTTTAATATTTCATTACGTACTAGACACTCTGTTTTAATAGCTTTGAGCGCTTTTATTGTAGTTAGCTGGTTTTCCCACTCGGCGATTTGACGTCGGTTTTTTGCCAGTTAGTTTCGGTTTTTGGTTTTACGGTGGGTATAGTAATTGTAGGTAAGGGTTAGAAATGTTAATAAGCTGCAGAGAATGTTTTATTGTTATACCAAAATCTTGCCATGCCATACACACTATAACATATTAATATTAAGTACGAAATAACTGTGTGTAATACTCTGAATATTGTATTCGGTTGTAAAACATTACATAAAACGACTCTCTTTGAAATAAAGATTTGCCGAAGTAGGTACAGTAGGATTGACTGGGTTTTCCAAATGCAGCAAATTTATGTTTTTCTCAGTATACCTGCTTGACTGCGCTCGAAACGTCGGGAATGTTGGGATGTATTTATTATATAATATACGCGATAAAATCCGTGCATTTGTTCGAATCTATTTACCGTTGGAAAAATCTCTTCATTGGGTAGGTAGGTAGTGATATTAACGTGCTCCAAAATACACTGGGAGGCAATAAAAACGGCTCAATTTCCATGGATATATTACTAATGAAGTGACCCGTTTTCATTGTCTCCGAGTGTATATGAAGTGTTTTAAAATATCTTATCATAATTGGCTCTATTGCGACTGAAACCTAGCTAAGAAATTGTATACCTACAGCGACAGTGAAGATATTCGCAGCGGACTGTACCGAGTGACAATGCTTAGTAATTGGAAGGGTTCACGATCAAATCGTTACGGGGTAGCGGGTTCGCGCCGGCCCGGTATCGCCCGCTCCTTATTTCAAACACAAATATTTGCCCCGAGCGAAACTTTTACTCAGTCTCCGGGCTTTATTAATATTTTATTATTTTGTCTTGTTACGTTTCGGAAATTCTCAACTTCCTTGTTAGCAATTCCCGGTCTAAAGCGATTATATTTTAAATTATTTTAATTAAAACACTGTGTAAACTGTTAAGTACCTACTCGCGATTTTCTGTTGAAATTGTTTCGTAGAATAATTAGAAATGTTCGGTGGTGGTAAGTTTCTGCTCTAATGTGTAACTTGCCGAGGCTAACAATTTATAATAGAAATATAGGTGTAGCTACTTCAAGCTCATTTACTTGTAAAAGACGTCTTATTCTTTACCATTCAATTCAATAATTTATTAATTAAATATAAATTCAAAAATTAATTACGCAATGGCAGTTAACGCTAAATTAATAATTGTTATAAATATCAGATTATAACACTATAATTTACTTTGAAAACAAAGTTTTAACCGACGAAAAATCAATCATCCCCTATTTTCCTACCCTTAAGGTTGGTTTTTTTTTCCAAATTTATATGGGACCAACTTCGGTGTATACCCTTTCTAATAAAAAAAGAATTATCAAAATCGAACTACTGTGTAAAAAGTTATGCGTAATCATACATAAAAAATATATAAAGTAAAGTAAAGTAAAGTAAAGTAAAAAAGTCATTTATTTAAACAGAATGAGTTTTACATAGTTACCAGGGGTCCCCACACTAGGCTACGCCTGTACCGTGGAGAACCAGTTAATTTTTAAACATCAGAAATAAGTTACCACAGATATTTATTACATTTGGAGGAGTAAGAAAAAATATTTTACATTGAAAAGTTTATACTCAGAGACTAACTTAGATATTAAAGATAGCTTCAGTCTCGGCATAATTTAACGAATGAAGAAATTTAAAAATAAGTGATTTGGCTTCATTTTTTGTGCTGCCCGTTAGGTTACAATATTTCAGTAAAGTGTTATATATTGCTACCCTAATATAATCGCCAAAACGTTTACCAAAGCTGGAAAGAACTCTAGGGTCTCTAGGAACTGGTAACCTAAAGACGCGTTTTTTAAGTAGTGTGTCGTAGCAAGTCATATATTTAGAGGTTTTGTGTGTACATAATGAAATTTTAAGGATATAAAGTTGACGTACGGTTAAAACGTGTGATTCGGCATACAAGGTCGCAGTTGGATATCGAAAGGGCCTCTTTAACATGACTTTCAGCACCGAACGTTGCGCTCTTTCGATTTCCAACATGGTCGTCTTTGCTGCGCTGCCCCACGCTGTGATACAATAACTGATCACTGACTGGCACAGCGCAGTGTAGACTAGTAGTAATATATATATACGCGTCGACTTGAGAACCTCCTCCGTATTTTTCGTCGGTTGAAAATCTACGTCTGGCTACAATATGCGGTTATATTAAATATACACGCTGTATAGGTACTTTACTTGTGTATTCTAGTTACAATAAGATTACGTTAGAGATTTGGGAGACATTCTTTATGGTTGTAAGTCGCTAAATCCAAAGTTACCTACGTACGCAACACATCTACTATTTAATTAGGGGAAATATGCCAAGCGTCGATTTTAAATTGGTCAATGATAAACCCTGAAAAGTCAGTTACTCATTATGACATCAGATAAACGCAATTCACCTAGAAAGCAAAAAGTCAGAATTATAATTTTTTACTTGATTCATGATAATCCAAGAACCGGTAATTATACCGTCTAACTGGTACGTGCTTTTTGATGGGCTAGTGCGTGCTTCCAAGTCGCGTCGCGTTTTTCAGTGAATACCGTCTCAAACTGTGCAAATCGTTAACTCATTTAGCGCCAGTAGCCATATGTAGTGAAAAGTGCCGGTAGAGATCTGATGAATGTGGCGTGATTGGCGCTGAATGGGTTAAGAGGAACCCTACATTTTCTCGTCCCACGAGTCATTTCATTTTCATTTCATTTATTTGCCATAAATTGTATGTTACATAGGATGGTACATTAATCGTAGTCGTCCCGTTAAATGTACTTGCCCCTCTTAAACTTGAAGATATTAACTATGCGGCCAATAACGCAGAAATATCGTAATATTTTTTGAGTTATTACTTATTAGAATAGATGAAAGATGGGTTTTCAATTATATGTATCTTTTAAGAGTTTAGGTTGGTAACGTCATTTAACACGTTCACTGCCGCATACAAAATGATCTGGCAATGTCACACGTCCTAGTGTGCTTCCAGTTAGAAGCTGTGAATCCATTGTGGATTGGACTCCTGAAAAGCATCATAGGAGGCACTCCAGCAGGGAACGTGTTAAGTGCTTGTTGGCATATTCAGGCGTAATAAGACCAAAATAAAATAAGAACTTATTCTGAGATTAAACGCCAATATTGTGCGGACTGAGCTGAAAATATATTAGATACCTAACTAACCTAAACTTTACTTCTCTTTGGACAACATTAAGTAATAACAACGCATTGTGTGTCTCTAAAATTGCATAGCCTACTTACTTTGAAACATAGACTTTTTTTATCAATATAGATAGATACAAACTCTTTTTGTAATCTAGTAAAAATTGCAAAAACGATCACGATTTTGCAAATTCCCGCGCAGACAATTTAAATATTCAAAGTTATAAACCTATTACAAGTTGGCAACTCAAACTACTGGGTTATTCTGTGAGGCTTAAAGTTTTTGTGAATTTTACACAAGTTGGTATATTAACATCGCTCGGCGGCCGATGAAAGTTGCTCTTTAGTTAATTAATTAGATTACTCGTGCCCCCCCGAAACTGTAGATTTACAAAATAGAATATTACGAAAATTTCGGGGCTTTTGGGCGATATCATGCAGAGAACATGATACTCCCACTGCCTTCGCCAAACAGTTTTAAAACGATGATTGGACGAGGCAGGGCTTGAAGACCATGTGGATGGATGCGCTCACGCCTAAAAACAAGACGCTTTTAAGACGGCCGCAAAAGGTCGTAAACGTGAGGGCGTGCAGGGGGTACCGCACAGTTTCCTGAGCGGCTGCCACACTACTGGCAGGACATCCGCCCTGGAAACTACAAGCGGAAGTTCTGGCCGAGGTATATCGCTACCGTGCGGAACTGAGGGCCAGGGGAGAGTATCCTAACCAAAGGGATGTAGAAGGGCTTCGGAACGCAGCAATGACTGCCCTTCTCCCGAGATGGAGGGCAGATCTGGAAGTGAGCACGGCCGGCAAAATAACAATAGGGGCAATCTTGCCCAACCTTGACAGGTGGATCGGCCGCAAACGCGGCTTCCACCTGGTGCAGGTACCCACAGGGCATGGTTGCTTTGGGGAGTATCTGCACCGAGTCGCCGGTCGAGAAGAAAGCCCCCGCTGCCATGGGTGTGGCGCAGCAGTTGATGATGTGCGCCACACACTGGAGGTATGCTTGGCGTGGGGGCCACAGCGGCACAATTTGGTCATTATAGTGGGTAAAGACCTCTCGCTGCCGACACTTGTATCGACAATGCTCGACAGTGAGAGATCCTGGGAAGCTTTGGCCTCCATCTGCAAGTCCGTAATGGCACAGAAGGAGGCAGCGGAGAGAGAGCGGGAGAACGACCCTTGACGAAGAGCAAGGCGCGCACGCCGCCGCTATGCGCACTTGCTCCCCCCGCCGTAGTGGTCTGGATGGCAGCGTCGGGAGACCCTAGCGGTCCAATAAGCCCACGGGATGGCAGCGCCCCGAAATTGTCCCGGGGCGCTCTCCCTGGTCGTGCCTGCGTAAACGGGCCAGTGGCGAGGGTCAAAGTAGAATGCGTCAAGCGAACCTTTGGCCCTCCTTGGCAGCGACATGGCTGGACAATCGTTGGGGGTTTAGTGGGTAGTCTGGGCCTTCTGTCCGGGAGTCCCACCCACCCGTCCGGTCCCCCCTGACCGGGCGGACGGTGCGTCAAAGCATTCCCCCGACGTTAAAAAAAAGGGCTGGTCTTCAAGCCCAACTAGAGAAGTAAGTCCACGTTACAAAATATTGTAGCCAAATACGTAGCATTCATTACTTTGTATGAAATGTTCCTGGTGGTGAAATGATTAAGATTGCTGTAGTGGCAACCGTTTTTTTGTAATAATTTAAATCAAATGTGTTTGTGTGTACATTATATTCTTATTTGAGATAGGAAGATAGGAATATTGTACATTTGTATAATCACTTCACTATATTAGAAAAACTAAACATATGCTTTTGATGAATAAAATCAAAACCATATCGAAGACCACAATAGGTTATACAATCACAAGCATTTTCAAAACCTCTATTATACGTCTTCAGCTTATCAAAATAAGGTTCAATGTCCCTCAAGCGTTAGTCCTGATAATAAGCAACTTAGAATAATTATGTTTGCTACGGAACTGTCAGTTTGCGCGCCATTTTCGAGGGCCCTCGATGTGATGTTGCCAGTGTGGAGAGCGACTGGGTCTGACGGGCATTGTGACACACGGATTATATTTTACTATAGACACTTTTTTCAGACATACTTAAGGGAGATTGCGGATAGGAATAATAAACCTTCTGTTGTGTGTGAGATATTTTTAACAGCTTCGTCCTATAGATGCTTTGAAAGATTATCGTGACGTGATGAATAGGTATTAGATAAGCCTCACCTAAGTAGGCGTCAGTATTTCGGTAAATAATAAGTATATTATATATTGTATAATAATCCTGACAAGGTTTTTTTTATGAAGAACTGTCCTCCCAGTTATGATGATACATAAGATGTACCTAAGATAAAAACAGAAAATTATATTTAGTTCCTGGAGAGACGGCTACGGTGACAGAAGTAGGTAGGTACCTAGGCTATTGCCTAGGTACCCTAGGTTCCCTAGGTTGCCAAGTACCCTTTTGGGCACTTGGTCTTGCCTAGCCTGATTCTCAGTGATGAGGTAGATTGAAGTCATAGTGGCTCAATAGAGCAAAGTGTAAGCGGAAGACCAGAAAAGTAGACTCCATCCCAAGACGAGAGGGGGATAATTAGGTAAGTATAATAATGATGAAAATACATACACGCTTATTGTGAGCTTATATTACATTCAACTGGCATTTTTTAAAGTGTGAATAAGTTCATTCTTGATTTGGTAAATCACGATTTCTCGGTTGCAAATGGTTATAGGTAGTTGATTCAACTGTTTATTTTTATTTTTATACAACGACGGTGGCAAACAAGCTTACGGCCTGCCTGATGTTAAGCTGGTACCGTAGCCTATGGACACTTGTAACTCCAGAAGAATCACAAGCGCGTTGCTGAACCTTTATTCACTTGAGGATTCGCTGTGTTGGCACTCCCAACGCAGCGCATCCTAGGGAGCTCTGGCGACCTTACTTACCACCAGGAACACAACACCACATGCTTCATAGCATGCAATAATATAGCAACACTACAAAGCAGTGGTGCTATTATGGCTGCGGTCTTCTGTAAGGTACTTCCCCAGTTGGGCTATACTCCACATACGAGCGAGATGACATTCCGCTGTGCCCTACCTCTCCTAAAAATCCTGTATTCTTACAGATACCTATTAAATAATAATAAAAATAACATAATAAATAAAAAATAAAATCGTACCGTTATTATTTGTTTTCAGTATCAGGCATTTATAAAACACTACGTTTATTAAAACTTCAATTCGAAGTTGAAAACAGAGAAACTCTATAAAAACTTCCATAATGTTGTAATTTCGCTAATAATTCTTTGACTAGGATTTTCCACAGCACACGTTTCATGCCCTGATAACGCTCTAATCCTCATATAAATCATGGCAGGAAATTTACGACCCCGCCATATATAAATACCTTCGTAAATTATTGCCGTTGCGAAAAATACCATCCCGACGACGGGTAAATAGGTTGAACGTGCCTCTCCTCTACTCGTTTTTAACGTGGCTTGATCTTTCCAATTGTTTTATTGCAAAAGGATTTTATGAGGTAGAAAAGCGCTGTCGATCAAACTTTTTTTAAATATGAAATGTTTTGATTTTAGAAACAACAACAAAACCTAGTCGTACGCGGTGTTTGTTAAAATCTCAATGTATAGAAAATTTGACAAGTTTCTACGTAATGACAGCTGCCGGCGCCATTATTTAACGTTGATCGGTCTGTAGTCTTAAGTTGGTGGGACTTTCGAATGATCCATGGAACATGGCGGATCGTGCTCCAGACAGTGTTTTTAGGGTTCCGTAGCCAAATGGCAAAAAACGGAACCCTTATAGATACGTCATGTCTGTCTGTCTGTCTGTCTGTCTGTCCGTCCGTATGGCACAGCCACTTTTTTCCGAAACTATAAGAGCTATACTGTTGAAACTTGGTTGGTAAGTAGATGTATTCTGTGAACCGCATTAAGATTTTCACACAAAACTCGAAAAAAAACAGTAAGTTTTGGGGGTGGGGACCCCCAAAACTTACTGTTTATTTTTTGTCAAACCCATACGTGTGGGGTATCTATGGATAGATCTTCAAAAATTATATTGAGGTTTTTATAATCATTTTTTTCTTAACTGAATAGTTTGAGCGAGAGACACTTCCAAAGTGGTAAAATGTGTGTCCCCCCCTGTAACTTCTAAAATAAGTGAATAATAAAACTAAAAAAAATATATGACGTACATTACCATGCAAACTTCCACCGGAAATTGGTTTGAACGAGATCTAGTAAGTAGTTTTTTTTTAATACGTCATAAATCGTAAACCGCAATTTATTTTACGGAACCCTTCATGTGCGAGTCCGACTCGCACTTGGCCGCTTTTTTATTTTCTGCATCCTGCTGTTTAAAGTATAATTTTGATAGCATATTATGCAGTGAATGGCAAATGTGACGGCTACAGTTAATGAAGAATTTTCCTGGAAGTGCGAATAACCAATTCTCGGGCATCATTCGGCGGTTCGTGGTCGCGGACGCCATTATACTTTGTACTGCTCCAGCTATCACCCAGTGCATTGTGAAGGCCTTCTACCGTACATCATGCTAATAATACTGTTTAATTTATAAACCTACTGACTCTGGCAAAGGCCCTCGAGGCTGCCATTTCTTTTATATAATAATAATAACTTAAGTTGGTGCAACCCGCCCTTACTAAGGAATTTATTGAATATATAGAACATATAGGTACAGAAAAACCGACCAAGTGCGAGTCGAACTCGCGCACGAAGGGTTCCGTACCATTATCTATAAAAAAATATTATATTCTGTGTTTTTAGTATTTGTTGTTATAGCGGCAACAGAAATACATCATCTGTGAAAATTTCAGCTGGAACTATCACGGTATCAGTGAGATACAGCCTGGTGACAGACAGACGGACGGACGGACGGACGGACGGACAGCGGAGTCTTAGTAATAGGGTCCCGTTTTACTATTTGAGTACGGAACCCTAAAAAAGAGGAAATAAAAAAAATTAAAACTACTCAAATATCCCACCCCGCGTCACTCCCGGTGCAAAGGTGACCAACACGCTCGCCGCATTGCCGCGTTGGATTGCGATGGACAACCTTTGCTATAAGAATGATCCGGAGTTTTTCTCGCAAGCGGCACCCCACTTCCCTAAGGAAAGACTTTTCCTCGGAGTACCAGCATCCCGTGGTCCCTGAGGCAAGAGGCCACGCCCTTAGTCTTTGCAATCTTATCCAAAGAATACATCTAAGAAATGTCTGTCAATCTAGAACAGCTTGACAGGACTGCGACTGGCATCACGAGGCGGGTTGACCCATGCAACCCTTAAGTAACCACATCTTGGAAACATGCATGGTTATCATGCAATGTTATCATAAATAGGTATCTACTACACATCTTATACGTAACTATAGGCTGACCATCAATGTTGTCAGTAGCAGCAGAAATTAGAAACATGTAGGCTTCTCTTTTCTTGGAGTAGTAGTGCAAACGTAAGGGAGAGAAAGGATGAGTGCCAACGGACTATTGGGTATTTGACAACAGTGAATATAAATATTATTTTCATTAGCAGCAGATAAACATTACGAAAATACTCGGAAAGTGTCAATCTTTCATTTAAGTTTACTATTTTAAGATTTTTAAATTCATAAAAACTTATAATAAGGACGTTGTTTGAATGTGACGTCACAAGCAAGTAATCCATAAGTAATCTCTACAAATTCCATACTAATGGAGCGTTTTTGAAGTTTCATAAAAAGAAGCTGATTTGATTTTTGTCAAATACCTACCGTATTGTAACTTTATAAATCTGCATGCGCTACTCAAACCTGGCTGAATACAAAATTACAAATGCGACACCGGCCAAATTCTACGGTCCGTTTAAAGAGAAAAGCAAATTAAATTATGGCATAAATTAAAAGCAATACCACCGTAATAAGTTCAATTTCAAATTGTCTATTGTTCCTTCAACACGTGGCGGTGTTGTATCACTAAACGTTTTTTTTTTCATAACGCGTTACCTATTCTCAAATTCTACCGGCCAGACCTGTGTTATTATTATTCCGTATTTCATTCACCTTTCTTTGTTCACACAAAGAGCGTCCGCGGAACTATGGGTAGTATAATAAGAGACATAATATCCAAAAGCATAAAAGAACCGAGAATGTTGGAAGAAAAATGTTACGCCGCTTCATACAAATGTTATTTCGGATGTAAAACAAACTGACATCGAATGTAAATATCTGCCATTGTGGAGTGTTGTCATCTGTAGAATGACGTTTATAATGGACATTTAATGGCCTTTTTTGATGAATAGTCCAACGTGGACAAATACTTCCGCGCGCTATCGTTATTTGCTTTATTTTAAATAGGTCATATTGTACATTAAGTGTTTGCTTCTTATATCAATGTTCGAACTCATTAGGAGCCCTATTTGATTGCTCCCTTGTTTTTAGACCCTCTAGTGATTACTTAATTGTTGTAAAATAACTTTTATGACATTATGACGTTGACTGCTGTGCTAGACTAGTGTTTTTCGCGGCAGTAAGTTTTACTTACAATTTTTAGGTAAATTCAGTTTAACATCCTTGACGAATCCTAAAGATCCCTGGGTCCACTTGCTTAAGGAGCGTCCAGACGGCCCTGTACTGCAAACTACAAGATAGAACGACATAGGGATACGAATGACTGAATTTATTTCCAGTCCGTGCAGGACCGATTGCGCTAGTTACCCTTGTAAAAATACTTATAAACAAAAATAATTAAGATTCATGCTGTTACATACATTTTTCTTCCCTCGAGCCCTTAGCTTTTCAATTTCAATTGCTGTTCTCAGTTTTCTCCGAGTTTTGCTTAACTAAATGTTAGCTATTTTATAATCAACGATGTTAATAAACGCTGATACATAAAGAATAAGGTCGGACAAGACAGCGACGTGAGTGGCATTATGGTTCACGCGCAAGACAGTTGGCAGTTTTTAAGAAAAAAAGTGACAGACTGGATGGAAGCGATAGTGTATGCGAGATGTAAAATGAAACAATATAAATAAATAAAAATTTACAATAAGAAGAATAAGTTATTTTTAATATAAGGATAATCCTTAAAGCAATAATAGGTAAACAAATGAATAACAAATCGCAACCCCTTACCAAAATATACTATTTTCACAGATTTATGGAGAGGATTAAGCCTAATTAACTAATAACCCTTACCACCTAATGTTATTTTCGTAGAAGTACCCCTGCGGTCAAGTCATACCCTTTCTATGCGGTTAGCGAAATCCGACTTTGGGTTAGATTATTGAGAAAAGTTATTCGATACCTACGTAATTAAAATACATTTGAAAGCAATTTAATCAAAAGTTAAACAAATAAGTTGTGATTTGGTATTGTTTGAATTTGAAGTATGAGTTATGAATCTACATATAATATAATATACTATCATACTAGTGTACAGTCAGCTTCATAAGACTTGACAACTTCATATGGCAGTTTAACATGACGTTTAATGCGACACGGTACAAAGGTGTTAAGCCCCTTATGAGGCTGACCGTACCACTGGGTTTTTTCAAAAACTTATGTACTCGTACGACATCATCATTTCCTTGCCCTTATCCCATTTACTTGGGGTCGGCGCAGCATGTCTTTTTCTTCCATACTTCTCTGTCAGCCGTCATCTCATCACTCACTTCTTTTCTCTTCATATCGTCTCTCACACAGTCCATCCACCTTTTCCTTGGCCTACCTCGTCGTTTACATCCATCCACATTCATACCTAATACTCTTTTGGTCACATGGCGTTCATCCCTCCGCATTACGTGCCCATACCACGCAAGGCGATTGGTTCTCAATTTATCCGCGATCACATGCCAAATCTTCTCAGCAGCATGGATATTGTACTCGTACGACATATCATTTGATATTTAACGGTGCAGTGAAATTTCGGTGACGGAAAAAAATTGTGACAAAACCGGTCTAATCCCAATAAGATCTAGTTTTCCCTCTGGTTTGGAAGGTGAGATGGCAGGCGCTGTCGTAAAACTAGTGCCTATGCCAAATCTTGGGATTAGGTGTGCTTATCGCTAGGAGGATGATTTATGTCTACGGTTTGAAGTTAAGGCTTAAGGGAGAAAAATATTGATATTTAAGCCGCCGCCTTGGCGCCTCTCTTGTATCTGGTCATTCGTTATATTTGAACTTTGAAAGTCGGAACAGTTAAGACAATAATTGTATTTTTCAATTTGTGTATTTTAGATATGCCAGTGTTTCTTTAGGTCTCTTTGTCTTTTTGTCCGTTTAGCCGCGGTGGCACAAACACGTCACGCCTTTCATCGACAAACAAGTTTTTACAGTCCACCAACAACAAACAGATTTATTTTTAACCTTAGTAGAATATTAATAAGTCAGTTTTTAGTATGCGTCAATTTTTTCAACTTTTCCCAAATTTCTTGAAGACAGATCTCCAGTTTTGTTACGTAATGGGATCTCGGAGCGTGAGTGGAAATCGAAGCCTTTGTCTCACGACCGCTTATGCTAATACACTTCGTCTTTCATAATAATATTAATACACATTTGGTTTAACTGGAAAACCACGCTGACTCAGATTTAGAACAAGGTCAGTAAAATAATCGAGAATTTCTTAAATATAGGTACTTAAACCTCTTGTGAGTCGAAGTACCTACTACGCGCAAGTTTACTTAAGAAAAACGCAATTGAAAGGACTCGGTACAATTTACAATTTCACAGCACAAACAAACCGTCCCATCCATTTTTAAATTGGATTTGTAACAGGCGTATCGCAAACAAGTGCACCAAACAAACTCCTTACAATCTCATCATAGAACATACTGCTTATTGGCATTTCAACAAAAGAAAACATACCTGTTAACAGGACATGCATCCTACGAAAAACTTCCGCACACCGACAAAGCTCGCGAATTCGCCACGCCCAAATCAAAATATATTATCGACCTATAAATTGCACAAAAACTGGCAACATCGATTTAAAAAAAACGGCATTCGCACAATCAATCAAGCGATAAGCCAATAAACCTCAACGATGCGCTTTTGAATTTGGAATTCGATTTTTGAATTGTGCCATTGTTGCGTATGGCCGGCGGCGGTGCGAGCTGCCTTGTCGAATGGCACAATGAAAGGGCAAACGGAAGTGAACGTCGGTGTCTCCTGATCAATGGAGCTCTGGATCGTCCAGGAACTATAGAAGTCGCTGCAAAAACGGCGGTAGCGTCAGAAATTTTAAAGACAATCTAAGTAACAGTTATCTCTACCTAAAAACTCAATCGTTTCAACGATTTACGAGATATTCCGTTGGCGATCGAGATTCAAAGGGATTAAAAAAAACTCAAACGTAACTGCCAAATGGGTAAGCACAAATGTATATGGTTGAATTCATATCTTTACCCGACATTATTTTTTTTTAAATAGTTCTTACCAATGACCAAAAGAGTCCTTAATTAACATTTTTCTGCCTACCATACACGCGAACTGTGGATACAGATACACACATGATACTCGTATAAAAATGTCCAGATACGTAGCAGAAAAAATATTGTACAACAATTCACCGCCCCCCTATTGAACACAAACCTGGCATTGTAGTCGCTGTCGCTAGTGAAAAAAAATACGTCCGGGGTTGCCAGCGCTATAAAATAAAGGTCCATAAAAGGTGAGTAATAATGAAATATGTATTACACGGGTATAATGTTGTTAGCCCCCGTTTAGGAATGAATGAGCGCTTTGATAGTCAGTTTGACTTGTCTCCATTGTGGGAATGGCCGTGAAATCGCTCGAGATGCAAGGAATAGATTTATACCCACAGTGGGGCCGCCGGTAATAGTTTAGCTAATTACAGGGGTTGCCACTATAATTTATCACGTAAAATTGCAGGGAAATTATGATTTCAAGCGTATATTTTGCCGTAAAGAAAGCGATACTTTCTCCAAGTTTGAAATTGAGTTTACTCGGAGTTCATAAGCGATTTTGAAAATTATTTTCTTGCGATGAACAACCTTAAGCTTTGGTAATAAAGGTGGATTAATGCTTTGAAATCGGTAAATGTGAGGTGGTATTTAGAAAGACGGCAATTTCGTCGAAAGAACCAAAGCCGGTTCAACTAATTAGTGTTAATCAAATAACGTCCTCTTTGGCGGTATAACTGGCCGGTTTTGACTAATAAGAAATCTTGTGAACTTAAAAAAAGTAGAATGACGGTTTATGTAATGTACCTATTTACTGGCAACGAAAAAAAATCGCGGTTAATTTGAATTGCATAATAGTAGATTGTTAACCAAGGGCTAAAAGGCACCCATTTCCGACGAAATATATTGGCGCTCGAACGAAGTGAGAGCACCAATGGTTCGAGTCAGAAATGGGTGACTTTCACCCGAGTTAAACACTCTGCTTTTTATATCGAATACGAGGAAAGTAAAAAAAAACACGGAAGGAAACTTTTACTATATGTTTATTCAAAGTATACAATTACTTGATATTAATGGAAAAATTAGAGCAATTAGCGAATATAAATTCAATATTTTTGTCTGGAATATTCACATTATGTACCACAAATAAGCGCCACCTGAAAACAAAATAATTATAATTAAGATATACTTATTTATAAACTAGCTTTTGCCCGCGACTTCGTCCGCGTAGAACTCGTTTATATCGTAGCTCGATACAAACTTTCACCCTCCATTACCCTTTTAGGGGTAGATTTCCGATATAAAAACTATCATATGTCCTTACCCGAGACTCAAACTATCTTTATCATTATTATCATTTATCATCATCATCATATCAGCCGAAAGACGTCCACTGCTGGACATAGGCCTCCACCAAAGAGTTCCAAAGTGACCAATCCTGCGCCACCCGCATCCAGCGGATTCTTGCGACCTTTACCAGGTCATCAGTCTACCTTGTGCCTACCAACGCCGCGCCTACTAACTACCTCTATACGAAGTTTTATCTAAATGGGTTGTATAGTAGCTTCATACAAATATTCAACCCCCATTTCACCCCCTTAAGAGATCATTTCCGGGATAAAAACTATCCTATGTCCTTTTCCGGAACTCAAACTATCTGTTAACCAAATTTATTCTAAATGGGTCACTCACATCCAAATTTTCACCCCTTAGGGGAGGATTTTCGGAATAAAACTATCCTTTGTCCTTCCCCAGGACTCCTAACTATCGCTATACTAAATGTTCACCCCCATTTCACCCCCTTAGGGAATGATATCTGGAATAAAACTATCAGATGTCCTTTCCCAGGACTCAAATTATCTCTTAACCAGATTTCAACTAAATGAGTTCCATAAACTATGCATTATCCTTTTTCGGAACCCCAAACTATCTCTATACCAAATTTCATCCAAATAGGGTACATCCAAATTTTCACCCCCTATTTTATGCCCTTGGAGGATTTTTTTCGGGACAAAAGCTATTCGTTGTTCTTCTACGCGAGTAAAACTATCTCTATAGGCACCAAATTTCATCCTAATCCAAATTTAAACCACCATTTCACTCCCTTAGAGGATGATTACCGGAACCAGGACTCAAACCATCTCTATACCAAATTCCATCGAAATGGTTTCCATCCAAATTTTCACCCCCCAATTCCCAGCACTCAAACTATCTCTTAACTGTTAACTTAAGTTTTATAAGTTTTTATTGTTACTAACATGATATGGACTAAGTCTGAAATAAATAATTTGCATTAAATTAAATTAACCAAATTTCATCTAAAAAGGTCACATCACATCCAAATTTTCATCCCTTAAGGGGGTGATTTTCGGGATAAAACTATCCTATGTGCTTCCCCAGAACTCCAACTCGCTATACCGTAAATGGGTTCCATCCAAATTTTCATCCCCCATTTCACCCCCTTAGGAGATGATTTCTGGACTAAAAATTATTTTAGGTCCTTCCCCAGGACTAACTATCTCCATACCAAATTTCATCTAAATGGGTTCTATCCAAATTTTCACTCCTCATTTCACCCCCTCAGGAGATGATTTTTCTGGATAAAAACTATGCATTGTCATTCCCTGGGACTCCTTCTATCTCTTTACCAAATTTTAACTGAATGGGATTTATCCACATTTTCATCCCTATTTCATCCCCTTAGGGGATGATTTTCGGGATTCAAAGTATCCGTTGTCATTCTCCGGGACTCAAACTATCTCTATACCAAATTTGATCTAATCGGAGTCCATCCAAAATTTCACCCCCCACTACACCCCCTTATGGGCAGATTTCCGGGATAAAAACTATCCAATGTCCTTTCCCAGAACTTAAACTAACTCTAAACCAAATTTTATCAAAATGGGTTACATCCAAATGTTCACCCCCACGTTTTACCCCCTAGAAAGGGGAAGATTTCCGGGATAAAATCTATCCTTTGACCTTCCCCGGGACTCGAACTATTTATATACCAAATTTCATCCAAATCGGTGCAGCGGTTTAAGTAGCTCCATACAAACTTCCACCCCCCATTTCATCCCCTTAGGGATTTATTTCCGGGATATGTCCTTCCCCAGGACTCAAACTATCTATATACCAAATTTCATCTAAATCGGTTAAGCCATTTTCACGTGATGCGCGGTCACATAAACAGACAAACAGATAAACAGAAAAACAGATAAACAGATAAACAGACAAACAGACAAACAGACAAACAGATAAACAGACAAACAGACAAAAATTCTAAAAACTGTTGGAACGTGTTCTGTTATCGATTTTAAGTATCCCTAGCCAATTTTTTTTCGAATTACTTCCATGTACAGACTTTCTACCCTCTTCAGCTTTATTATATGTATAGATAAATAGATAGAAGATAATGAAACTCCCATTCAAATATCTCAAAAAATTATGAAGCTACATCCGTTTTAATGTCGCTTGTTAGAGTGAGAAAACGATGAGGGACTGTGACGTCAATATACTCGAGCGTCATAGTAAAAAACAATCGTTTCATATGAAGGTGCGTTTTGCGGAAAAGGGACAGAACATACCTCCTCTTAAAACTTTGGACTCTTATAACTTAATCATTACCTATATAACCTTTTGCTTTGTTTTTTTCTCCATTTGACTATATTTATTTTAAATTCTTTTTCGAGAAAATACATTATGATTATTTACCATATTTTCGATTCCTGAGCTATAACCACGAACTTCGGAATTCGAAAATATTCGGGTATCTCTATCTTTATCGCACTAACCATACTCGAGTGACAGGGATGCAAATATATGAACATTGAGTATCGGTTTTCGTGGTAGCGCCGCAGGTACTTTGGCTGAATGCGCCGAGCGCGTGCCATTGTCATTCAAAAAAAACAAATTCGTGTTAATTATATTGTTCAAATTTGTTGATTTAATTTATTGAAATTACGACATAAAACGACATTTGCGCATATAAGTTCTCATATCAGAATCGAATATTTTTTTATGGTTTATATTTTAACATTTGTCTCGTAAAGGTCTATCGTAGACGGGATTTAAATTATTAATAAGTGAAAGGCAAAGCAATTCCGCCATTTTGACGAAAATTTGACGGTTCTTATAGCTGACAGTTGGAGCAGCGTTTGATTTCAATAAAAATAAATGAAAAATTAAATGAAGTCGTATATTTCGGAAAATTAATTAACTGTCGCAGTCGGATTAAAAACTATCCTAAGTTGCAGCTAGAATAATAATGTACCTATATAAAATGTTTCATATTTTTCCGTTCATGGGATGCTGAGAACATTCGAACCGCGCAAAGCTTAGTTTCAAACTGGCTGATTCTTTTTTTAATTTAGAGATTTATTATAAGTGGAGATTACGTAGGTATTACTTAGTCATAAACATTTTTTTACGATTTCTATAGAAATTTAGTTACATTTACAATATAATATGATTATTTTATTAGGTACCTTTGTTGCCAAATAAACATCATCAGGAGCTTCATTTAAGAAGGTTTCTATCTCATTTGCAATAAAAATCTTAGACTTTTTGCTTTTAAAGCCAATATATTAGCGCACAGACGGCTTTGATGCCGTCTGGCGCAAGAAAACGGCCTCGCTCGCTGCTAGACAGGGTGCGCGGGAGTAGCAACAGCATCCTAAGCATGATAGCTAACAAGCTAAATTGTCCTCTTTTGTGACAAATGGGTCAGAGGACTAAATCTCTTGTGTGTATTTCTTTCCCGCTCACGGGACAATGAAAAGAAATACACACAAGAGATTTAGTCCTCTGACCCATCTCTTGTGTGTATTAATTATTAAGCTACTAACATTAGATTAAGTAAATACTAATAATTTGTGGACCAAATGTTGTCTTTAAAACTGAATAAATAATAATAATATTCCAAAGTTCTGAAATAATTACATATAGTTAAGAGTAACATAAATAATACAGGAAAAATAAAACGATATCTCTATCTAGCTTATTTTTTTTATTTATCAAAAATAATTTCTTTATTCAATTTGTAATTTACTTACTTTTGTATGTAATTTTATGTCTTCAAATTCCTATTAAATTATCTTTGCAGCCCCTTCTTTCAAATAATAAATAAATAATCGAAATCGGTATACGCGTGATAAAAAGCTATCGATGAATAAACAAACATACTAGGTTGTAAGTTATTAGTACCAAAATGTAGATGGTGCTGTGCAACGGTAACTTCTATTATGAGCTGTTTCACATTGTTCAAGAAAGAATGGGGTCCTGACATGACGGGTATGGTGTATGAAAGTTTGTATGGAACCCTCGGTGCGCGAGTCAGACTCGTACTTGACCGGTTTTTTTTTATGGCTTATTAACAACAACGAGGTTTACCGAAATAGTAGTCGTTTTCGAGATATATCACCGAACTTTGGCAATTTTTGAACGTAACTTTTGTGAAAATGAGTTAAACATAAAAATCTCTCGTAAATAGGGCAAAGTTATATGTAGATTTCATAAACGTGCGTAAACAACATAATTATAGAGAAACAGAGCTTTGTTGGCCCATGTTTGAATAAATCATTTAGTAAAATCTCTTGCAAACGTAGATAAAGGATTGAAGAACCGAAAAGCGTTTGTGCCATAAATAAATCTATGGTTATGACGGAGGAATATCAACCCAAAACTCGACAAAAAGTGCGTGGAGCCCCTTAAATACTATTTCCAAGTAACTTACACATCGAAAGAACTAAATAAGAAGAGGAAAAAGCAAATCAAGCAAAAATTATTTCATCGAATCGGCATTGTAAAATTTTAGTAATTACGTGTGAATTCACATGTTATTACTAAAATTTTACAATGCCGATTCGACGAAATAATTTTTGTCATTTAGAAACTGTGAAATCTCCGAGACAAGTTAAATAGAGTAATAAATACACATATCCTGATAACAGCATGACAGATGGAAAGTTACCTTACTAATTTTTTCAGAGGAATTAAAATAGCGACTTGCAAAATGCGATATGATAAGGACCCAGTATTTGTCTTGCTTGCTTACGAAAAACACGTTTATTTAAATGAAACTTTATCAATAAATAAATAATATACTGTTATCTATATTACGGAAAACCTAGTGGAGTCAAGAATGTTTGAGTCTAGTTGCTTACTGGCATGGTTAAAAAGTAAAAACTGCTTCACTAGGTTGTCCGTAAAATATCTATATTTACATCTTGATCTGAGATCAACTGGTCGTACATACACATAATCACGCCCTGTTGCTCGGAGAGGTAGACAGAGATTACGGACTTCCATTTGCTACGATCCTGACAAAATTATAAATAAATATTACGAGAGCTCAATAAGGCTTGTGTTGTGGGTACTAGGCGACGATAATATATATATAATAGATAAATACATATAGATACTTATATACATATATAACATCCATAACTCAGGAACAAATATTCGTGATAAACACACAAATAAAAGCCCTGACCGGGATTCGAACCCGGGACCTCCAGCTTCGTAGGCAGAGTTAACTAGGCTACGGAGGCCGTTAAAAAAATTCCTTCGCATCATTCACTTTCATAACATTCTTCATAATTATAAGCTCTTCAGTTACAGCGGCGGTATACGGGTTATAGATACAGTCGCGGAATGAAAAGGTTGTGACCACCTTAAGATCTGTTTTGCTTGCTCAGTATAAGTTATCAGTATCTGCTTTATCGACCGAGTATGACACACTCCGTCATTATGAATTTTTATTTCACTACATGGCACACAGATGCGTCTACTTTGAAAAGGCGAGTCAAAATTAAAAAGAAAACGAATACAAGGAATAGCAATGATGACCTTGACAGAATGTGTTATTCACATTTATAGTTTTAATCATTATAAGCGAAGAGGATTTAATCATTAGATTTATCAAACTTGACACAACGTAATGGCAAGATCAAACGAATAAAAAGGTTTTAGTTCAACTATTAATAGTCAAGGAACATTCGTCTAAGTAAATTTGAGTTTAGTTGTCAAACAGTTTAACATAATTTTCAATACACACTCGTCTGTTACACAGTTTAAATAGGTAGGTAACATGTGTTTGTAACGCGTAAATGAATTTATTTGAAAACTGGTCAACCTTTTCATTCCGCGACTGTACTTAGTAAAAAAACTAAAATCATCTTCATCAAGTTTTTTGTGGTCGTAAGTGCACGTGGGTTATGTTTTTATCGAATAATTTTAGATATATAAGTAATATATATATATAGCCGTTTTATATTAACTATCTATTACTCTAAATTAGATGCATGCAAAGAGAATATAAATAAGAGACGGGACTTCGAACAAGGTTTTGGATGACAGTGACATTGTCATTTGATCAAGTCAAGTAATCGCCGATAGCTTATAGTCTGTAGCCGGCGGTGGGACCAGTGCCTTAACTTTGGTTATGCCCGCGAGAAGTTGCGAATCTAAATCTCGATATCACTCATACATTGTCTTTAACGCAGGTTCAATATGCCTAGTTGAGATTTTTACTGTGAGGTAAACAATATTAAGTCACAATAAAACGTGTAAGGATAGAACATAAGTATTTGATGACAAGTATAAAGGATAGTCATAAAATAAGTCAACAGGAGTTTCCGCTGCAATAAAGCGACATTTATTCGAATCAAACATTAAATATTTACCTAATAAACGTGGGGCGATGTTTGCTGGCAAAATAATTTCTAAGACTTGGCAAATTCATTTAGAATGTTGCCCGAATTGAGCATTGATAAATAGAATCAATATACAGACCGACTACAATAATGTAGGCACAGCAAATATGTATCTTTGCATTCATATTATGAGTAAGTATTCGTAAAGTATTCGTTAGTAAGATGTAAGTTGGTTATTAACTTATTAGTTCGTTTTTTATGCGTAATGTTTGTTGGTTTGGAATAACTAGGCAATACGGGAGTGTGTTAAATTAATCTAATGATAATACGTACATACAAAATTATGAGGAGAGAACAGTTCTATTATTTTGTCATTCAATCATTTTTGTTTAATTCAGGCGTTTTCAAAATAAGATACAATACTGTACTGCCCCATAAATTCATATAGGTATCCATCAACAATTTGGGATATGAAGTAACATAGACCACCATGTTTGATGACTTGAATTATCTTAGTTGGACCTAGACGTGAATAGTTTTTAGTAGTTGTAGTATCTCCGATAATTTAATGTATTTGTATATATTTTTTGTATTACCCAATATTTAATAAAACTACATAATACCAGGGATCGGAAACCGGTATTGTTTGTATGGGAACAAAAACGTTATTTTTTCGTTCTTTTGTTAATAATTTCATTTCTAATTGGGCAATCTAATAATACGCACTCGTTACCTCAAAACACAACTGAGTTTTACATATGAAGTATAAAATAGTTCGAGATTTGTGGTAAACCGAGGTTTTTGCAATTAACCGGTTCCGATCCCTGCATAATACTACCTAGTTTTTCCTACCTACTTGCACAATTTTTCACTACTATACTAGTTTATTGAGTTTTATACTTACTACCGCTTTTTGTATACAACCTCCACGGTCGTTTAAATAAAAAAGGATAATAGTCGACCGAGCTTTCTTTCGCCTGTGGTAAAAGAAAATTTAGATTTTACTTCCTAGAATACTTATACCTACCTACATTTTGCTGAATTTAGCATCCTAAATACTGGGACACTCTCTCAGGATGCTAAATTCAGTAAGGTGTAATGTAATAAACCACTGAAATCTTCAGCGATTACGTGACAAGCACGTGAAACACGTAAACAAAACATTTCCAATGTCCATTATCCATAATTTTCCACTACCATTTGGTCCGCGAGGCCAACTCGCGCTAACAGTTTCAGCACACATAATTATCGAAAGTCGCACGTCCACTACACTGTTTGATCACTTATTGGCCAAGAGATTACGGTTTCTAAGTAAAATGTGTATTGAATAATAGCTGTTGACTATAATACTAGCACCTCACTTAGTGTAGGTTTCATTTGTTTTGGATGTTAGCGGCTGTTTCTTTACCTACCGAAGCGGTTGGGAAGCTTATTTTTATTTAATACCTAGAAGTAAAAGAAAAACTTATTTATTGCATGGCTTCATTGCATTGCGAGGTATAGGTAATGCTGTTTCGGAAAATACGGAGAAATAATTTACTTTAAAAACAAAGTTTGAACCGACTTCAATTCAGTACTTCGCCAAGCCACATAGGTACATGAAAATTTCCACATTTCCTTTCCAATTTACCACATGAACTGCTCTCCGAGAGCAAATGCGTTGTAGTCCAGTACGCGAACACTGTAATTGGTCGTCAAACTAACATAATTCACAAGTCAGATTTTTTTGTTATCAGCGAGAGTACCTACATTAAATACTATCAGCGAAAAATATTTTTTTGTACTCGACGATTAAAATATGTGTATTAAGATTTCATAGAGAATACTGCAACGTCACTCTTTTCATAGTTGTAGTCCATGTTACTGTCGACACAATCGAAATAACTACTTTTCGATACGCTCCAGACAACTAAAATAAATTCGACCAATCACGTGGCTGCTTTACTGAACTGTAATGAATTGGACCAATAGAATCGCTTTGATGTCGTACGCTCGTTGATGTCTTTTAAGATATCAACAAGCGTACGAGCGATGAGCTGCACTTCGTTTCAACAGTATCGAGTTTGTTTAATTAGTTCAGTTGACTCGTAGAAAATTAATTTTAATGAACTCGTACAAAAAGTATTGTTCACAATAGTGTTATAATCAAGCTTTTTAATCTCGTACCTTACTTAGGCCACTCAGCAAGCTTCGTGGCCTAAACACGGTACTCGACTAAAAAGCTCTCTATTATAACACGATTGTGAAAAATACTATTTAAGATTTTTTAACGTAAATAGATTAACGAATAATTTACTTTTTTGTTAGGAACACGTGTAAAACTTTGAAAAGATTATACAAGTCATTGTTTTCTCCAATAATGCAACGCATTTGATTATTCAAAATGTTACCTATCGTTTTCTTATAGTTTTTTAATAGATTACGTCAGCAAAACCGGATACGATTTAAAAAATTATAAATATCCTAAAAAAATATTTAAGAGACTAGTGGAAGGCTTTCAAAATTAAAGTTTTCGTATAAGTTTAACCTACTGATGAAAATATTATTAATTCAAACTGTCGTTATCTTTTATAGTTTTTAACACAATTCAGTTACCAAAACTCACTTGAATAATCTTTTAGAGATTTTTTTTTTATTCGTTTTGGATTTTGAAGTTTTAGTAAATTATAGAGAAGGTTGTAACAGTTAAATGCGACACTCTATTGAAGAAAAATACCACTCGTATAATCTTTCCCTGGATTTACAAGGGGTCACTAAGAAAACGCTGTGTCATACCTAAATCCACGTTAGAATTCAGTTTCTCTTTTTACCTACTACTAGTAGTATTTATTATATTCTAAATATTAACAAAAAATCGCGCTCTTGTGAATTATCGAAGGTGCATTCTGTTTACGTACCGGACTATTGATTTATATATGAGTAATTAAAATCAAGCAAATCTGAATATAGGGAACACGGAACTATTGACTGCATGAACTGAATATTAGAAAGGCATGTAGATAACTCAATCATAGATATTCCAGTGTAGGTAAGTACAGTATTTTTCCCTAAAAAGAAAATTCGTTTGTAATACTTACTGTATTATTTTAAACTACGTCTTGCCCGCGACTTCCTTCGTGTTGACTTCCTTTTGTTGGACTTTTCCTGGGATAAAAAGTATTATATGTATGTTAATCCACGCTATACTCTATTTGAATACTAAAATTCATCTTAATCCGTTCAGCCGTTTTTTAGTAACAAACATCTAAACTTTCGCATTTATAATATTACTAGCTTCCGCCCGCGACTTCGTCTGCCTGGACCCGGGATAACAACTATCCTTTATTTTAATCAAGGCTACAAACTATCTGCGTGCAAAATTTCATCCAAATCGGTTGAGCCGTTTAAACGTGATTGAGTAACAAACATCCAAACGTCTAAACATCCAAACTTTCCCTTTTATGATATTAGTAGGAAGTAGGATAGTAGGATTAACGAATTATTTGAAGAAATAGCATAGTTTCGTTAACTGACTACTTAAATTAAAAAATAAAACCTCTTCAAATATAAAATTGACATCCCTATTCAAGCGTTTGGCTTTGGTAGGCAGTGAATTGAATGAATAGGGACTGTACTCGTACCATGGCAGATGGACTGGCATAACACGACTTATTGGAAGTACTTAATAATACGATGAGAGGTACTAAATCTAATTTCGACTGCTCAATAAACTTGATCCCTTAAGGTCAGTAGGTAACTCGCTTTGCTATATTTGTGCGAGTATATGATTGTGCATCTATTTTGTTTTCTATACTAAGGAAAAAGTTGCAAAACTTTGGATAAATACGGCAACGTGGCAATTCACCAAGCCTTTAGTGATGAATTGCTGACCTCATTAGGTTTTTAGTAATTATCATTAAAACATTACCTACTCAGATAGTCAACTCCGCAAGAAAAACAATTACCTATAGGAACCTATGTATTTCAAGTTCGTACACATATATTTTTAAGCATCATCTTATCAATAGTCATATCTATCATGGACAAAACAAAATAATACCGATTTAAACTGGTGGTGGGAACTTATCAATCTTATCATCATCAAAGGGTCGAATGTGGAACATACCATTAAATACCCAACCGTAACGTCACTGGCAGTTTAAAAATATATCTAGAATTTGGAACTTCATTTCGCCGTGCGCGTGTAAAAGCCCAGCCAATTTATTGAAATTAAAATTCAAACGACGATAGACTTTATGTCAATGCGATAAGAACCTGCACGTCAACAAATTTAAGTTGGTTGTCGAGTGGTTCGGTTCCATTATGTCTTCCACATTCGTACCCGGATCGCATCGCACGTGTTAATGAGATGAACGAGAGAGCCGACAACACAAATTATCGGGTCCACTGTAATGCGACCCTCTGATGCCCTGTGGTGCTGCGTTTAGTACCATGTTTAGTGGCTTTACCTTGGTCGATTACGATTACACATTCAGTGCCAACAATTTCGATACCCTAGCGAAAAACCGTATACTTAAACTGAGAAAAACGTGGGTTCCTGATGCTGAAAGTGTTGATGGTCGAGTGCTTGAGACACTTCGACATATTCAACAGTGTTTTAATTGTAAATGTGCGTTGTATGTAAGTATTGCAATATGCAAGTCGCAATTCTATCGCTTGTCTGCTTCTATATTCTCTTCTCAGTAAGCTAAGTAAATGGCTGGTGCCTAGGAAAATCTATAACATGAATATTGTCTCCTTTGTTTGGTCAGTAGTATGTACCTAAATCTTACCCAAGTAGCTAATGATGTACCATCTCAACAAGTCAACTGCAAGCATGGGCTTGTGACCTTAAATTTGTTTACGATGCCATTCGAACCAGTTTTTGTAGATGAACAAATGTTTGTATGGAAGCAACTACATTTAAAGGACATTAATACCCAAAAAATCGAGTTAAAGACTGACCTCGCTGACAGCAGCCGAAACGCTTCATACTGATTGGCTTTAAAGTATGACGTCACACCGTGCAATTTGTACCTACTAACCGTTGCATGGAAAATGAAGTAAATTGCTGTTTCGGTCGCGAAATACTGCGTTTAGGTCCAAAGTTGTCATACAAATTTGTTTCTATAAATGTGTAAGGATTCTATTGGTACCTTTAAATTTACTCTTGAACAATAAATAAATAAACTTTTTTTTCTAAACTTTCAAGGTTCTTTTTTATGATTTGTACTTTTAAATTTATACTTTATTACACTCATTTGATGGTTTACTATCCATTTAGCAACACGTCGTTATCAATTTTAACACCACGCAACAAGCCTATTTATTCTAAAGCAAGTCATAAATCTCATAATTCTACCACGAGCAGCTTGTTTGTCACAATTGTTTGTTGCTATTATTCTACACGTCGATAAAAGTACAGAAACAGTACAAAACACACCGAATATAAGCAGAGGCAAAACAGCAGGCCGTCTTATCGCGACATAGCGTAGCGACCCACTGTCCCTTGTACTTCCACGTAGGTATGCACCTATGTAGAGATCGAACGAGTGTTAAGGACACCTCAACTGTAATTTTCTCGTACGAAAAATACATTTAGATCTACCTAACATACAGCAGCCCTTAAGTAGCTGTACGGGTTACTAATATTTCCCAACCTAACGTTTGGCAACCTGATTCCTCTTATGACGGTGGAAAGGCAAAACCATTGGAGCGACATTTTGGTCAAAATAGAGTTATCAATACATAGTATAAAACAAAGTCGCTTCCCGCTGTCTGTCTGTCTGTCTGTCTGTCCCTATGTATGTATCTTTTAAACTATGCAACGGATTCTGATGCGGTTTTTTTTAATAGCTAGAGTGATTCAAGAGGAAGGTTTATATGTATTATACATGCATGTATTAATTGTATTATACATATAAACCCGTGCGAAGCCGGGGCGGGTCACTAGTATTATATATATCTTTGAAATCAGCGTTTTTTTCTGCGTCGATTGAGCCGGGTTTCACGGCGATCTGATGACTTTCATGTCGCTTAAGGTAATACAAAAATAAGCGCCAAATTTAAAAAAAACCGGCCAAGTGCGAGTCGGACTCGCGCACGAAGGGTTCCGTACCATTATTATCTATAAAAGACTATTTTATTCTGTGTTTTTAGTATTTGTTGTTATATGTAGCGGCCACAGAAATACATCATCTGTGAAAATTTCAACTGGAACTATCACGGTATCAGTGAGATACAGCTTGGTGACAGACAGACAGACGGACGGACAGCGGAGTCTTAGTAATAGGGTCCCGTTTTACTCTTTGCGTACGGAACCCTAAAAACGTTACTTTATGCGACACACTTTTTGAGTAAAATCTAACCTGTGTCACTTAACTGTACACTCAATCATATCATTTTCGATGTTAAATATGTCACTAAAGTGTTTCTTCCAGGTACATATATTACATAAGATAAGTTGTACTTAAGTGTTTCTTCGGACATGTTGAAAATAACTGTTGTCGCATGGTGTCGCTTCAGTGGTTCTCCCGGGATTTTTTTGGGGGCGTTTTCACTTAAGCGATTTTCGAACCCGCCTTGTTTAGGAGAATAACATCATTTTTATTAAATGGCTATTAAAATTTTAAATAACACGTGCATACAACTCAACGCTCTAAGTTAACAAGAAATAAAGTTACGATTTTTTTAGTCAAAAAAAAAACTTTAAAATGCTCTCCTGTAAAATTCAAAGAATCTTCAGTGGTTTTGCCTTTCCACCGTCGGTAATATTTCTTAACTATAGGGTTCTACACGATGGCCCTGAAATAAATCCAGAAATATTTACAGTTTCAGAGTTTGGGAAATGAAAAGTTGCGAAATGAATCAGTTTGCCAAACGTTAGTTGCGAAAAGAAGGTTTCCCGTAGCGGAACACTCGGTACCTCGTCACTTTCACCGCTTGAGAACTTCGTATGACAGTTTAAACATGACGTTAAAGCGACACGGCACAAAGGTGGCAAAACGTTAAAAAATAACCCAGTAGGTATATAAGAATGTATAGCAAGTCCTACTTGCTCAAGCAAGTAGTAAACGAGGCACCATCTCCAAAAGCGCAAGTCAACTGTTTGAGTTTTCAATTCGCGCCCGCACTGATTCGATACCACGGCTAACGCGTATTTGTTTAGCGATACACATATAATTGTCCTGTCCAAAGCAAGATAATTCACGTCTCGGATGTACTTGAGACGCTACACTTGTAAGTACAATCGAGGTCGTTTACATGGGAGGAAATATCGGGTCGAAAATATCTGAACGCGTCCTTGGGAGATCCCAATGTGAAATATAATTTATTGAACCAGCAGCGAGTGAAGCTCCTGGCCAATTCACGCACCGTCCGTGCCGAGCAAAAGGGTCATGCGTGGCTTGAAGAAAGTAAACCAAAAAAAAAGCGAGTGTAGCAAACGAAGTTAAAGTTTAGTTTGTCCGGATGTCCGGCTATTTTCCTCCACAGGTCGCATTCCTCAACCGATTCTCGTGAAATTATGTGAGCCAGTTCGATAATTATAGATTTTTATTTATTCGTCCGGCATGGGTACAGTTCTTTTAATTGATCAATTATAGATATAGACTGTTAATTCAGCTTTTAGAAAAATGTAAAAAAAAAAACTAGCATGGTTCTGCAGCTCACAAAGCCACAAGTTTTATTAAATGCTTTGAAGTTCTCGCACGCTCATATTTTCCGAGAGGCCATCTTGGCAGTGAGACGCTTGTTATGCCAGAAACTTTAATATTGAAGCCAGATTCATAATTATCTGACGTGATTCTCTCAGATGCGCTCTGACGATTGACTCAAAAGGAGCCACTACATCAGAGCGGATCAGATGAGTGTTAAATAGTGTTAATCTAACTGTACTAAATGTTTGACACCGATATCATCCTCTCGCGTCACAACACACGCCTGTCGTTATTTTTATTGACCACCCTGGTAAAAAGATCGCAATAGTAGTAATACGGGCAAAAAATCTAATTTTCTTCGTAAGTGACTCAGTCAACTTTTTCCTGTTGTTATTCAGTCGCGTTAAGCCCGGAGACAAGAATGCGTGACCCAGGAGACGTAACCATGGCAACGAGCAACAAAAAATAGTTGATTAGCCCAGGTAACGCAAACGATAAAACCACAAGCGTTTCAGTACTTAAAAAAAAAGCATCACGTAGAGCCCAATAGGTTAAGGTAGATTTGTTTAAAAAGAGAATGTGATAGAGTTACGGTTTAAAAAAAATCATTTGGGTAAAAACATTATGGCGAAAATTTGTATAGCAATCTGTGTACTTACCTACAATTCCGGTGTACTGCGAGTTGATAATACAGTAAAGCTTATCCCACCAAAAACATAAATGTAAAAAAAAGAGCCAAGTTCAATACAAAAATTATGCTTGACTGTGGGCTTCGCCGCAAAAAGAATGGAGATCTAAATGAGTGCCAAGTTGTATACAAAATCCAAATAAATATTTATAGCAACAAAATAACATTATGAACAAGTATTAAACTCTATGTAAATGCTTTATTGGATACCTATAACAATTGCTGTTATTTAAAAATGTGAGATCTTAAAGTAGGTTAGATTTGACTTGGCCGGTTTTCATTACATCAGTCATTTTATAAAGTTATTCAACTTATATATTTTTTAATTCTGATAAAGTCTCTGAGCCTAGATAAAAACACAAAACTTTCAATTTAAAAAAAACACACTCTAATCGGTTTATCCGTTTCAAAGCTACGATGCATACTGAAATACATGCTAAACGTATAACACCCCTCGCTTGCGTAGGGGGTTTAAAAGGTTTTTAAAATGCTACCTAATTATAAGTCGATATCAAAGCAACACAAAGACCAGTACCCTTATTGTGAGATAACAATCGTAACCTAACGTTACGTAACTAATACGAGATCGAATAAACGCGCTTCGAATAGATTTCGATCTCGCTACGGTATTCTTCGATTCGACCCGTCAAACTTGTAACTCACAATGCCGTTGTCCTACGAAACCAACTGCAAAACGTTAGGCTCTAGCGTTTAGTTTTCGATGCGTAATTTAACGTTCGATTCGTACTACCAATCGGTAGTGTGAGACCCAAATTTGACATTTCGTATCGAAGAATACCGTAGCGACTGTAGTTTACTATTTCACTTGCAAAATGGCCCGTGATATCGTATTATTCCGTCAAGAGTTACCGTAGATCCGATCGAAATTTATCTCAAATTAAAGAACTTATAAAAATAAGGGTTTTGAATTGACAACATATATCCGCAAAATTCGGATTGTCGCGTATTTTGTATTTAAAAATGCAAATAAATGGCCCCCGCGCCGCCATATTGTATCGACAGTGGACACTGTCGACGTCGCGATGCGCGTATTCTGTAATGTCATAACCGACAAACATTTAAATTAAAACGATAAATGCTAGTGATATAAGGTTGAATATTGGAAAATCGTGAACGAACGTGAAGTCGATGGCGAATTAAGTAATGTATAAGTGCCTCACGTTACAGTTTGGATTTTTAGTTCTATGAGTGACCACCAGGGGCGGTGTATAGACTTTTCATACTAAATCTTGACGATAGGCGCTAGCGCCTGTAGTAAACGCAACTCACGTCAATCCCACGCTAAAAGTACAGAACTCATCGAAAACGAATTCATCGAAATCAGTTCAGTAAGTATCTTAAACGCTATGGTGAAAAACAACTTATCGTCCGGCAAAAACGTGATACGGTGCCGCTACTTATTGCAAACGGATGTATGTATAGGTACTTTCTTCCATTAAAAAACAAATCGCAACCGACGCAACAATGTACACAGATTATCGTTTCAGTGACATTACACAAGTGGCAGTGTCGTAATTGTGCTTTCGGTACAAATATAAATATTATGTTTATATATTGATAGAGTAGAGCGCTCGTCAAACAGTTGGGTGCCAATATTAACTCTAGTTATCAGGCTGTGTGGGTGAACCTGGTTGTCAAGGTCAATGTCAGGGTTAAATTTCAGGGCCGTGAGCGGAAGCTGTTCTATTTTCACATTTTGGGTGGAATTTCAAATTTGGAAAATGGTGTGGATGGCGTTGTGTGCTGGCTGGTTAAAAAAAGTGGGTTTATTCAGTTGTTTTGGATAATTGTTAGGGCGGAAGGTAACTATTATTTAATGATAGTTACCTCTAAATTCTAAGGCTGTACCAAGCATAGGTACAGCCTGCCTGAGGGTTTGCCATCGTACAAAATCTTTCTAGTTGTTCCAGAAGATTCGCTGCCTAACAGCCGAATTTTAACAGGTAAACGCCCGAACCAGGACTTTAGACTTCTCTGGTGCTTTTTTGTTTAGTATGCAGGCTACGCAGAACTTACAGCTGGGCTAGCATAACTGACGCCGTGCCCCGATGAAAGGATAGGAAGTCTAACCCCCCTATTTTCAATTAACACAGTGCAATTGAGACAGGAGTCACTGATTCGCAACTTGGATTGGAAGCACGTTGTGCTCAACATTGTTCTAGGTACTTTAATTAAATAAAATTATTATTTCTGCAACGGTTCTGACTAAACACATTGAAATAAAACACAAATTTATATTTGCCCGGGGCAGTCACTTCTACATGTGCCAAGCCATACAGTGTATAGTTGTTATTTTCTAAGCCGTCCGTTCTGCAGTGCGGCGTTCTTTAGTGCGGAACGGACGGCTTAGAAAATAACAACTATACCTATCAAATTATTCAGTTTGCGCGCAACAAATATGAATTTGATTTCAATCTAAAATATTTGATTATGAACAATTAGGTACCTAATCGGAATCTACTCCTATTATCCGACTCCACGTCCGATGTATTATTATTATTATGTTCAACGTTCATCCAGGTATTATGTACATTGGTTTGTGAAAGTATTCGTCAGACTTTTACATAGGCACTCGCAATAAATTGTGAAAGAAACAATGTGTAACGATCTCATTGCCATATAAAACTAATTAAATTAATGTTGCTATTGATAAAAAAATATCTAGCGACAAGCGCTCCCATTAGTCAACAATAAAACAATGTTAATATATCATAAAATAACGATCGAAACAAATTGTGTATTTAATTTATCAAGGCAAACTCCTTGGATTACATTGGCGGTGTTACCAAATATTTTCCCTGCAAGCGGGCGGTGTGTGCTCTGTACATATTATGTGTGTTTATGTATTGTACTGTGTGTCGAGCACATATTTAGCTGGGTCCAATAAGAGGCCCCTTGGCCTTACGTTATGTGTTAACCTTACTAGGTTAGGAGAAATCCTAAGTTTGTTGCAGAAAGATCTGAATTCTGTTGATATACCTACCAGTTAGTGCACGCAGATGTGATATAGGTAATAGTGGGCACGATTTTGTGAGCAAATCGTTTAGTATCTACAAACATGTATTTATGAGAATCCGCAATGTTTGCAACTCTTGAAAAGTTTGCTAACAGTTGCGTTAGCGAATGTCGTCGCTTACACTTTCAAAATTTAAACGCAACGCGCACATAACCTCAAAAAAAAAAACCTTAAATAACTCAAATAAAATGACAATTACACAAACCGAATAATCCCAATAAAAGTAGTACCGATACCTTTTACAAAACAGGTCTCCAGAAAACAAACTCTTGCGCATAGGCGCGCGCCGGCGCTGAGCAAACAACATGGCGGCGATAAGCGGCCATCTTGCCAACGGATCGAGGTTACGACGCCACACTGGAAATTCAAATTATGACTTTATTGCCGTGTTTGAGTTTAGTCATATAGTTATTATTGTAAGGGGGCTGTAAGACGTGGTGAATTTTGTAGCGTTGAGAAACTTCTCCTGTCAATAATACCTATTTAATGAAAGGGTTCTATTCGACAAAGTGGTTTGAATTAGCCGTGTGCTTGCATTCTTACACATTAAGTATACTTGGAGCACCTTGCGTTGCGAGCGAGTGCGGCGCAATATACAAAACTGATTCCTACTGAATACTTAGGTTTGTTAAAAGTGACCACACTGACCACTTACATTTGAAAACGAATAGGTAGGTAGATTTAGATGTGCCCTGGGGACCGATTTTTGACTTTCGAGCGCTCTTGACTCTTTCACTCGAAAACTGACAAAAATGATGAAATACTATTTTGAAATAGCCATAGAAAATTGCAAAACGAGCGGTACTGACAACTCGTATTCAATTCTATCGGTAGAAAGTAATTGCCTGCAATTATGACACTACAATCGTATTTACGTTTATTTAATTTTCGAGCGCTCGAAAGTCAAAAATCGGCCCCTGGACAGTTTCGAATTCGGTTTAAAAGTTAGTGATCCGCAGTTACGATGCACTTGAAAGATGAGTCTCTTTTCAATCATGGGGATTTGCTAAAAGAAAACTTGTAACTATCTCGGCAAGGTAGCCAAGGTATTAGATTTCCATTTAGATTTTGCATTTCATAATAGGTATACAATTACAGTATAAATTAAAGCTATAAGCTTAATCTATATGAATTAATCATGATTGTTAAATAGAACATGAATTATAACGAAATGTTACTTAAGTATATAACATTAGCAAAAAAAACCTGAAATTAAACAAAGTTCTGGCATAAAAAAGATAAATATGTAAATCATCACATTATCCGTGCATTAATCGTATGTGGTCAGGTAATGTCAGGTTTGGGTAGGTACCACCTAAAACCTAATAAAAAACCCATATTCAGTGGGAAGAGGATAACCCAAGGTTCTAGGTATGAAATGAAACAGCGAAGCGAAGTCGTCATAACTATGACTTGAAGCAAACCGCACATATTTATCAGTTAAACTATGATAAATTGATAATGCTACTGTCATTTAAATTGTCTTGATATGATAAGGTTATTTCAGTATGTGCAGTGTGCTCACAAGCGGGGTGCGTTCGGTGAGTGCCCTGCATCTTTGTTGGAATGTTTGCCATTTAAGGCTCGACCTTTACAATTTTCGTAAAAATGAGTTGTTTAGTAACCACTTTATACTAGTTTATACATTATGACGTAACAATTTACGGTCGGAAAAAATATATAATAATCTGCAAGATATGAGTAGTAACATAGTTTTCGTAGAAATCCATTTTAACGAAAGAAAGTAGAGAAATAAAAATCTAAAGTGAACCCTATTATTTTACTTGTAACCAGTTCACTGCTCCATTTTGTATCAGAAAAAGATGAAATTTTATAATCTTCTTCATAAAGTAATGGACAATAACTTTATTTTCTTACTTTCTTAAATTTCTTCTCGTTTTCTGAAATATTCCGAAAAACATGATATCCGCGCTTTCGAACACGCACTTCCATCTCGCTCACGCGTATGCTCAGTGAGAGGGTGAGAAGACCATGAACGTGCGGAGCCTTAAGCCGCTCATGTTAGGTGCTGAGTACAGTCAGAAGCGGGATATTTTTGCTGTTTAATATGAAGACACATTGACGGAGCCTGTAAAAGAAGTGCTTGCAGGTCACGCAAATTTGAAGCAAACTTATACTAGAGTCTACTTTTTAACCCCCAACGAAAAAGAGGTGTTTGTCTGTGGCATCGTAGCTCCTGAACGAATGGACAGATTTGAATGATGTTTTTTGATCCGAAAGCTTACGTGATCGAGATGGTTTTTAGCTACTTTTTATTTATTTTTTTAAATTAATTTAACAAAATCGGTTAAGCTATTTTTGAGATATTGAACTTTGAAATGAAAATCGTGTACGTGTAGTTTACCATGTGTGTACCTTTACCATTTTTTACATGCTAAAACTTAGCATTTTTTCTGAAACTGTGAGTCTACCCTTACACACATGCGCCAACTAGGTGCCGCTGCCGTCTGTTTGTTAGTTCAGCAAATTTGTTCTGTCTCACTTCGCGATGGGGATTAGTCTGTTTTTCTACAAGAGATAACAGTATCTCATGTACCTACGTTGCGAAATCACAGGCTTGAGTCACGAGTGGAACCATTAAGAGGTAATTATGAGTTGCACATAAGTTCCTAAATGGTCCTCTATCTGTCAAAACCGATGTTTGACAGATAGAAAACTCAAATCATGACATCCCTATCTATCACATAGCACGTGCTCTTTTGTCTATTTAAGGTCGTTGGGTTTTTGACTAGGTATACCGATCCCAACGAAGACGTTGAAGTGTCGCCGGGTGATGAGAAAAACCCAGGCATGAAGAGGCCTTCAATGTTATATTTTTTTGAAAATGAAAATGAAAAATGATTTATTCGAAAACTTAAAAACTTTACAATTATGCAGGCTGGTCCCTCTTTTTAGAGAGCAAGCAAAATAATTTTAGAGAACAAGCAAAAGATTTTTCAACACATTTGCTCGTAACGTGCCTCTTAATACGTCGCTTTTAGGCTCATAATCCTGGGTATTAAACACGCGTGTTTTATAACATTACAGCACTCGTGTAGTTATGGTTATATCCCGATTAAGACACGTTAGCACCTTGCAGCAAGGTGTATGTATGGACTCGGCGCATTCATAAATTGACCGGGTTATACAGGTTTCTTTTTAATACTCGGCAAATGGATTCTTACTCGACTAAACAAATTAAATCCTTCTAATTAACTAATTGATTATTTCTTCTTGGATATGATATAGAAACGTTTCATTTAGTAAAACTATTTACTTTTGATAACATTTTACATTAATTTATTTTATTTTGTATTGGCTGTTTAGAGATTTCATCTAAGCCTCGCTTTAACACCTTTTTTTTTTTTTTTTTTGTCGGTGTGAAAATGCTTTACGCATACCTCCGGCCTGGGGAAGGCTATTTGGGGGTTATGTGGGACTCTCTCCTCCCGCCACCATCCGAGTGATGGTGACTTGGGGAGCATACCCACTAAAAAACACACCGGCGTCACCCGCATTGCCGTTAAGGGGGCGCCATGGGATCGCGAACATTCTAACCACGGCACCCCCGGCGGTCCCG
The DNA here is from genome assembly GCA_963854355.1 of Epinotia brunnichana. NCBI lineage: Eukaryota > Metazoa > Arthropoda > Insecta > Lepidoptera > Tortricidae > Epinotia > Epinotia brunnichana. The sequence continues at coordinate 18,444,592 of OY977952.1, forward strand.
GCTTCTACTCGTGCCAGGACACCCGCGCCAAAGGAGGGGAGGGTCAGGACGCTTGACCCTCCCCCCAGACGTGTAGGGCCATGTGCATATGTGCAATGTGGGTCCCCAACCCACTGGCCCTACTGGGGGAGGACGCGGCCTGCCGCTGCATACCGGGCGCGTCTTCGACCCCTCCGTCTGCGCCGGAGCGGGAGCGCATCCGCACTGTCTTCGCGCTCCCGCTCCGCGGCCTCCTTCTGCGATATGACGACTTCGCAGAAGGAGGCCATCGCCTCCCAATATCTCTCGCTACGCAACATGGCCGCCACGACGCTGGGCAGCGAGAGATCACTCACTCCAAGGACCATCACCATTGTGCGGCGCTCGTCGGTCCAGCGAGTACACCACTCCAGGGTGTGCTGGGCCGTATCATCTTCAGCGCCGCACTCATGGCAGGCGGGGCTTCCCTTCCTTTTGATTTTATGCAGGTAATGACCGAAACATCCGTGTCCGGTCATCACCTGCGTTAATCGGAAGTCCACCTTACCATGGACCCTCGCTTTAACACCTGCGCGAACTTCACAAAAAAAAATAGTTGCGCGCCATTATAGGTAATTTTACAAATATTTGTAAACATTGTTGATGCGTGTTTGCAGGTTATTATTAAAAATGTTGACTCGTGGTGAATAGAAAAGTGATAAATCTAATTGACGCCACTGGAAATTCTTGGAGATGTACAATTATGTGAGTAAAAACCTGTTGTCATCAATAACTAAAGGAAATAGCTTAGGAGCCTGTAACATTTTCATTTTACGAGAATGAAAAGGATTATTTACTCGCAAATGTGTTGAAAAACGTCGTATGAAACGCGTGAGCTTTGATAATTAGGTACATCCTTGGCTCTCTTATCACGCTCACCTGCGGTTCGCGTGATAATTCCGCCTCTGATGTAATGATCAACATAGCTCACTTGTATCACAATGTACTATAACGGTTTCTTGACAATTTTAATGAACAATTATTTATAATTTTAATATATTCTATATTTTTTTATGTACCTATTCAATAATTTCGAATGTTCTCAAATTTACTTTTCTTTTTGACATGTATTGTGTTTGTTCTGTTATATATAATAATTTATCGTGTAAGTCTTTAGGTGTTATTGCACATATGCTGTAAAGTTACATTGTATTTAAATGAATAAATTAATTAATTCCTATTCCAAACTCATGGCGGTTGAATCATACCAATGGCCTCTGGGCTTAAGGTGGTTCGATTGCCATACAAAGCGTTATTTGACATTCGCAGGCTAAAGGCGTGATATTTTAAGAAACTTATGTAACAAACTTTCATCAATTGGCTTCCCATTTGCGCCAAATTCCCCCTTTCCTAGAATAAACTTGTATAAACTAGATTAATTTGAGAAAAATAGTTTTCCTAAAATATCACGTGACAAACCAATTTCTCAAATTAATCTAGTTTATACAAGTTTATTCTAGGAAAGGGGGAATTTGGCGCAAATGGGAAGCCAATTGATGAAAGTTTGTTACATAAGTTTTTTAAAATATCACGCCGTTAGCCAAGGAATGTCAAATAACTTTTTGTATGGCAATCGAACCACCTTAAGTTAAACTAGTCTCGTTCCAAAGTATAGCAAGTTGTTGTGCCAAATTGCTATAATTATGTGTTGCCTTTAGGATGAGTAATCAACTAGAGCTATGCGAGATAGCGGGCCGGTGTGTGCGAGAAAAATACACCAATAGAGTAAGAGATGCGGAAGCGTGGCTAGCAATGCTATTGGTGCATTTTTAAGGTTCCGTATCCAAAGGGTAAAACGGTACCCTATTACTAAGACTCCGCTGTCCGTCCGTCTGTCCGTCTGTCACCAGGCTGTATCTCATGAACCGTGATAGTTAGACCGTTGAAATTTTCACAGATGATGTATTTCTGTTGCCACTATAACAACACATACAAAAAAACCGGCCAAGTGCGAGTCGGACTCGCGCACGAATGGTTCCGTACCATTATCTATAAAAATATTTATTTTATTCTGTTTTTAGTATTTGATGTTATAGCGGCAACAGAAATACATCATCTAAATTTATTAATTTAAAAACTATCACGGTATCAGTGAGATACAGCCTGGTGACAGACATACAGACAGACAGACAGTGGAGTCTTAGTATTAGGGTCCCGTTTTACTCTTTGAGTACTGTACCCTAAAAAACAAAATAAATTATTTTTTTTCCGTTAACCCTTCGTGCGCGAGTCCGGCTCGCACTTGGCCGGTTTTTTCCTCTCACACCACTCCGCTTACAGAGCTCTGGCCCGCTATTTCAACGTTCACCATCAAATATATCTTGACGCCGCGATTCGTAGTAACTAAGCTTAGGTACAGGTCTAGTTTCGTTAGGTGAGGCGCATGAGCGCACGCTAGAGGCCACGGAATGTACCTGGAAATTTAATACCCATACAGGTATAATTCATGAAAAGACCTGGACACCAATGATTTATTATGTTTGAATAATTCATATTAATTGATACAGTAAATCATAATTAATGCCATCCGTAACAATGGCTTTAAATTAAACGAGTGAGTGTGCACAGTTGTTCTTGTTTTTGGTACGTATTAATGAATTGCGAATAATTTATACTATTTCAATGGAATATGAAATGCTCGCAAATCTTGTTACAGTTTAAATTGTTGTACTTATTGTCGCTATGCTATAGTTTAGTCATTGGTGTTGCTAAACGATAACAATTTTAATAATAAGTTTCTGTCAAAAATTTCATTTTTGGTACTAGCTTTTACTGCCGACTGTACTTTTCTGCATACCATCATCAAGTACTAATTGAGACGATTCTAACGAGCCCAAACTCGATGGGGTTGTGTCGTTTTATTGCGGAGTTCCTATGGCCACCTTCCAGCTCCAGCATCAGATCAGATCCGAGTCATCATAATATTACATGTGCTAGCAAAATTTCAGCTCAATTGGATAACGGGAAGTGACTGAAAAATGCATTGCAAATTTTGACGGACAACTTACATAATTTACATACTTACATATTTACATACATACGAACAGTGCAAGTTAATATAATGCTTGTAAAAAAGAACTTCCTTTCTACAAGTGTTTATTTAAATAACTTGCACTGACTTCGGATGTAGGTAATAAATAAATACATAATGTTAGGGTTGTAATCTTACTCAAATCGAACTATATTAGTAAGCTCAATCTCAATAAGGCTTGTGTTATGGATACCAGACGATATATAGGTATATAATATAAATACTAAAATACATAGAAAACATCCAAGACACAGGAACAATTATTAATGCTTATTATCTATGAGATCCCGCCTACGCCCTGCAACATAATGCACATAGGTAATTGAGTAATATAGATAGATAGATAGATGTTTGTTTGTAAAGTCATGTACATGAGATCTTAAGATTATACAGAAAGGCTTCCATGACACCCTGTCAGGGCACACAAATGGTATTTTAAGTAACTTAATTCTATATTTCAGGTCATGCTATTTTATGAAAAGTAATGTAAATATACAGTGAATAGATGTCAAAGTTAAGTCTAGGTTATTATATAGCAATAAGTAAGCAATAACTAACACATCATCATCATATATTTAAGAGACAGGCTCTTGACCGTGGAGACATTGCCATTCGCTTTCTTCTTGACATCTTGACACGCTGTCTACTTTTTCTTTACTTACTTTCTTACTTTTTTAAAAGATCTTCTTGGTCTCCCTCTCTTCCTCTTTCCCTCTATGTTCCCTTCTATTATAGTTTTCATGTAATCATCGTGTCGTAACAAGTGTCCAAACATCTTGCCTCTTCTAAAACTACCAAATACCTACCTATAATAAGTACTATAACTTAATGTATAGGTACCGTGTTCTTTATACTTAATCTACCGAGAATACATCTTCGGTGAAACTATGTCTGGTTTTACTTAGAACCATATATCCCTCTAATATCTCAACATATCTCAGTTTCAACCTCAATAAAGTAGACGACAATATTCCGTCAAAAGATTGATTAATGTGCAAATGCAAACCGTTTGACCGAGTAACACAGTGAACAGGACACACAGACAAACACTGCAGCGACCAGCGACAATATGTAGATCGTCTAATCGCGCGGAGAGATTTCAAATATTAGTGTTTGGCAAAGAATTGGAGCCCGGCGGTGTTTGTACGACGGACCCCAATCAGCTGTTAACTTAACGACCTAGCTTTGGATGAGCTCTTTGTTGTATTCATTAAGCGATGTATGCTTTTCTTTTTTTTTGCCCATGACTTTCACGGACGAGTAGGCACAGTCAGTATCAAAAGTAGCTACGCAAATGAAGTCGTCAAAAGTCGTATTAAAAGGGAATAAGAACTTTTGACGTCTTCGATTGCGTAGCTACTATTGATGCTGACTACATGTACCTATTCGGCGAGTTTACAGACGAAGAAAAACTGATTGTAATTTGTACGCACTCACCCCCACGCAACGCTAGTAGCGCTAAGTCGTAGTCCGTAGCAAATTAACCCATTTACTGCCAATAAGCGCTACGCTGGATGCGGGTGGCGCAGGACCGGTCACTTTGGAACTCTTTGGGGAAGGCCTATGTCCAGCAGTGTACGTCTTTCGGCTGATATGATGATGATGATGATGATGAATCGCTACGCGTGACGCTAGTAGCCGATCCCGTAGTGTTCCCGCTAAATAGCGAAAAGCGCTTACGGCGTAGGCGCCCGCTAGGCGAGTTCCCGTCAGTGAAAGTGTTAATGCATGCCTATTTGTAGCGAAATGCTTAAACCGATGAACCAATTTAGATGAAATTTGGTATATAGATAGTTTGTGTCGCTGGGAAGGTAATATGACAGTATTTATCTCGGAAATCATTCCCTAAGATGGTGAAATGGGGGGTAAAAGTTTGTATGGAGCTACGATATAAACGCATTCCACCCGGCCGGAGTCGCAGGCAGAAGCTAGTTCGTTATAGATCAATATTTCCGAACGGAACAATTGTTTTATTTTATTTTTTTCAATTTAGGCATATTACATCATGCACCTATGAATTTCGATAAACTACCACCGGTTAGGAAAGAACCGGCTTGAGAAGAACCGGCGTAAAAAACTCGGCAAGGTATCATTTTTTCAAAACAGTATCATCATCATCATCATCATATCAGCCGAAAGACGTCCACTACTGGACATAGGCCTCCTCCAAAGAGTGCCAAAATGACCGGTCCTGCCTGCGCCACCCGCATCCAGCGGACTCCCGCGACCTTTACCAGGTCATCAGTCCACCTTGTGGGGGGCCTATCCACTACTCGTGGACTACGAGAAAGCCTTCCGGTACGTGGTTGCCACTCGAGAACCTTTCCACCCCAACGGCCATCGGTTCTACGCGCAATGTGCCCCGCCCACTGCCACTTGAGTTTAGCGATGCAAAACAGTATACAATATACACCGTGTATTTTTTGATTTCCGTTAATTTCGACACGATGTTCGGTTCATTAACAGAAGCTACCTGGTATGTTGCTTTTTGTTAAATTTGAAAAAAATTTTTTTTTTCATTTTTCATACAAACTAAATCAATATTACAGTGTGGGAGGGCTCTAACACTTAATCTCAATTAACACAAAGTCAATTTTCACCTACGACAGCACTTGTCAACACATGGCTCAGTGGTAAATAGTTTGCTTGTGGAGTGAGGGGTCCCAGGTTCAAATCCCAATAATTCCCTTTTTCGTTTAACGAAAATTATAACGTAAATAAAATAAAGGACCCTTCACACTGATTCGGTCATTAAATTGATTTATTGAATATCTGAAAAATAGTAAGAGTTAAGACACTAGTTTCTTAGAGAAATTAGTTCCATTTAACCTGAGGATTCTTCCCTTAAAGTTAACGGAAATCAAGAAAAACACGGTGTATAATTTCAGTATCAGAGTAAGTATAATAAAATAACATTGCTTTGAAAAAGATAATAACTACAACTACAGCTTAGAAAAGTAGCAACCCCCGACATTTTCATTTCAAAGTTCAATTTCTCAAAAACGGCTGAACCGATTTTGTTGAAAAGTAAATAAATAAATAAATATTTGCGGACAATCTACACAAATCGACCTAGTCCCAAACTAAGCAAAGTTTGTACTATGGGTACTAGACGAAGATAAACATACTTATATAGATAAATAAATACTTAAATACATAGAAAACATCCATGACTCAGGAACAAATATTCGTGCTCATCACACAAATAAATGCCCTTACCGGGATTCGAACCCAGGACCTCTTGTTTCGTAGGCAGCGTCACTACCAACTAGGCTAAAGCGGTCGTCAGTAGCTAGAACCATTTCGATCACGTCAGCTTTCGGATAAAAAAACCGCATTCAAATCGGTCCATTCGTTTAGGAGCTACAATTCCACAGACAGACACACACACACAGACATACAGACACGTCAAACATATAACACCCCTCTTTTTCCGTCGGGGGTTAAAAAAGGGAAGTATGCACGCATCCTGCCGGGCGGGAGAAAAAATATTTCACCTTTTTAAGACTAGAATAGAATAACTTTATAATACAAACGACACTAATTATATCATCATCGTCATAGAGCCTTATACATCTAGACCGATGATTTAAACAGAGTACCTATGTACGCGAGTGACATCGCCTCGTGGCTACAAAGCCAATCTGGGATCGACATTTGCGTCCACATTTGTGCAAAGTATTATCCGGTGAGTCCTAAACTCCTGTACCTTGGAACTTGGAACTCATGGAGTTATCAAGTACACATGTTAGATATATCTATCTATAATCTTAGCTACGTGACAGAAGGTTTCTCAAAAACAATTTAAAAAATCAAAACCGAAACTTATTTTTTCTATTCCTCAACTGAATTGTTAAAATTTCCGCGATCGTTCCTTAATTAACATTCAGGACAGTTGGTAATTGGTGTTAATTAGAGATTATTAATGGACCCTAATCTAATAATCGAACACTCAACTTTGCCGGCCCCGTCACTCAGTAAAGAAAAGAAAAAAAGTTGACTGGAAAAGTTTGAATTTAATTTTATTGGATTGAAAAAAAAGGTTAAAAATCTGCCATTAAGAAATAAAGTCTGTGATGTTACTAGCGACGGCCCTTGTTCTTAAGTTCGCATATTTTTTGTGGTTTTATCATGAGAATAAGATATTATTACTTATTTTAAAAGTTGGTTGACGATACGGCGCCTGGCGTAGCGCCAATGTGTCTAATAAGTTTCTGTCAAAAATGATACAAGCTTTTATTGCGGACTTATTTTGCTCAGTTACTATTTTACCCACTATTTTAAACACCATTTATTTTGGAACGACGCCTCAGTACGTTTCCCAATTAATCCGTTTGGCGGCAAGTTAAAAATCGTTTAAACGCTACCTGAGCACCAATTGAATTATTAATGCAGCCTCCACAAACGGCGCGGGTAAATATGTACCCGCGCGTAAATAGATGCGCACACAACCAACACGCGTTTTCAGTTCTGTATGTAGATAATTTCCACATGCGACTGATTTTCCGCCGCCAATCAAGAAATCCAAGAGACATTGTCACGCTAACATCATTGTTACAAGAGAGCAAATAAAATATTATATGAAAGACTGAAGGCTAAGGTCACCTTTATGCGTACTTGGTGATGCGGACATAACAACCCACAACTCCTTTAGGTGTTTTTTAGTGTTCGAGAGGTTTAAAACCACAGATGTATGAATATAAGGATATCGGACATGGCGGCCGATTTGTATAGAGTGAGCCTGTCGCAAGTACATTAACCCACACAACGCCCAAGTAATTGACAAGACAAAGCACGCACACATCTAAAACACACACTCTTGTATGTACACGCTCATTTGACAAGAAACGCGCATCATATCAGGCATTTTGGGAAAAAACGTAATATTCTCTGCGATCAGCACGCGTGCACAGTATGGCAGTGTATGCCCATTGAGCATACAGCTGCGACACGGCCGCCGGCGGCTTGTCCTCTCTCTAGTATTCTATGCTCTGAGTTTAAAACGTACATTTTATTTTTAGCAAACAAGTTATTATTTCGTAAGTTGAATGGAATTATTTTTATGGGCACAATTTTCATTTATACAAGGGCTCATTTTGATTTTTTACGAATAAATTAAATAAATAGATATTTGGGAACAATCTTACACAAAAAACTTAACCTAATTGCTTAAATGAACGTGCCAGTTAGGTCATAATCATATCCATATTTTATTAAACGGTTAAAAAAAATCCTTTTCTTGCAACCTAACTACGTTCAACGACGATTAAAGTCATGATGAGTTTGGGACTAGGTCGATTTGTGTAATATTGTCCGCAAAGATAAAAAAAGAGCTGGTTTTTGTCCAACATGTATGGATGCTTCATCTGGAACCCCGCAATATACTACTCCGCGTTCTTGTACACAGTTCGTACGTAAAAGGCCGTAGTTTTCCCGGTTGCGCGCGCCCGCTGCCTCTGTGTGCATGCGTGTGTATACCCCTTTGTCTGTGTGCACACATCCCTTGCCCAAAGCCAAACCGGAGTAACTCAAGAACAGGGTATTCTAATATCAATCCTAACACAGACGTATTAATTCTAAAATGGATAAGCGTAGGTGCATGAACGTTCGTGTATTGGAATTGTGTAGATGTGTAAACAAAGGACGTATCCGCCGTGAGTTTTCCAATGTATATAAGTCCTTTAGTTACAGGTGTGTTAGGGACGTGTGTGTGCAGGATGGCCTTTTGGGTGGGGCGGTGGTGGCAAGGGAACGGTGGAGTCGTATTTGCCGACTTGTGCAATTAACAGCTCTTTATGAATATTCAAGAGTTTTTATACCAATTGGCGATCTTCGCGTGTCTTCAGGACGAGGAATGTGTTTAGCTTTTAGTCGAAAAAAACATATTTAACTTGGTCGACAACATCGTTAGTTTAGTTTTAGACGGTACCTACAAAGGTGAAATTTAGGTAATGTTAGAAATCATCAGATCTAACTTTAATGATATGCCTATCTTAATTACAGAATTTATGGTTTTTTTTTTATACCACGATGGTGGCAAACAAGCTTACGGCCTGCCTGATGTTAAGCTGGTACCGTAGCCTATGGACACTTGTAACTCCAGAAGAATCACAAGCGCGTTGCCGACCCTTTATTCACTTGAGGATTCGCTGTGTTGGCAGATAGAGACATGCAGGTCCCTCACTCCCAACACAGCGCATCCTAGGGAGCTCTGGCGACCTTATTCACCACCAGGAACACAACACCACATGCGTCACAGCATGCAATAATATAGCAACACTATAAAGCAGTGGTGCTATTATTGCTGCGGTCTTCTGTAAGGTACTTCCCCAGTTGGGCTGTTGGATGGGCGTGGGTTTGGAACACTGAGAGATTTCAAATTGATATAACCTTGTCAGAATTGGGATGTCACATCGACTGGTTAATTAACCAGTTTTATATTTATACAATCGATATGACTGGGTTATATTATAGGTATATCTTCTTATTAATCTCTCTACTAATACTAATCTCGAAAATGTGCCAGTCTGTAATACAATTTATAGATATTTCAAATAACGATTTATTCTAAACATATTCGAAAGGTAATTTTTGCTTAGAGAATTGTTGGTGGTACTCCAACCTAATATAATAGGCATATTTTAGTAAAATATTTTTTTATTACAACTAGTAGGTATTTTACCTATTGTTGTTTCAAAAAAAGATTTGTGTTTATTTGACTTCCAAACGTTCAAATAAAACCTACAAATAAAACATAAGTGCCGTCATCCATTAACCAAATGTAGTGATAATGTTATTCATCGTACTAAACTACATAAGTATTCCTTGTAGCAACGTTTAAATATCTTATGGTTTCCTCATAAAACTGATACAACTCAATTAGAAATCATGGTGTACAAACCGTTGAAAATTCTGAAACAACATCTTCAGTTTTACAAGACTCTCCACAGCGGGAAAATGTGCGAGCGAGATGACATTGCGCTTAAAGAGACAGCGAATCGGGGGTGAGTTCTGTACAGGAATCTTCAGAAAGGCCTATGAAGCGCGCGCAGGGCCGTTCGAAAACGAATGGTGGTTGGACGTTGTAAGGATGTTTTTCGTCTATTTGTTGTGTTATGTGAGTATTGTGCGTGTTGTATTAAGGCAGAAGAGTGCGGACAACAAATATTGATTCGGTGCGAGGGTGTCTGCGGGGGCGGTGCGGGGCGGGGGCATATAATTTGGACTAATTCCTACTCTGTTGACACAAGCTTGTCTGGCTAGCCAGTGGTCAGGGCGGATCAACTTTAAAAAGTATCCGGGAAGAAAATGGAACTGAAAACGATCTTTGCGTTTCTATTTCAGTTGGTTTACAGCAATAGAGATAAAAGTTTAGTTTTTAGGTAACGATAACAATTAAGTTCAAAATAAATGTAAAAGGAGAAGGAAATTTCTTTTTCTGTTTATGTTTGTCACTTATGAGAGTGATCCAGTCAAATCTTTGTAAGAATACAACAAGTCCGTTGATGAAAAATTGTGAGGTTCACCTATCATTTGTTGCGTAAGTAGGTATTTAGTTATGTATACTCAGTAGGATTTTTCAGGGCGGGTTGCATCGGCCACACTTTACTGATCGTTAATCGTTAAATATGGCACCTGCAGCTGTTATGTAATAGAGAATTGTCAAGCTTTTGAAACGAACCGATTTTAATGGACAATAAAGCTTACAATTACCGACGTTTTCAAACAACGCAGCCTTAATATTGCATGTCTGTAAAATCCCGTCGGCACGTGAATATTATTAAACAATGTTACATTAAGTACATATAATTTGTATTACCAAACATTTCATAGCACTTGGCACAATATAACACTTGATTTATCTCGTATCTCGGCAGGGAAAAGTAGAGGAAATGAACGAGGCGTTACACTCGCAGAGGAATAGTAAACTTACAAAAAAATACATATATCTAGTCTACATATGGACGTAACTAAAATCTATACCTAAAGTTAACGTGTGCAAATTCACGGCTTAACCATTTAGCATATTTTGAACCAAACAACAGGAAACGGCTTCATTATACCTACATTATAATATGTTTGCGCACCACACCTCTGATGGGAATAGAAAACAAGCCATCAGTAGCACTTAGTGTATTCTCGAACATTCACATGCATAATTCATTAAAGTACAACGTTAATTTTATTTGTAAACGTTTTTGCTGAAGCTGTGTCCAAATTGAGCCTGCGTTGTACCTCCAAATCGAAAGGTTTATCTTGCTAAGTAGCTTTTTACGGCACGCCGTTGTACACCAAGTCTGCGAGTCGACATTGCTTTCACGTTTCAAAATAAAAGTGACTCTCTTGGGCCCAGATTTAGACACAATCAGCCTTAAGTATCTAAACATTATGCATTAATACTTATTAGGGGACAATCGTAAAAAATCGAACTGGTAATTAAGTAATGGTGTAGTACCAACTCCCATTAGAATCGGACACTTTACGCTCGAAGTTGTAGACGATTATGTATACCTAGGACAGACTGTCCAGTTAGGTAGGTCCAACTTCGAGAAAGAGATCAATCGTCGAATCCGACTCGGCTGGGCAGCGTTCGGGAAGCTACGGCACATCTTTTCGTCCCATATTCCGCAGTGTCTCAAAACGAGAGTCTTTGACCAGTGTGTGTTGCCAGTGATGACATATGGCACTGAAACGTGGTCGCTTACAATGGGCCTCATAAGAAGGCTCAAAGTCACCCAAAGGGCAATGGAGAGGGCTATGTTGGGAGTTTCTCTGCGTGATCGCATCAGAAATGAGGTTATCCGCAGCAGAACCAAGGTAACCGATATAGCCCTCCGAATCGCTAAACTTAAGTGGCAGTGGGCGGGGCACATTGCACGTAGAACCGATGGCCGCTGGGGCGGAAAGGTTCTCGAGTGGCGACCACGTACCGGAAGGCGCGGCGTGGGTAGGCCCCCCACAAGGTGGACTGATGACCTGGTAAAGATCGCGGGAGTCCGCTGGATGCGGGTGGCGCAGGACCGGTCTTTTTGGCACTCTTTGGGGGAGGCCTATGTCCAGCAGTGAACGTCTTTCGGCTGATATGATGATGATGATGAATCAAGTAATTTATTTGCATTCATGTTGTTACATAAAGGTGGTAAGTGTTACATATGGACGTATCAAACATGAGCCCTGCAAGGGCATCGCAAAAGTAATAGTATTGAAATTAAATACTAACTTAAAAACTAACAAAGCTTAAAGTAATATAAAATTAGCTATAACAAATCTATTTGAGCCGAATATGTAGTTAATGTTTGTTTGTGTTAGGTTACTAGTAGTGATATAAGAACTTGCTTTGTTATAAGAATTTTTGTCTTCTAAGTATTCACTAATAGAATAATACGTTTTATTTAGAAGAATTTGTTTTACTTGGCTTATAAATTTATTTTCTTTGCTTTATTTTTTTATTTTTTTCTGGTAGTTTATTATATAATTGTATGGACAATATTAAAGGGCCGGAGGAGTGGAGTTTTAATAGGGAGGGTGGTGCTATTAATCTGGTTTTATTTCTTAATGCATATGGTACAGGTGTGTCTTCTCGTTTGGTATAGAATTCTGAGTATTTGCGGACATATTTCTAAGATGTATAAGGATGGTAGAGTGAGTATTCTGTGTTTGATGAAGTGCGGCTTACAACTGTCTATTTGTTTTAGGTTTACTAGTATTCTTATAAGTTTTTTCTGCAGGGTGAATATGGTGGAAGCATCGGTGCTATTTCCCCAGAGGAAAATTCCATAGCTGATCCAGGAATAGCTGTACGCGTAATATGTTGCCAGTGCGGTCTCAAAGTCGGTGGTTTTATTTATTTCCCGTAGCGCGTACGCAAATCTGGAAAGTTTGGTTTTAATACTTTTTAAGTGTCTATTACGATTCCTAAAAGCGTAAATGTGTCGACTACCTCTAGTGTTACAGAATTGTGGTTACAGTTCATTGTTACCGGGTCTTTCTGATATTGGTGAAATGTCATTAATTTTTCACACCTCTCATTCAGAAAAGTAAGTTTTGGTCCCCGACGAGAGGGAGCAAAATGCAACTTTTCTGTTTAAGCTACTTTTTTAGGGTTCCGTACTCAAAGAGTAAAACGGGACCCTATTACTAAGACTCCGCTGTCCGTCCGTCTGTCAGTCCGTCCGTCTGTCTGTCACCAGGCTGTATCTCACTGATACCGTGATAGTTCCAGTTGAAATTTTCACAGAAGATGTATTTCTGTTGCCGCTATAACAACAAATACTAAAAACAAAATAAAATAAATGTTTTTATTGATAATGGTACGGAACCCTTCGTGCGCGAGTCCGACTCGCACTTGGCCGGTTTTTTTATTTATTCATTGGCTTGTATAGTCCTGGCAATTAACTGACAACTTTTATGGAAAAAATGTCAAATTTGGAAATAATTTATAATAGCCTATAATGCTCTTCGGATCCAGTATAATGATGCCTTCAGAATCCTGTTGAGGTTGCCACGGTTCTGTAGCGCGTCGGGGATGTTTGCCGAGGCGCGTACCGACGACTTTTATGCGATAAGGCGAAAGCGGGTTGCATCTATCCTAAGCCGCATCCGACGCAGCGACAACAGGATACTGAAGGTCATCGCTGATAGATCAGACGGTTCCATCCTGAGTACCTGGGTTAAAATTATTAATTAAGATACCTACCTAGACATTCTCTTGACATTTTCACATATTATGTACCTATTGCTCTGTTGACGTTTTTCTTGAAATCAGTAGTTAATTAAGAAACCTTGACATTTTCACATCTGCACTTCTGTTGACATTTTTAAGTAAAGTAGCACTGTTTTAGATAAATAATCTGAATGTACCTATATTATATTGTATTGAATTGTATGGAATGGAATGTTCTGAAATAAAGATATTTTATTTTATTTTTATTTATTTATATATTGTCAATTAAATAGTTACCTAGGTAGCGAAAAAATCCAACAAAATTTCAGACTTCAAAAAATTATAACTTAACAAGCTTCTGAAAAGTCAGAAAAAATATTAATAAATGGTTTTATCTTTATTTTGGTTCATTTACATTTGCTCTATAATATTCAAGATAAATTTTAATAAAAAAAAACAATTCATGCTTTATGTAAATTTATATAATTACTTGTACTTTGTTGGGTTCTTGCATAAAGCATCTTAGAATAACGTTTTAAAATGAAATAAAAAAAAAACGCTATTATAAATTAATGTTTTTCAAACCCGTATGTGCCAATAGAATCTTAATAAAATAATCGATTGTAATTTCATCGTAATCGACTAAAGCCCCTGCTAGACGGTCGCCAACTCGCGCCTCCAACCGAGCGACCTTGGTTGGCACCGACCGCTGTAGTATGAAATTTAGCTCCAAACAACTGTCTACAGGGTCGGTGCGGACCAAGGTCGCCCGGTTGGAGGGGCGTGTTGGCGACCGTCTAATAGCAGGGGCTTTACGTATATATATAAATATAAGTATGTTTTTTTTGTGTTTGTTTTGTTTGTTCTTGTTTTTATTTGTTTGTTTTTTTTTGTTTTTTTTTGTTCTTTTTTCTTTTTTAGTTTTTTGTTGTTTTGTTTGTTTATTTCAGTTTTTTTTTGTTTTTTTTTGTAAGCTATTTTTTGTTATTTATTTTGTCATGTTTATTTTTGTTTTATTTGTTTTTGTTTCAGTTTTTTTTGTTGTTTTGGTCTTGTTTTTTGTTTGGTTTATGTTTTTTTTTGTATTTTAGTTAGTTTTTTTGTTGTTTCGTTTGTTTTTTGTTCGTTTTTTAGTTGTTTTTTTTGTTTCGTTTGTTTTTTTCGTTTGTTTTTGTTTTTTTTGTTGTTTTTGTTTGTTTTTGTTTTTGTTTTGCGTGTTCTTTTTTGTTTTATTTGTTATTGTTGTTTTTTTTTTGTTCTTTTTCTGTTTCTTTTTGTTTTTTTTTCTTCATAGTCGGTGTGAAAAGTTACATGTGTCACTCAGGAGCAAAATTATTTTCGTCTTGGGCGTTAACACTTGAATCCATCAAGCAACTCACAGTCAACTCTTAATTAACACCTTAACTAGCCTTGCTTTGTTTCCATAGGAAAAATTGTTCATCATGACCATCTTCTTTACTTCTAGTCGTTCCTGATCTTGTAGGTACCTATACCTACCCAAAGCCACCCAATGAAAAAAAATTTTTTTTGCCCTGTAGAAAATGCATTAAAGCCTAAAACCTCTTTACATATAAGCATTATATAAATTGCTTGTGTGTTGCTATAGGCAGTCTTGAGAGACGAATGGCGATAGATTGTCAAGCTTGCTACTAAACTGGCATGACGATCACGACCACTCTGCTAAGAGTGTCGACTAAGAAGAAGAAGAAATTGCTTGTGTCAGGAGACCCAGTATGAAACTATATACACGAAAAACTAAATTAGCTAGGTACCCCAGACACCTAACAACATTCCCACAAAGCGTTTACACCAACAAGCCTTATCTCGTTGTACAAACTTCTCGTATCTCAGAATATTCCATATACGAGAGTTCCGAGAAGATAGCGGGTGAACGGGCCTTTGTCAAGGGTAAAAAATACTGAGACGTTTTCACGCTTAAAGATACCTACGAGTAGATACATGAGTCATACATAGTGTTTAAAAAAAACGTCTTTCCTGCGGTTTATTTTATGTTTATATATATTTATCGTATGGCATATATATTATTTTTGGCCTTTTTGAGTTTGTCACTCTTTAGTACCACCCAGGGGACACGTGCAGGGTTGTAGTAGGTAGCTCCTGCGGACGCGAGTGACAGTTGTCCCCCCTTTGTCAAGTGAGTGGGCAACTCGACTGTTAGAGGTTCTTAAGCCGCCCGAAGGCCTCTAACTCGGCTTAACTACTACTGTCATAGACAGCAACCGGGATCAACTGCTTAGCGTGCCTTCCAAAGCACGGAAGCGCTCATTAATAGTAACCACTCAAACAGGCGGTCACCCATCCAAAGATCCCTGCCGTCTTTGCTTGACCTGCGTTATCGTTTCCGATACGCAGGCGCCGCCGGGCTATGAACGCTTCACCGCTTTTCCTGCGGTCAATTGTTAATTAAGAGCTTACGTTCGTATAAATAATGTTTATATCGAATAATGTTACATAGTTCATCCCATATAAGAGGAGATGCCGTTTATGCGGATTTAAGAAAAAATCTGGCTTTGTAGCCCTTAACTTTGACAATGTCCACAGGAAAGACGCGAACCTAAATCTGTGTACCTTTTTTTTAATAGGAGGAAAATCCTTTATGGATACCTCCAAGCCATTGGGATAGCGCGGAAGTTATGTCGGACTCGCACCGACTAAAAACCCCGCGATGGTCCTCCTATGCGTCTAATGCGTCGGCATTTCAAAAACTTATACCTAACTAGTACCTGAAAAAAAATTGGTGCTTTTGTCCGGTGTTATTTACGACAATTTGTTCCGGCAGTCTGCCCCACTAATTTGGTTAGTCGGTTTCAAGACTTTCAAGTCAATGATTTATATTTTATGCATAATCTGATAGAGTACCATTTACACGTAACTATTAACAAGAGAAGAACACTGCGAGAGGTAGGGTACAGCAGAAGGTCATCTCGCTTATATTCGGAGCAGCTCAACTTGGGAAGTACCTCCTCCACCTTACAGAAGACCGCTGCCATAATAAAGCCAGTAATTGCTAGCTTGCTTGTAGGTATGAGGTGTTGTGTTCCTGGTGTAGTGTTCCTGGTGGTGAGTAAGGTCGCCAGAACTCCCGAGGACGTGTTGTTTTGACAGTGAGAGCTCCCTCTCCAGGGGGTCCGTGTTCGTAGCTTCATAACTAACAACACAATGAATCCTCAAACCGATAAAGGGTCGGCTACGCACTTGTGGTTCTTCAGGAATCGACGTCTGCTTACAATCAGGCAGACCATATGATTGTTTGATACCGCCGCAGTGTTTAAAATGGTTTGTTGGTTCGAAGCCATGAATATCCATTAATTTCTATTTTATTCATAATTTACAGTAGGTATCAATAAATGGTGGTGGTGCTAAATGAGCGACAACACTTTCGGCGAAATAGGCGCTACTATAAAAGTATCACATGGATATTCGCCTATTCTACAGATCGCCATACGATGAAATAAATAAATTATACCTAATATGACTTATTTGCTTTCCTATTCCTAACAACATTCCTATCTGTGATACCTTACTAGTTCGTTTAATTTTAGATTTTGGTTATGTTGCTTCACTGATAGCGGACTTCGGTCGGGGTGTGTAGCAAAGGGGACGCAGGACTTAGAAAAAATTTCGTCATTGGGATGTCATTTATGACACATTTTTATGATTTGATGCTACAGAATATGCTAAAATAGACGTGTTTTACTTGGAAAAAAAATCTCTAGAATAAAAATGGCCAAGATATTGGACCTCAATTTTTTTTCGTAACTCTAGAGTTTCGACCGAGGCTCCTATTTTTTTCCAATTTGCACTTCGGGCATCAGAAGCTACCTAACGAACCTAACCGATGCGATGGGTCCAATATCTGCGCCATTTTTAGGGTTCCGTAGCCAAATGGCAAAAAACGGAACCCTTATAGATTCGTCATGTCTGTCTGTCTGTCTGTCTGTCCGTCCGTATGTCACAGCCACTTTTTTCCGAAACTATAAGACCTATACTGTTGAAACTTGGTAAATAGATGTATTATGTGAACCGCATTAAGATTTTCACACAAAAATAGAAAAAAAAACAATAAATTTTGGGGTTCCCCATACTAAGAACTGAAACTCAATTTTTTTTTTCATCAAACACATACGTGTGGCGTCTTCAAAAATGATATTGAGGTTTCTAACATAATTTTTTTTCTAAACTGAAGAGTTTGCGCGAGAGACACTTCCAAAGTGGTAGAATGTCTCCCCCCTGTAACTTCTAAAATAAGAGAATGATAAAACTAAAAAAAATATATAATGTACATTACCATGCAAACTTCCAACAAAAATTGGTTTGAACGAGATCTAGTAAGTAGTTTTTTTTAATACGTCATAAATCGTAGAAAGCAATTTATTTAACGGAACCCTTCATGTGCGAGTCCGACTCGCACTTGGCCGCTTTTTGATTTTAGAGAAAAGTTTTTCAAATAAAACATGCTGCTTTTGGCGTATTCTAACGATAGAATTTTCTAAGTCCTGCGTGCCCTTTGCTACACCCTAACCCGGACTTATATTGATGATTAGAAGCTTGATGATGTTGTTCAAAGAAAAAGTACTTGGATGTCGTGTCTTATTGGGACCTAAAAAGTTATTCGAGGATCGAGAGAAGCGCCTACTCCACTGACAACCGCCTAGCCCCTATTTCACCACTTGACAATTGTCACCTGACAGTGACAATTCACACTACAACCCATGAGCATTTAGAATAGGATTCGGCTCTATAATAAATAAACGATTTCACTGCTGAGTCTTCAAATAAATATATTCGCA
Source organism: Epinotia brunnichana (assembly GCA_963854355.1). Classification (NCBI taxonomy): domain Eukaryota; kingdom Metazoa; phylum Arthropoda; class Insecta; order Lepidoptera; family Tortricidae; genus Epinotia; species Epinotia brunnichana. The sequence continues at coordinate 18,463,115 of OY977952.1, forward strand.
GCTTATTGAATGTAATAGGTACCTGTGATTGACAATCCTGTAAATGATGGGTTTTCCAGTTCCAGTGAAAGCCGTGTTTCTTTTCATGATGTTGTAAGTTGATTCTTTTATAGGTACCTACACACCCTCAGACCAAGAAAAAAACTTTTTTCTTGGTCTGAGCTATACACCACAGTTTTATAATCACAATTTCAATATATTTCTCGCATATTTCTATTTTGTTTATGTAAGTCGGTGATTTTATATCAGTGACTTTTAGTAACGTCATAGATTTGACAAGATAAGTCTTTTATTTTTAATTTCTAGCAGGCATGTATAAGGTAAGTAAAGTAATATATTAAATATGTAAAATAAAAGCATGAGCGTTCCCGCTTTTATATATTTATTCAAGAATGTGATTGAAGGTGAGTGAAAGAGAGTTAGTCACATTGTTTGTGGCATAGAAACGAAAATGCGGGCAGGATTTCTTCGCTGAATTGCTAAATGAAATGTTGAGCGCCGCAACTGGCAGCTTTTTGAGTCTGTAAACCTCTACTAAGAGATATTTAAGCAGTTTCTGTGCACTAAGGCCACTCGGTAAAAATTCTAAACTCGTTAAATTAACGAAACGGGGCAATGGTTATGCGATACACGTCTGGCACCTTCTTCGCTCAACGCATTTTAGCATTGCGATATACCTACCTACCAGTAGCAGGAAAATGCTGCCAGTTACTTCACAACCATGCTTCAGAGGCTTCCCTCTTACTTTACTCTTACTTCTTTCTTCTTAACGTAGTGTTTATATTCTCTTTGGTCTTACTGATTTGTTTGTATTTTATCATTTAATTTTTATGTTTTTTTCTTAATTTAATACCGCGTTTTGAAAGTTGATATTGTGTTCACAAGTGTTTCCTACAATAAATACCTAATTTAAAAAATGTACATTATCATTTTAAAGTTCTAACGAGACCATAAATTACCCTTTTCATGGCTGTGTTTCCCACATTTCCATCTTACAACGAACAATAACAATTTGCCGGCAATACAGCATCACCTAATAAACGTCAAATGATTCAACCGCCGTACAAAATCAGGGATGTTTTGCCCCAGGGGCAGCCCTTACCCTCCGAGGGATGATCCACGATCTTACTTGATATTAGCACCCGAGGCTATGCAACCCTATAAATAAAAAATACTTATTACAATCTGTGGGGCGTTTGCTGGTATAAATATGTAGTGATTTTTTAGGGATTTGAGCCTTAATATGGCGATAGGACAGCGGTAAAAATCGTTCAATTGAAGAAGCACCCGCTGCTACTTAGGCCGTGTTTCTTGATAAGCGGGGCGGGAAACGCACAAAAACATATGGCGTTGCCTAGGGGTGGAAGCGTTTTTCTATACTCAACGTCTCTCCTGTCCATAAACACAGTCTTTTATGCTGTGAACAAAACACAAGTCGGGCACAGTGTGATACGATTTGAAAGTGGAGGTTGTCTTAGGTCTATTGCCCTACCCAACTAACATTTTGGTGTCAGCTAAGGGTTTTATTATAACCTTAACCTTTATAAAAGAGTTATGATTATCTCAAGTGGAAGCTGGAACTAATAATGTTATAGAGAAGTTAAGAAAAAATATTAACTCCAAAAGTGTTACTAGAGCTTTACTGAACGCTCTTAAGCAGGTTTTAGAGTTATAAGAGTGTTGCTCAAAGCAAGTATACTTAAGATGTTAAAGCTTTAAAGCCTTAACCTTTACAAGAGTGCTCGTTAACTCTTATTGCTTTTTAGTTGTTGCCGTGGAGTGTCTTATAAAGCTTAAGGTGTTATATCTACTATAAGGTGCAGGCAGATGCTTTATAAGAGAGTTGGTCAAGAGTATAGTAAGTAATACAAGATACTAGACGTGTTGAACAACTCATTTGTAAGTATTGAAACTTTTTCTAACGCTTATGGTGTCAGTTATAACACCGTTATGAAGGCAAAGCCTGCACCAATATTCTTGAAAAAAGGTGTTGTAAGTGTTGTAACTCAATAAGCGTTATCTGACACTGACACCTTAAGCTTTAGTGTAAGTTCACCATTGTTTTGGTGAACTCTAACCTACAAATTGATTAAGTTATTCAATATTTGACATCAAAATACTTCATTATTTATGTTACTCTTGCCATTCTTTGGATGCCACTTAATTTAACATGCCACTGACCAAGAATCAAGAATAGAAAATGATAAAAACTTTAGGTGTCTATGTTATTCTTCATAAGTGTTTATAGTTTTATTAAATCTTTAATAAATCGTGGGCGCGTTAAAATTGAGATGGAAACATGGTATACACGTACCGTAAAATCACAAGGGCAGATTGTTTAACACAAATCACTTTCAATTAGTAAATAAATAAATAAATAAAATAAAAAGTCTTTTATTTCCCGTTAGTTTTTACAGAATTAGATAAATTTTGTTAATAAAGTATTTCTAGTTTTCTTACTTATATAACTATGTTAGTTTTAAATTTGATGTTTTACTTCATCATCATCATCATCATATCAGCCGAAATACGTCCACTGCTGGACATAGGCCTCCCCCAAAGAGTGCCACAATGGCCGGTCCTGCGCCACCCGCATCCGCTACGGCACATCTTTTCGTCCAATATCCCGCAATGTCTGAAGACGAGAGTCTTTGACCAGTGTGTGTTGCCAGTGATGACATATGGCACGGAAACGTGGTCGCCTACTATGGGCCTCATAAGAAGGCTCAAAGTCACTCAAAGGGCAATGGACAGGGCTATACTGGGAGTTTCTCTGCGCGATCGCATCAGAAATGAGGCTTATTCGCAGCAGAACCAAGGTAACCGATATAGCCCTCTGAATTGCTAAACTTAAGTGGCAGTGGGCGGGGCACATTGCACGTAGAACCGATGGTCTTTGGGGCGGAAAGGTTCTCGAGTGGCGACCACGTACCGGAAGGCGCGGCGTGGATAGGACCCCCACAAGGTGTTTTACTTAAAATTAAACAATTGTGCATAACAGGAACAGGAATTGTGCATCTCAGGTGAAGGCCTCTTCCAAAGCTTGCCATTTAACTCTGTCTAGAGCAGCGTCTTGCCAATTTGGTCCTGCGATTTTTATGATGTCATCATCCCAACGAGAATATGGTCTTCTTTTTAGGCGTTTGCCCCGAGGGCCTTTCCATCGAGTGACGATTTTCATTCATCTGCGGTCTTTGAGTCGTGCTACATGTCCGGCCCATCGCCATTTCAACTTTCGAGCTTGACTGAGAGCATCTATGGTTTTTAACGTTGCTCTAATCTTTGTGTGTCTTATCTTGTGTATTTATTTTTAAGTTGAGCATGCTACGTTCCATTCCTCTTTGGCATGCGTTTATTTTATTCTTTATTTTATTTGTGAATTTCCAAGTCTGGCATGCATATGTCAAACATGGGATGAGACAAGTATCCATTACTTTCTTTTTCAACTTTATTGGCATGTTACTTTTAAACACTTCCTTGAAGCTCCAGTACTTGTTCCAAGTAATTTTGACTCTCCTCTCTATTTCGAGTTTCAATTAGTAACTCCTGTCAAATACACTAATACCTATCTTCGCCATTTTGTCGGTAGACATATTTGTCACATAATTTTATAGTAAGAAGTAAAAATGCTCACTTGGAACTCGGTGAGCGCAATAGTGTTATAACACTCTCAGCTAACACCTTGACCGTTATTACGGTGTTTGTAGAGCGTTGGTCAACACTTTGGGTGTCAGATAACACTGCTCTAAAGGCTTTCTAACACCTTTACCTGTAAGATCGTGGGCCTGATTCGTGGTTTATAACGCCTTGGCCACGACTTTCGTCTTAGGCGACCTGCGACCAGCGTTTTATCTGTTCATTGCGCGGTCGAGACGCGCAACGCACTGTGGTTAGTTGGGATCACGCGCAATGAACAGATAAAACGCTGGTCGCAGGTTGCTTAAGACCAAAGTCGTGGCCGAGCGGTAAGGGTGTTAGAGCATGGTCTAACACCTTTTTTACAGGCATTGTATCACCTTAACAATTGGCTGGAACCGATATAAGAATGATATAAGGGTTATTGTTAGTGTGCTAGTTGGGTAGGTATCTATATTAATTATATTATATACCTAGGGCACTATACTGAAAATAAGTTCAACCTGATTTTGGTAATGATTATAAAAAAAGAGGAGTGTTATAAGTTTGACGTGTCTGTGTGTTTGTCTCTGTGTCTGTATGTGGCATCGTAGCACCTAAACGAATAGACCGATTTGAATGCGGTTTTTTTTAACCGAAAGCTGAGAGACGTAATCGACATATGCTGGCCCTCAGCTACGTTTCAACAAAATTAGCCGTTTTTGAGATATTGAACTTTGAAATGAAAATGTCGGGGGCTTTTCAACTTTTCTAAGCTGTAGTTTAACTCACATCGGATGTTCGCATGTGAATGAATTGTATTTCCTAGACTTGACTCGCAGATAGTGTGTGCTAATGTACATTTCTCTCAAAACAGTTCATCCCAAACTAAACGAAAACAATAGACATAACATAGGCCATATTTTGCTGATAATAATTATGTTCTCCTTAAATTATTCCTCGCACCCTCCCCTGAGCAGTAACTTGCGCAAAGTACACCCAAGTTGAGAAGTATCTAAGTACCTACCAGCTTAGCGAATCTACAATTTATGCGCCACGAACAAATATACTATATTTTGGAATTGCCACGAACTATCGTACCTTCAACTAGATGTACGTGCATATGTATAAAGTACTATGTATTTCTACCTAGTTTCTTGACAATGAATCTATAGCTTATCGAAGAACTTGAGGATGGAACAAGTGATGATAAAAGTTGTCAGATGCAAGAAGATTGCAATTAGATGCAATAAGCATCTGTTATGGACCATTTATATTAGTGTTAAACTGTAACATTAAATATATAGATAAGTCATTTTTTTTTATACTACGACGGTGGCAAACAAGCTTACGGCCTGCCTGATGACGGGTCATATAAGACGGCGTCTGTATGTCCCTCATATACTATGCTAAGGTTATATCACTGTTGTTGGTCTAAGGTAGGTAATATTTAAAGGACGGACAGTGGATGCAATATACGTCAAAGTCATGTCAAGCGATATGCTTAATATGGATATGACTACAATTGGTTTAAAGAAAAATACATTTGCCATAGTTATTTTTAGTATAAATATTAAAGGAAACGCATAAACTCGCAAGTGAAAACGTCAATGTAATTGACAAGTCTAAGACGTAATAGATATAAACACTTAATAGTCTCAAGAGGCGATAATTTACAAGTGGCCAGTAATCTCCACTTATAATAAATCTCTAAATTAAAAAAAGAATCAGCCAGTTTGAAACTAAGCTTTCTGTGGTACAAATGTTCTCAGCATCCCATGGACGGAAAAATATGAAACATTTTATATAGGTACATTATTATTCCAGCTGCAACTTAGGATAGTTTTTATCCGACTGCGACAATTAATTAATTTTCCGTAATATACGACTTCATTAAATTTTTCATTTATTATTCTTAAAGTATATCGCCGCCACATCTGTCAGCTAAAAGAAACGTCAAAATCACAGACTAATAAGAAATACTACGGACAAAATGGCGGAATTGCTTTGCCTTTCTTTCGCCTATTAATAATTTTAATCCCGTCTATGATATACCTTGACGAGACACATAGGTATCAAAAGCAAATATAAAATTAATCGATTTTGATATGCGAACTTATATGCGCAAATGTCGAATTAAGGCGTAATTTCCACAAATGTAATAACAAATTCGAACAATATAAACTTGGTTATTTTGAATGGCACGCGCGCGCTCTTTGCGTATTCAGCCAAACAGCGAAAACCGAAACTCGAAGTTCGTATATCTGCATTCCTGTCATTTGTTAGTGCGATAGAGATAGAAATACCCGAATATTTTCGAATTCCGAAGTTCGTGGTTTAAAAGAAAATACGGATGTCGGATAGATCTATATTAATATTTTATGTGTAAATATGGTTAATTTTTTTTGGAAATACTATATTGTTGTTATTGTTTTAGTATATTTGACTAGCTTTAAGTTTAATATTGTACGTCCGAAATGGGCAAGCTGTTGGACTTTATTTTACCCAAAACAACTAAATGTACACAGTTCTGACAATAAAGAATTCTTATTTTATCTTATCTTATCGAAAATAGGGATGTAGACACTAAACAAAATAATCATAATGTTGTATTATCTCGAAAAACAACGCAAGAGGTAATCACTAAGTTATAAGTGTATAAAGTTTTAAGAGAGGGTTTGTTGCGTCTCTTTTCCGCAAAACGCACCTTTATAATGAAACGATTGTTTTTTACTATGACGCTCGAGGATCGTGACGTCACGGTCCCTGATCGTTTTCTCACTCTAACATGCGACATTAAAACGGTTGTAGCATCGTATTTTTTTGAGATATTTGAATGAGTTCTTCGTTTCTTCTTTCTTTTGAAGTGAGTCTACAGCTACACCTCTATTTGGAAGACAAGCGGAAAGAATCCATACTATCCATACTAATAATCCATACTTCCATACTAATATTATAAATGCGAAAGTGTGTATGTCTGTCTGTCTGTTACCTCTTCACGCCTAAACCGCTGAACCGATTTAGATGAAATTTGGTATACAGATAGTTTGAGCCCCGCGGAAGGACAAAGGGTAGTTTTTATATCTGAGGGGCTGAAATTGGGGGTGGAAATTTGTATGGAGCTACTTAAACCGCTGCACCGATTTAGATGAAATTTGGTATATAAATAGTTTGAGTCCCGGAGAAGGACATATAATAGGTTTTATCCCGGAAATCATCCCCTAAGGGGGTGAAAGGGGGGGGGGGGGAGGTGAAAATTTGGATGTAATCTATTTTGATGAAATTTGGTGTAGATATAGGTTAAGTCCTGGGAAAGGACATGGGATAGTTTTTACCCCAGAAATCATCCCCCAAGGGGGTGAAATTAGGGGTGAAAATTCGGATGAACCCATTTTAATACAATTTGGAATAGAGATATAGCTTGAGTCCTGGGAAAGGACATAGGATAGTTTTAATTCCGGAAATCACTCCCTAAGGTGGTGAAATGGGGGGTGAAAATTTGGATGAATCCCGTTTAGATGAAATTTGGTATAAAGGTCGTTTGAGTCCCGAAGAATGATATTAGATAGTTTTTATCCCGAAAATCATTCCCTAAGGGTATGAAATAGGGGGTGAAAATTTGGATAAAATCCATGTACCTAGATGAAATTTGGTATAGAGATAATTTGAGACCCTTCGAAGGATATAGAATAGTCTTTGCCTCGGAAATCATCCCTTAAGATGGTAAGTAGAAGTCTGTTTGCATTATATTTTCTAAGTATAAGTTCTACGCGGACGAAGTCGCGGGCAACAGCTAGTTTCTTAATAATCATATTTTGTTTAATAAAAATGTATAGATAAATATTGCTCAAAATTTAATAAAAGTCTTATCCATCTTATGCTTTTGTCACCCGATTGCATCCGCTGTCCGCCCATTAGTAATATTAAGTACACGAAAATATTTGAAATAGTATCAAGTTTTAGCGATATCAAATATATAGGTAAGTAGGTACCTACATCCGAAACTTAGACAAGAAGTACCTACAACATAACATAAAAGTTCATCGACTGTGGACAAATCGTTCCAAGAGTAATTAGGCTTCGGTTCCACCTCACCTAGGTCCCTAACTCAAACAAGTTAATTCGGCCGTAAAGCCCAGTCGTAAATAATCGTGCAAACAACATAAAACACGAAATGATTGCAACGCATAACGCGGCCATCTTTGTTTTTGAAAAGTATTTTGTCAAGTTCGTACACTTTTTATTTTATTTTATTGGCTCACAAAACAAGTTACAGACGATTACAGAAAAGCAATATTAGCATAAAGGTTCAGGGGACCGATTTTTGACTTTCGAGCGCTCGACTCTTGCACTCGAAAACGGTCATAAATGATGGAATTCTATTTTGAAATAGACATAGAAAATTTAAAAACGAGTGGTATCCACCACTCGTATTTAATTAGAACGGTAGAAAGTAAGTGCCAGCAATTTTGACACTAGAATCGTATTTACTTTTATTTAATTTTCGAGCGCTCGAAAGTCAAAAATCGGTCCCCAGATCTAGACTGTAGGTAACTCTAAACATGTGTGCACAGAAGGAAAGAAAATTATAACTAGATTATACGAAAATTATAAGTTACGAGTACCGTAGGTATAACTAGACTATATTTTAAAAACCAATTTTTTTCAGTTATGTACTTTTCTGTAGTCGGTTTAAAAAAAATAACTTGCCATGTTGTACCTACGTAGGTATGTAGTTACTGGTTACATACTTGAATTTTGTATACATTGGTTCTTAACCGACTTCAAAAAAGGAGGAGGTTATATGTTCCACTGTATGTGTTTTTTTTTTTAATGTATGTTTGCCGATTTCTTCGTCAATTGTGGACCGATTTCCAAAATTCTTTTTTATTCGAAAGTTCCGAGGTGGTCCCATTGTCACCAAATCAGGATCTGACGATGGGATCCCAGGGAAATTGAGGGCAACCCTCAAATTGCATAGGCACGCATGTAGTGATTTTGGTATTTTCTATTATAATTCGTGTAGTTACTTTTGGAAATCGCAATTTTGGTGAAGTGGAACTGATACTGAAGACCACAGGTGACTTATGGAACTCCTCAAAGATATCAAGTTCGTCAAAGATTCTGACATGATTCTGTTGAAGTAGCAACTCATGAAGTGGTAATTCTCAGATCCTTTAGGAATCGACGGAACTCCTCAAATTTTATCAGCCCACAGATAGCGACTTGGGTTTTTTCTGTAATAATCAACGCATTTGCTCTCTGAAAGCAGTGCATGTGGTAAATTGGAAAGGAAATGTGGAAATGTTCATGTACCTATGTGGCTTGGCGAAGTACTGAATTGAAGTCGGTTTAGACTTTGTTTTTAAAGTAATTATTATAACATACAATATATCTACGAGGTTACATACATCTCGTACTTAGGTATGTAATTAAATTTTCACCTCACTAGCTCGGAAAGCCCATTTTTATTCTTTAAAAACAGATAGCAAAACTGCATTTTATCCACAAGAGTGCAAAGAATATTTGAAATCCGAACGTGTTATTAGTTTCAATTCTTAAACATAATAACATGTAAAGGCCAGTCCAGACAGGACATTTTTCGCCCTTCAGATTTATTTTATTTAGGTACCTTTTTTTGAATGTTTTATTCATTTTTTAAATGTTTTTAATTATTTTTTTCTTTTTTAAATGTTTTTTTGTTTTATAAATCTTTTTTCTTTATCTCCTTTTTAAAAAAGTTTTTTCTCTTTTTAAATGTTTTGTTTCTTTTTGAATGATTTTCTGTATTTTTTTTTCTCTTTTTAATGTTTTTTTGGTCTTTTTATACGTTTTTTTCCTTTTTTTTTAATTATTTTCTTCTTTTTTTAATGTTTTTTGAAATTCTATTTATTTTTTTGATGTTTTCGTCTACATTTTAATGTTTTTTTTAATATTTTATTGATTTAAATGTGTTTATTCAAGGTTTTTTTTATTTTTTCCACTTAAAAAAAAAAAAAAAAAATTTATGTTTTTTCTTTTTGATTTATTTTTGTGGTTTTTCCACTTATTTCTCTTTTTAAATGTTTTTTTTTAGTTTTTTTTCTTTTTTTTTTTCTTTTTTTTCTTTTTTTTACGTTTTTTCTTTTATTTTAATGTTTTTTGTAACTTTTTTTCTTTTATTATGTTTTTGTCTCTATTTTATTGCTTTGTTTTTTTCAATGATTTTTGCTTTTTTCTCCTTTTTATAGATGTTTTGTTTCTTATTGAATGTTTTTTTTCTTGTTTTTTTGGTCTTTTTTCTCTTTTTTACGTTTTTTTTCCTTTTTTTAATGTTTATTTTTTATTATTTCAAGGTTTTTTGAAATTCTCTTATATTTTTTTGATGTTTTTGCCATATTTTAATGTTTTTTTTTATTTTTTATTGATTTATATGTGTTTTTCAAGGGTTTTTTCTTTTTCCATTACTTAAAATTTTTTTTTCACTTTTTACATGTTTTTTTTTGTCTTTTTTTGTCTTTTTTTACGTTTTTTCTCCTAATATGTTTTTTGTAACTTTTTTCTTTTTACATGTTTTTTTTTTGTTTTTTGTCTTTTTTTGTCGTTTTTTACGTTTTTTTTCTTAATGTTATGTTTTTTGTAACTTTTTTCTTTTTTATATGTTTTTGTCTCTATTTTATTGCTTCGTTTTTCTTTTATCAGTCTAAATGTTTTTTGAAATTATTATTGCCTTTTTTAAAAGTTTTTCCTTATTTTAATGTTATTTTTTTTGTTTCTCAATGTTTTTTCTCTTTTCCTCTTTATTAAATATTTTTTTTAATTTTGTAATATTTTGTTTCTTTTTTCATGTTTTTAATTTTTTTTCACATTTTTAATGTTTTTTCCCCCTTTTTAATATATTTTTTTTATTTTTTTCGTTACTTTGCTTTTTTGTTTTTTTTTCCTCGCTTTAGTGAGGTGAAAAAATTTGTGTTACACACGGGTGCAAGTTATTTTGACGTCTCGTGTGTTGCAACACTCGCTACGCTCAGGATTCTATTTTTGAACCACTCGCTTCGCTCAGGATTCTATTTTTGAACCACTCGCTTCGCTCGTGGTTCAACCATAGAATCCATTCGCTAGCTCGTGGTTCAACCCTAGAATCCATTCGCTAGCTCGTGTTTCAATTCCACACTCGCGGTTAAAATACAACTTTGCACCCTTGTATAACAAATAACTATTTAGGAACATTGATACTTTTTTACTTTCTCGGTTTTTTTTTCACTCGTTATTTTTACTAAAAGGACTTAACTAATTATATCTTTTCGACGTTTCGGTGGCCTCTGGCGTGTTCAAGTGTTTAGTTCAGTAACAAATCTGAAGATCAATTTTGATTCCATATATAATTAGCAAGATCTAAGTAGCAAGTAAGAAACTAAGGATAGGAACTTAATTTGATTTAGCTTACTCTTAACAACAGCATGTAATGGAGGAGCGGGACTTCCTGACACAGGCTTTTTGCCTACTAGGAAGCCCCAACCTTGTTATCATTTTGTGACATGTTTTTTCTCAAATAAATTTTCATTTCAAATTTTAATTTTCATTTCATTTCAATATCTTTCAACATTTCACCTTTGGAAAAGTACCTACTTACTTCTTAGATGACTCTTAATTAAATTAAAGCCAAGACAGGATAATGAACTAGCAATGTCATTAGATACACTGGTGGGGTACCTACACACTAAACACCAGTGGCGTCGTGTCCATACCTACAACTCGATTCATATCGGCTAGCCTATTTGAATATGGATATGATTGACAAAAAGCTAGCACTTAGGTACTTCTACCTACTTACAAAAATCCACATCTGACAGCAAAGAACTTATAAAATTTTCCAATTCCATATCGAATCGGTATAGGTAGTGTGATTTCGTTCAGCGAAGCAATGTTACGTTTTGCTTCATTGTGCGTAATTTAAGGCATCAGTGTAAAATATAGATTAGTAGGCTTCATTTGTCAAACAAAAAGGTTTAGGATCGCTTCGATTTTGAAAATAACGGTAACATCCACATTTTTTTTAATGTAAGGCAACTTATCAACCAGCATTAACTTGAGGGGCGAGCATAGAGTATAGAGGCAGATGCGTTCAGGGCGTGTTATTTGCTTAGGATGCGTTCGCTGCAATACCGAGGGGAACTGACGGAATAATTGAATGCCAAGATTTGATTCTTGCTGTTTACGGATTATCGGAAATGTTTTTTAATTTTTATGTTGCTTCCGTAGTTCAATTGGTTGATATTGGGCAACACACATTGTAGCGTTATGAGGCTGAATTACAATGTTACTTTCGTAAGGACTTCTTCTTCTACTAGGTAGATAGATGTTAGGTATTCCAGCTTTTGCCAGGTGTCACTTTCCTACTTGCTTTTCTTCACTTTGCACGATCCTCTTTTGTAAGCCCGTTTTCGCTCATGGCTTTGAAAATAAATGAGCTCTAAAAATCATAATCTTATAATATAGGCAACTAGGTCGCACTGCTGGACACAGGCCTTCTTTTGAATATGAGGGTGAATGGCTGTAGTCCACGCTAGCCTCGTGCGAGTTGGGGACTTCATGACCTTTTGACAACCGCATTAGCCAAGTAGGCAGTGAATCTGCTTGTGAAGCTGACGATCCTGGGTTCAAATCCCTGTAAGGGTAAATATTTCTGTGATGAGCATATGTGCGAGCCTTAGTGTCCTACCTAACCATAACGTTAATGAGCCACAACTGTGTTGAAGTCCGAATGACCTTTTCAGCGTTAAGATACCATTTTACAAACAATAGAATGAACCGGGAAAACCCGCGCATGACCCTCTTTACTTTATTGTGTATAGGGAAACCCAAATACCTTGAAAAAATTATATAAACGGATATTGAGTAACACCGCATAAAATAACTAGCATTTGGTAACACTTATCACAAGCTACCCGTAACGACATCTATGTTCAAGCATTGGAACTAAACTTCACTCAAATTTGGTAGTGGCTGTGGCATGTTGTCTCTTCACGCCCCCGCGCCATTTTGTAGATAGATCATATTTTCTATAGTAAAATATGTAAATACTAAGGCCCATCGTTAACTCTAACCTTGTTCGTGACTTTTATTAGTACCTACCTAATTGCTACGTGCATTAGAAGTCATTCCAATAGTACAGTCGAGTTCATACGTAAATGTACATTCCCAAATGTGAAAAATATCAAAGCAACCCTACGCCCTGTAATTACTATAGTTGTGTTCACACATTTTTGATCACTTTTTCTGTGTACCTACGTATTTTCGAATTCGACTGTACTTTATTCCAGAAATCATCGATCGTGTGTCGACACGTAACAAAGAGTAATAATGTCATAACGCTCAGCAAAACAACACACCATTATTTAATGTGTCATTATAGCCCAAAGCTCATGACCGAAAAAAGTTGAGCACACATTTGTCGGTCTGTCCGTCCTATTTGCGGAAGAAATTTCGCGAAATGCCACAATTTATTTAAAAATTACCCTTGTTTGTGTGGGTAAATATTGACGTGTTTGGTTTATGATAATGGTAACACTGGCGGCACTGGCAGGTACGTACGAGCGTGGATAGCGACAGTATTATTTAACAGTATTTAATATTTGCTGTCACACACAATGTAAAGTTTACTATATAATATTTGAAATGTGATGCTCCTCTTTTGAAAGTTTGTATTTACAGCGTATACATGGTTTTTAATGAAGGCAAATTTGTAGACCGACTAGGAATACGTTCGAATTGTTTATGTTTGCAAATAATTGCACAGTGGGTTGACCAGCTGATTGCTTACGCTTATCACGACAAATCATTCCTGGTAATATCATTAAGTACAATAGTAATATTTGTCATTCGATAGTAATTAAATATACTTATTTAAATGGAGTGTATGTTTCCTCATATTCAATATACCTGTTAAACCTATGTTATACTGTAAACTTCATCAAAAATTAGCTAGGCATTTTCAAATATACCTACGCTCATAGGTCGTGATGACCACTGGGGCGGACAGGGTTCTCGAGTGGCGACCACGTACTGGTAGGCGCGGCGTGGGTAGGCCCCCACAAGGTGGACTAATGACCTGGTAAAGGTCGCGGGAGTGGTCACTTTGGCACTCTTTGGGGGAGGCCTATGTCCAGCAGTAGACGTCTTTCGGCTGATATGATGATGATGATTATGTCATAGGGAATGAAACTTCCTTGGAAAGTCCGGGTAGGTACAAAAAGATTAAGCAATGCAGTCAATTAAAAACTATGAATTGGAGAGAACCTTCTACTCGTATCTTTGTATTTCTGTAAACGCAACAAACACCTGTACTTGAGTATACAAGTTGTTAAAACATTTCACGTGTATAAATACGCTATACCGTCTAGCGGCTATTAAAGTAGGTTACCCGATATTCAAGAATTGTGTCGCAATGTCACGAAATAACCTCTTAATGAAGGCTCTTAATTTACGTATTTAATGCCTTTGTCCACCAAACAAAGGAAGCGAGCGGACGACCTTCTCAATCAATTTATAATAAGTGTTGACTTGTTACGCGCCAAACAAACTCTCCGATCGAACTCAAAGTCTAACAGCAAACAATATCATCATAGTATTTGTACTGAAACAACAAATTTGTAGCTAGCTTTAAATGCAAGCTTAACAGGCCAGCACACACTCAACGTGTGTACAAAGACAATATGTAGGAGACTACTAAGATCTTAAGCAACGCGATAAAATGAATCTCCGTTGCGACTGATACCTACGGCCCAAATCAAACAGTCAGCGCCATTTTGTTTCGACTTAGACCGAAGCAAAGTCAACTCAAACACAATAACGTTAGATTTAAACTGGAATAACCGCTGTTAGCCGTAGAAACATCGGAAATTAAGGGAGGACTAGACACGAGTCTGTTTGCCGTGGAACGTGGTCCCAGGACAAAGTTACAAGTATTTGACGTGTCAATTTTGTGAATGTTGACCGAGAATTGTGGTTAATATTCCTGACCCGGACAACCTGGCTGGCGGTAATTAAATGACTCAAATATTCTAACTGTTAATTTATTAAGTCGCAAGTTGGGACGGGGATATTAGCTATACAAATTAATGGCGGGCTTTAACATTGGAAGATACACCAATCCATTTACGTAAGTAGCTCGCGCCTGCTACGCTCGGTTCTCGATAGGCTTGACTCCGGGCTAATGATGGTTGTCGTTTTATCACATGTTCTATCACATAATACATCTGTCACGCTCTGTCAAGTATGCGAGTACGAGAGTGACGTTTGTCTTACCCATAACCGTAGGTGCTAAAATGGCAACTAAGTATCTACGGAATGGTACGCACGAGTCTTGCATTGAATACCTAGTAACACATGACAACAAGACAGTGACCAATACATAAATACCCAAGCAAATGTTTATTTTACGAAGTACCCACAAACACATTATTCGTTAACTTATTCGTGTAGGGATTAATTACCTACTTCAGAAAACTGCTACGAAATTGCTCAAGATACGGCGCGCTGGCGGCAACTCGTATTACAGGCCAAGACTAAGCCCAATTTCGAGCCGGTTCAGTGGAGTTACGTAAAAAGTAAATCTACTTCAACAGTGTAACAAAGGGGACTTTATAATATTATAGAGCAATTTCTACCCCTTGATTACGCGCTACAAGGTGCGGTTTTTAACCCGAATGGTATTCTATGTAACTGAATGTGCGCTCATCTAGAATTGGGCAAGCAACTCAAACGTTGCCTCAAAAGAGGTCATGGATTTACCTACCTACTGTTAGTGGATCTTGGGTTTAGCTCAGTTAATCTAAAACAAAAAATATACTTAATGAATAGGCTTACATAGGCACATTAAAAACACCTCGATGAAAATGGTTATGATAGCCTTCGAAAGGTACCTACCCCTACCATACAATTCTTAATAATAGTTGGTGCTGTGACTAGGCGTCTTCTCTTTAAGTATACCTAAGTGTAATGTTTGCAATAAAATTGACTTGTACCTCGATAAGAAAAAAAAAACCTTTAAACGAACAGAATTATTTAATAGTTAACATAATATGTCTTAGCGCAAAAGCCCGAATCTATTACAGACAACAACATTGTCCCAACTTGTTACGGCATATTGCCCGACGCCACGCTATTTATTTTCAAGTGGCAACACCGTGAAAACAAAAAACACTACACTTCGGCAATTGTTTTCATTGACAACAATGCCGTGTTAACAGTAAGTGGGAGCACTCACTTTTCGCGACTCAGGCATCTGAGTAGGGGCCCTCAGTATTTTCATTGTATGCTTTTAATTTTGAGTGCGCGAACTAGCTCGCTCTCCAGGGAGGAATGTTTGCGAGGGTAATATTTGCTTCCGCTGTATAATTCAGCTGGCCGCCATATTTGCCAAAGAGCAATCATTTTAATATCGTCAGGCATCACATTAGGGTCGGATACGTTCTTCCGTGGGTGGATTACTTTTTGGAATTTTAATTATGGCTTTTCTTCATTCTCGTGGAATTCTGGTATAATATATGCAGAGATCGGTCATGGACTAAATTGAATTTAACGCCTCCTTTAACATTTGTCTTTGGTGTGACCGGTATTGTTAGTATTAAATTGTGTTAAATATGGGTATGTAGGTACCTAATAGACGACCATATAGCATGAAAGAAGAAGAAGAATCGACCTAGTCCCATAGTAAGCTCAATAAGGCTTGTGTTTTGGGTACAAGACGACGATATATTTAATAGGTATAAATACATAGAAAACATCCAAGACTCAGAAACAAATATTCATGCTCATCACACAAATATTTGCCCTTACCGGGATTCGAACCCAGGACCTTCAGCTTCGTAGGCAGCGTCACTACCCACTAGGCTAAGCGGTCGTCAAAACCTATAGATCTGTAATTCCACGAGTAAGTACACTGCGGACAAAACACAACCTGTATCTTGTTCCATTTAACATTTCGTCATCATCATCATCATATCAGCCAAAAGACGTCCACTGCTGGACATAGGCCTCCCCCAAAGAGTTCCAAAGTGACCGGTCCTGCGCCACCCGCATCCAGCGGACTCCCGCGACCTTTACCAGGCCCCGTAGCATCGATGGCCTTATCACGCGACAAGTGACAGGATAGAGCATCCGTCCCTGGCTGACACCGTTCGATAGAACGAGACGACGCGCTTATCCTATCACTTATCGCGTGATAGCGCCCATTCATGCTACGGGGCCAGGTCATCATTCGGGAAGCTACGCCTTCCGGTACGTGGTCGCCACTCGAGAACCTTTCCGCCCCAACGGCCATCAGTTCTACGTGCAATGTGTCTACGTGCAATTTAACATTTATTTTATTTTATTTAGTTATTAGGTGCACTTTACAAACATCATACATTATGAGATACAATGGTTCAACATTTGAATTTGAACGGACAAATTGGTCTACGTTTTTTCGTTCATCTATATCAAAAGGACATACCTACAATGGTTGCACTACTTTTACCTATTTCGATCAGTAAGTGTTTTTCAAACGTAACAATAGGTTGTTATTGTTATTGCGTTTCAAAATGATTTCACTTGAAAGACGATTAAGTAATGCACGATTATTCTAATCTTAAGAGCCCGTTAACGAGCTCACTAGCGCCACTGGTAAATAATTAAGATTATTTAAATTTAACGATATATATTTAAAAAAGTAGGCCGCTACACACTGTATTTTGTATTTATCTTTTGAATACATCATAATAGTTTTTACAATGCACTTGCTCTGAATGTGCCCCTTTATATGGTTCAACATAAAAACGGGAAGTGGTCTATGCCGGCACGGCGTCGCCGGGCGGAAACTGCCCGTGCGGGAATGGATCAGGCCAAAATTCCCGCATACTGTGCGATAATGAGATTTCATGACAATAAAAATTTCACCTTTCATGCATATTTTTAATTCCTCGCATGATGCATTGTAAAATGTTGTATGATACACGTGCGGATAGGTAATTCCCAACTCGTGTCGATCAAAAACAATCCCTAACGGTCGTGTTTTTGGTCATCGCCACCAGGGCCGTAGCTAGAGTTGAATTTAAGATAGGGCAGCCGTAATTAACAGGTAGGGCACAAGTCAAAATTTTACTTGATCTAATCTGTGTGAGGCAGTTTCTTAAGGAAGGGCAATGGTATTTTAAGGTAGGGCATTGCCCCATAATGCCCCCGCCCCCCCCTAGCTACGGCCCTGATCGCCACTCGTTGGGAATTACTTACTTTCCGCACTTGTATCATAAGTAACTATTGCAATGCACATGCTCTGAATGTGCCCCTTTTTATGGTTCAACATAAACACGGGAAGTGATATATACCGGCACGGTGTCGCCGGGCGGGACCTGCCCGTGCGGGAATGAATTTCAGGCCAAAATTCCCGCATACTGTGCGATAATGAGATTTCGTGACAATTAAAAATTCACCTTTTATGCATATTTATTTTATTTAGACGACCGCTTCAGCCTAGTTGGTAGTGACCCTGCCTACGAAGCAAGAGGTTCTGGGTTCGAATCCCGGTAAGGGCATTTATTTGTGTGATGAGCACGAATATTTGTTCCTGAGTCATGGATGTTTTCTATGTATTTAAGTATGTATTTCTCTATATAAGTATCTATATCGTCGCCTTGTACCCATAGTACAAGCTTTGCTTAGTTTGGAACTAGGTTGATTTGTGTAAGATCGTCCGGAAATATTTATTTATTATAGTTTTTTATTTCCTCGCATGATGCATTGTAAAATGTTGTATGATACACGTGCGGATAGGGAGTGTTTTTGATCGCCACTCGTTTGGAATTACCTACTTTCCGCACTTGTATCATAAATATTAACTATTACGTCGCTGGATTCGTCAATCTAGGTATGCGTCCAAACGGGTGTTTTTCTTTTGAGTTCATAGGTCGACGAATCCAGCAACATAAAAACTAGTTTGATGTATTCACAAGGTACGTAAATACAAAATACAATGTGTATATCTAGTGGCCTACTTTTTAGGGTTCCGTAGCCAAAATGGCAAAAACGGAACCCTTATAGTTTCGTCATGTCCGTCTGTCCGTCTGTCCGTATGTCACAGGCATTTTACTCGAAAACTGTAAGGTGTATTTGAATAAAATTTGGAGGATAGGTGTATTTTGTTAGCCGCTACGTAGATCTGTAATGAAATAAGTAAAACAAATTTTTTTTAGGGGTGTACCCCATACATGTAACTGGAAGTCAAAAAAATAAAAAACAGTGTATGTCCACGTGTGGCACATCAATCGATAGGCCTTTCAAAATAAATATAAGGTTTCTTAGCATTTTTTTTGATTAAGTGAATATAGTCGGAGATAATCGCCCCGAAAGTCATAAAAATTGTGCCCCCCACCCCTCTAATTTCCAAACGGTGTGTTTAAAAAATTAAAAAAAATTATAGACATAGCGCTTATTAAATTCTTTTACCGAAAAGTATTTTGAACAAGATCGGTTAAAAGGTTTTCGAGATATTGCTGAAAAACTGCCTTCCCTGCGGAAAAGAACGTAAGTGCCGTAAGATTTCTGTGACGATACGACCTTTTTAATAGGCACGGAACCCTTCGTTGTGCGTGGTTCGACACGCACTTGGCCGGTTTTTAAATATCTATCGTAAACTTTAAATACCTTATCACAATTATTTACCAGTAGCGCTAGTGAGCATGTTAACGGGCTCTTATGATGGCCGATGGCCGTTGGGACGGAAAGGTTTTCGAGTAGCGACCACGTACCGGAAGGCGCGGCGTGGGTAGGCCTGATGACCTGGTAAAGGTCGCGGGAGTCCGCTGGATACGGGTGGCGCAGGACCGGTCACTTTGGCACGCTTTGGGGGAGGTCCATGTCTAGCAGTGGACGTCTATCGGCTGATATGATGATGAGGATGATGATACAAGCCTCGGGTTTTCCAATAAGGACGGATCGTTATTGAAATTGAATAATTATTTTATTTTGGACCTGTATCCTCCTCCTTTGGATACTTGTTTGTAATTTCGTTTATTAATTAAATTAATATCATAATAATTATTCTGCAAATCAAAAACCAAATATAAAAAAATACAATTAAGTTCAAATAACATTAAAATAGGTTATAACTATAAACAAAAAACATAAAAAGGGGAAGTTATAAAAAGAATACCGCCTCTAAGAGCAGAGCTGCGGCATGGACCCCATTACGCTGGCAGCATTACCTCTCTGAATCGCAATGGAAATACGTTGCGAGAGGTAAGCGCCAGCTCTGGGGTTTCCAGTTGCTTGGACCAGCCTCGAAAACAAGGCCTTAATGAAATTCCTCATATCTGACGACCAAGGACCCAAGGTTTCCACAGCAAGCGCCGGAAAATCGTAATCCTTTAACAATAGGAGGAATATTTGCGGCGCTTGTTCACTTGGGTCTGGTCGGCAGCAGCGCCGGCCTGTGAACGGGTGCCCTGGATGTGGGACTGGGCGAAGGTGTCAACGCAAGTTACATCGCACACCAGGGCTCTGCCTAGTTTCCATGGCACCAATGTAGCCCCGTCTGGACGCTTGCCATCGTCACGCGCCAAACCCACAGGTTCGAGAATTGCTGGCACGGAGGCGGTGGCAAGTGGACGATGGATCAAATCATTTAAAGTGCCATGACGGTACAGGCGGCCGGCGCTTCTATGGCAAGAGAGACCATGTCTACCCAGCTGGTCCACGGCCCTCCCACAGTTACACGTATGAGCGACACAAATTCTGGCTCCAAGTCTGAGGCATACCGATATTCTCAGACAGCTTAGGTCCAGAACTGTGCCTACGTTCCGTGACGGGAGCATGCAGCCAGTGCCCCGACTCGCTCGCCGAAACAGCCAGGATACGAGCACGATCTGAGCCGCCCGGACTATTGGCAAGAAGTGAAGCATGGGTTACCTTGAGGCGTGGAGTATCCCAAGCTCTCTGAACCTGCATTGAGTCGGGGCCGTCTGCACCTGGGCACGAGTCACACCAGGCTCTTCTGGCCTCCGCCAGGCTCGCTATCTCCGTGTCAAGAATCTGTGGTTTATTTAAAATAATACTGACAAGAGACATCGAGCCGTAGCCGGAGGACAGGAAAGCTGGTAATGCCACGCTGGATGAGGAACGGACGCCCAGACCACCGAATCTTATTGGGAGAACCGCTTGGGACCAAGAACTGAAATCGAAACTTATGTTTAAGACTTTAGACAGAGTGGATTGTAGGGAGTCGTCGATGGCAGGTGGGATGGATGGAAATTTCCAGATTGGACAGCTGCGAAGTAAATACATGAATTTTGGGGTGAAAAGGAAGAACCGAATTATGAAAAGAGCCATGTGGGGATTGATTTGGAATGGTAATTCGGAAGTATTGTTAAAGAGGTTTAATTTACAAGTTATGATTGGGTTGATGGCATCGTCAAAAATGAGAGAACCTAAGAGAGATAGCGATGAGTTTGAATGAACCGAAATGTTAGGCAAAACTGCGTTAAAATTTGTCAGTATCTCAATTTTTTTTTCAAGTGAAAAGTGACTGGGTAAATAAATCTCGCATTTATTTGTTGGTACACAACTCAATATATTATTTCCCGACAGATTTCGTGAATTCGCTTTTAAATAAATTTGTCACGTAGATAGGGAGCCCTAACTTGGGGTACCTATCTAGGAGCAAAATTAGAAAATAAGATGATAGTTATGAATTTATTGTTGAGTTAAGATTATGGGCGGTTCGTTCGCATAGGTCGGGCTATTATGCAGCTGGACGACAGGAGACGATGGTGGTCCGAGGTGGTGGGTGGACGCGCTGGTAGTGTAGTAAGTGCCGGGAGAGCGTCACACGTCTCAAGGTGAAAATGCGCCAGTGGTTTTCCTGGAACAACACTCTTCGGTCTGAATCTGAATGATATGTATACAAGTACCTACCTACAGACATCATCATAACATTCATAACCAAGTATACATTCTAAGTGGTTCTAGGACATCGGTTCCCAACCTGGAGGTTGGTACCCCCACGGAGGTAAAACAGCTATTCTTCAGAGGTAAGTGAGTTGGTATCACAAAATTGATAAATAGACGTCAGGTTTTAGCGATTAGCAGTTATTTAAAATGGGGGTAAAGTCTGTTCCCTAATAGGCTACGGGGGTAACGATCTTGAAAAGGTTTAGGAACCACTGTTCTAGGACCTTATTCCTCAGAAATAAGGTCGAAAAGTGTATACATGTTTATGATGCTGACTGTACAAACAACACATTGTCGTGTCAAAAGGTGTTCTACGTACACCATGACCCACTACTTTTAACGCCATCTGCCGACCTATGCTAACACTAATTAGAACTTTAAATCAGCGCCACCTACCTCACAATGTGTTAAACTATTTTTGAAAACAACTCTATCAAATGCACAGTATTACGATACTAGTATTATACAAATCAAAATCAGGGGGGTCGATTCAAGGCGTACATAAAGCATTCCAATTTGATGTTAATGTGTTAACTGGGCGTGTAGGGTAGCGTACGTAGGTGTGTTTAAAACCACAAAGTACTTTGTTATATACTGAAATAGAGAACAATCTCTGGGCCTAAAAACGGTAACCCTGTAATTGATGACATTTGATGCGCCATCTGATATTTTTATTTGAAGACTCCACTTAAATTTTAAAACATACAAAAAGTGCGTCAGTCGCAGGGTTTGAACCGGGGCTCATCGACTCCAAATACCGTCTGTAGGTACCCCTAGGCTACTGATGTCTTTTGACAATACGGTGAATTTCGAAATACCTTGACGGCGCGTTTCATCACCATAGAAACAAGGCCATTATTGACCCCGCCGCCGCCGTCGTCACAATATAGTTAAAGAAAATTAATAAATTACACAAGTATTTTAGTGTTGAAATTATTTATTGATATTATCGGTACAATTAATTATTTTCCGATTTTTAGTAGGTGCCGCGTGCTTCCATCTATTATTTGCATTTTACATCTATGAATTATTATGTGACTAAATTGGAAATCACCAGATATTCATAGTAGGCCCCTATACTTAATGCCCTTCTTTATTTAGTAAACTTATTACGCTGTCATTACCGTACACCTAGTACTAAGATTGGCCGCCCTGTTTAAAACAGATCCCCAGTGCTAAAGGCTTCGCAACTAAGATAGCGTTTATGCACACACGTAAACGCGCGTAATGGCGTTTGACATTTGACAAGCGCGTGTACGAAATTACGCCTTGGCCACGACTTTGGTCTTGCGGCAGCGGTTTTTCTAATTCATTGCGCGTGATCCCAACTAACCACATTGCGTTGCTTGTCTCTACCGCGAAATGAACAGATAAAACACTGCCGCAGGTCGCTTAAGACCAAAGTCGTGGCCAAGGCGTAACACCGTGCGTAAACGCCACCTACCTAAGCTCTATATCGCGTGCACACACTAGCTAGCCGAAGAGATGGTATACCGCTAAACGGGCACTAGATTAAGGCTCTAGCGTCACACACACAACGCCCTCCCGCAACGCGCTGATAACGCAGGAGCCGACTCAACGCAACGGTACGCCATAAGTGCCAATTTAGTTGTACCCCGTCCTAATAAGAATGTGTCAACATCGAATGAAGTTATTAGTTAACTTCGAAACCCTGAACGTTGATGGCTGGCTTTTCATAAAACTGTCATTGGAATCTCTTACCTAAGACGGTAGAGTTACTTTTTGAATTGACTTTGATGCAATTCGGCAAACTGAAATAATCTCAAGTACCTATAGGTAACATAGGGACAAGCAATGATGTGTACTCGTATACAGCCTGTATTTTTAATATTACCTCAAATTGTAAGTATTGTAACCGGATGTAGGTAATAGGGCTATGAACCGATATTGCAAGAAAATTTTAAGTTTAGTCCTAACAAAGTAGTATGTATAATTTTTGAAAATTTATGGAGCAGCAATGTATTGCGTACATTTCTTTGCTAGGGCATGCTCGCGGGATTTCCCGGTACCAGGAGTACCGGGACTTACCGGGATTTTTCAAAAAACCCAGTACCGGTTCTGGCGGGTGAAAATCCCTTGTGACAGTTGTGACGTCACATCAGTAAGACAAAGTAGTGATACATTGCGTGCTGAATTATTTTATTTGGAAAAAAAAATGCTAGGTTAAGAAAATTTTCTTGCAATATTCCTAACATCTACGTCTGGTTACAATTTGAGGTAATATTAAAAATACACGCTGTCTAGGTTGTATGCGGGCTGGGTTTCCGCAACTGGACGTCATACATGCGCCTATTTTGCCTATTAAGCAATGATGTAATATAAAAAATAGGTAGATATGTTATAAGCGCTCCAAAGGTGGCACACTAAAACCTTGTTAACTGACACGGCGTGCCATAGTTTCGCGTCGTCAATGGAAATGTATGCTGTCAGAATTTGGTGGCCCTTTTTAAACACGGAATTTCGTATCAGACAACGTATCTCTTTTTTATATTACATCATTGGGGACCAGGTAGAACGGGTTGTAAAGTATGTAAAAGTATTTTATGATAGTTAAATATTTATTTAGTAAAAAAATATACAATTATTGGTCCCATCTGGGAAAATCTTCCTACATACAAGATACAAATTCCCTGGCAAATTTGATAGTGGTTCCAAAATTTTGTGTAAAAATGATGGAAGTAGGTACATTGATATTAGATTTCAAACCCTGTCAAATGCGTGTTTGACATGATACCGGATTTAAATCATAAACAGAATCATACAAGGATTGTCAATGGGAGCGATGTTTATTAATTCATAAGTAACTGTCAAGTTGAAGGAACTAATTTGTAGTTCCATTGAAATTACGCATATGCATATGGCGATCCTCACATAAGGCCTCTCACCACAGCTCTCACAGACTGGCGCGAGGCCGCGGCGGACAATAGATAACTTGTCATTAACTGTCAAATTTAGTATGGTCCGCCACCGCAGGCCGCGCCAGTGTGATGCAGGCTTAATTCTCTACAAGCGTTACGCGTTAGTGTGAATCCACCAGAGATAGATGTGTATAAGGAGAGATTCGTAAGCGACGCTAGCAAAGCTAGTGATGGTTTATTTTCCTCGCACAGATATGGATCATCATCATCATCATATCAGCCGAAAGTCGTCCACTACTGGACATAGGCCTCCCCCAAAGAGTGCCACAATGGCCGGTCCTGCGCCACCCGCATCCAGCGTACCCCCGCGACCTTTACCAGGGCATCAGTCCACCTTGTCCTGATATGGATACTCACCTTTAACATTAGATCTTTGCGGAAGAAATGTTAACCCGTTGAAAGACACAACGCCTATAGGCGTCGTCAAATATATGGCTAACATTTAATCGAAATACAGTATGTTAATGTGTTACATTAGATATGACAGTGTTAAAACTGACGATTAGTCCACTTTTTTATGGCGTAGTGTTAAAACAAAGCGGTATGGCCGGCATCACTACATAGTATAAAACAAAGTCGCTTCCCGCTGTCTGTCTGTCTGTCCCTATGTATGCTTAGATCTTTAAAACTACGCAACAGATATTGATGCGGTTTTTTTTAATAGATATAGTGATTCAAGAGGAAGGTTTATGTGTATAATACATGCATCTAATAAATTGTGTTATACATATAAATCCGTGCGAAGCCGGGGCGGGTCGCTAGTTACAAATAAAACAGAGTAAACTATAAAGATTGCCAGTCAACAATTTAATTAGATGACGAGTGAGTGTTAGCGCCATATATAATCATGTTGAAATGAAACCCCACTATACCATATTTTTTCTAGCTTGATTAGAATGACAGATGCCAAACTGACGTATACTAGGTAGTATTTGGGTCATTGTCAGATTTAGGTTCGCGTCTTTTCGGTGGACATTGCCAAAGTTAAGGGCTATAAAGCCTAATTTTTGGTTGAACTCTGAATCCGCATAAACGGCGTTGCCCCTTCTATAATTCTATGTGATAAAAACATATTATATGTGAGCGTAAAGCCCTTAACTATTGACCACCGGAAAGATGATTTTTGTTTTTGTGACTGACAATGACCCATTTTCACGGTAGCTAGACCTTTTATTAACTAATTTGAGATCAAATCTATATAAAATCCGCATATTAGACGTGATTTAATTTATAATTTCGCTTACCGCAGTTACAAAGTGACATGCTATCTATCATTCTAATCAAGCTAGAAAAAATATGATATAATACAACGCCATCAAGGAAACTATTGACTTTTGTGGTCTTTCATTTACTGGTCTCTGATAAAAATAAACTTACATAAAAATATTAACATTCGAGATATTAAGAATAAGATCAATACAGATCAAATGTCAACTTAATTGAGAATTGCCACTTAACTTAAAATCTCGTATCCCACACATAAATATAACCACACACACACTCACAACTTATATTAATATTTAACTTAAATTTAATTTAAAATTTGTCTTTTAGATACATAATTCAATCATCTTAACGTACGTTAGAAGATAAACAGGCGTTTGAGTTTCACGTGTCAAACAGACAATCATCAGCTTGATAATTGTCACTTGACAACGACAATTAAACGTACATTGCTATACTTGGCGAGTTTTGGCAGAAATTTATGGCAAAAAAAATCAATTTCAGGTGTTCTCAAAATTGTGAATTATGGGCCTGCTGGTTTATTTTGTGTCACTGAATATTTGGATATATTGAAATATAATTTTCTTTACTATTTCAATATATGTAGGTACCTACCAAACATTGTACAGTAAAATGGAATAACGTTTTACTGAAATTTTTCACGTTTTCATTTAAAATATACACAAATCTTTAAAAGACCTTAATTAAACATAAATATATCATACTTAATTTGTTAAAAAAAGTCATGTAAAAATAAAACGTTGTGACGAAATTTGTACTCAGAAATGGCAAATACTAAATATGGCCACACTAAAATAAATCTCTTAATTATTGTTCAAACTAAATACTTAATCTTGATAAAAGACAACACTCTGTACTTGAGAATCAAAATGACCAAACATCTATTTTATGTACACTCCATTTTAGTGCTAAAAGCTAGCAGTTAAAGCCTAGACTTGTAGACACTGGCCATTCTGACTCTAATATACAATACTTAAACTAGGGGTTTTTTTACCCGAATGCGCGACGCAAAGGAGGAGCGTAATTGGGTGTATTCGGTTGCCTATATATATACTCGTATATATTTCTTACGTATTCGAGTAGAGAGAGCTTGTGTGAGTAGAAACGGACAGTCGCCATCACATACATAGGTACACTATAGGTGTTCAAAAATATCGGCACATGCACCCTAATGCCATGAAAATAGAGGTGTGTTCCGATGTTTGTGAGCTGATTGTTTGCTCCGATGTATGTGGTGGCGACTGGACATGCGGGTTGCATCAACTACATTTTACGCACCGGTTAACATTAACAATGGTGGGATCTGCTGATCTCATAGAGTACTGTCGAACTTCCCATACAAACAGAAAAAAATATAATAGGGAAATATTCTGAGCGTTTCAACCGCCATCACGACCAAGTCACTGTAGATTTACGTTGCATTTTTGGCAAATCGGCAGGGGTCACTATTCAATAAGGGCTTGTGCACAAATCACGCGAGGTTTTTTCGGCTACTTTTTGACCCCCTCTCCCCCTTGGTGATATTTGGTGAGGTTCTTGGCTACCCCCCCCCCCCCCCCCCCCCCCTCCCCCACATAACCTCACGTATATTTTTTTCATTCGACCTAATTGTAAGATAAATAGTATTTTACATAGTAAATCTTGTTTATTTTTGTATCTTAGTAAAAAAGACTCGCTATTTTGAAGTGCTAAGTAATACCCCCCCCTCCCCCAACGTGATCTTTCGTGATTTTTTCGTGACGTATTTAATCTATTTAGATTACCAGCTAATTTCCCTACAAATCGATTATCGTTTCCATTGAAAAATATTGTTTTATTAATATTCAGTAGTATCTTTGCAACCGAACATTATTAAACTATGAAGGCTTGCTCCATGATTTCATTGATGTACACTTTTATTCAACTACCAAGTCAAACTCTTCGATGTCTTCGCACATGGAGTTGAAACAAGCTGCCCAAGCATCCACCTCCGCTTTCTGTAATTACAGAAATACAGTGTTCAAACAGGTGTATTTATGAGAAATATTTATAGTATAACCCCTCAGCGTGATAAAAAAAAATAACCCTTTATTCAGACAAATTATAAAGATGCATAATCCTATCATTGAATAAAGTAATGGCAGTTTTATACAATAATAAATAAAAGTGATTTCTTTTAGTTAACGATAAGGTATAGAGGGAAATGCTTGCAACACAATTTTTAACCCCCCACAGAAAAAGAGGGGTGTTATAAGTTTGACGTGTCTGTGTGTCTGTCTGTGGCGCCTAAACGGATGGACCTATTTTAGGTGTGCGCGTGCGCGTGCGCGCGTGCGTGCGTGTGTGCGTGAGTGTGTGCGTGTGTGCGTGCGTGTGCGAGATGGTTCTTAGCTATGTTTCATCAAAATCGGTTGGTCAGAAATTCTCTGTCAGTTAAATTATATGAAATTTGTGGGGAAAGAGGAGCAAGTGATGTCATGATTTCCTACGATCATTTCAAAAATCTTTAAAAATGCAATAGCCGAATCATTTGGAGCATGATGTTTTCTACGATCATTTCAAAAATCTTTAAAAATGCAATAGCCGAATCATTTGGAGCATGATGGTTTCTACAATCATTTCAAAAATCTTTAAAAATGCAATAGACGAATCATTTGGAGCATGATGGTTTTAGAGTATTTTCGTGTGTTTTATTTGAAGGTAAGGATTAGTAGATTGCGTCTCAAGGGAGCAAAATGAAATATTTACGGCGAGGGTGGTATATTGAAAGAAAGAAAGAAGGGAAGGATTCTAAAATAGAAAGTAGTTCTAAAGTAGAATCTTGAGCATAACGAGGAATTCAAGTGTTTACGCCCAAGACGGAAATAATTTCGCTACCGAGTGACATATACTGTTTTTCACACCTCCTATGAGGCAAATTTAAATCCCTATTTGAGGGTAACAATAACTCCTTTCTGAATACCGCGATCACGGAATAAATGTACAACTTTGTTCCGTTCTAAATTTCTCGGGGCTTAAAAATACTAAAACCTACCTCTTTCTTTGACAACATTTGTTTCTTGGTTTTCTTCTTTTTTGCTACCTTCCTGGTCTTGACTTCCGGCAGGTGGAAGCTCAGGTCCTCCAGCTTGTCATCATCGTCGTCACTGGACTGGTTTTGGACTGCTGCATCCTCATTGTCAGACGAGTTTTGGAACGTCACCTTCTTCGCTTTGCCGTAGCTCTTGCGGGTTGGCTGGAAATGGAAAAAGATTTTTTCGTTAGTGGACGATAACAGAATACCCGAACAATCTTACTTGATGTGGGTGGATACTATGGATCGTAATAGGGGTGTAGACACTAAATAAAATAATCAATAATGTTGCATTGTCTCGAAAAAGGGTTAAGTCAAATGGAGAAAAAAGCAACGCAAGAGGTGAAATAATCACTAAGTTATAAGCATCCAAAGTTTTAAGAGGGGGTATGTTCTGTCCCTTTCCCGCAAAACGCACCTTCATATGAAACGGTTGTCATTTACTATGACGCTAGACGATCGTGACGTCACGATCCTGGAGCGTTTTCTCTCTCTAACAAGCAACATTAAAACCGTTGTAGCTTCGTAATTTTTCGAGATATTCGAATGGGATTTTCGTCATTAGGCATAGTTTTTTGCCTTCTTTCTTTTGAAGTAATAATAAATTTTGAGTCTACACCCCTATTTTCATACCGTGGCCACAATGTGTATGTATGTATATGAATCCATTGTTCTACACAAAAAATACAAGGAAAAGGGGAAAAAACCGGTCTAGTGCGAGTCTTACACGCGCACCGAGGGTTCCGTGCAAACGTTCATACACCATACCCGTCACGTCACGACCCTATTTATTCTTGAACAATCTTAACAGTTCATAGTAGTGTATTACCGTTGTACAGCGCCATCTGCATTTTGGTACTAATAACTTGCAACTAGTATGGTTGTTTATCAGCGATATTTTTTTATCACGCGTACCTATTTCGATTATTATTTATTTATTTGAAAGAAGGGATTAACGATAATTTGATAGGAATGTGAAGACATAAAATTTCATACAAAAGTAATAAAATTACAAACTTAGTTAAAAAATATTTTTGATAAATAAAAAAGAATATGCTATATATAGGTATCATTTTATTTTTCCCGTATTATTTATGTTACTCTTAATCATATGAAATAATTTCAGAATTTTTGCTTGGTAAACTTCGGAGATAAAAGGGGGGGAATGATAATTTTTCGAAATTTTCCTTAATAAATCAAAATTTAACCACTGTAGATTTTTTTTTAAATAGTTTTAGAAATTGCAACTCAAGCCCTTTCATATGATACCCCATTTGATCTATTAGCTAGACTTTGAATTTTTAACCCCCCTCATATTCGACATTTACACAGAAAATAAAAATGTTTATTTAAATTTTTCATTCTCCATACACGTGTCTTAACCTTCTTAACAGTTATTCCAAATTTCAAATTGATAGCTCAAGTAGTTCCCTTTTTACCTTTTTGGTAAGGTACCCTAAAAATACAGACAAAATAGACTATCAGGTACAAAGTTGAACTTATCCGTAAGGGATCTCTTCCAGTTAAGCTTCAATTATCAATGGATCATTGTTAATTGATAAATGTTGTATGCTCGGCCAATCAATTCAACATTGATCAAAACATCAATAGCTTCTCATTGAAATGTGCCTTGCCTTTTCAAATATGTTTGTATTCATTTAAAAGCAGGAAAAAAACTATGTACCTTCAAATGATGAACTGATTCAATATCTTCAAACAAATGCACAGACTGGCTGTCATCTTCCATTTCGTCGGCAATCCCTGCAATATTCGTAACCCGAGCATCTCCCTGCTTATCCAAGAACACAGGAGCGTCAGCTGCAGACTTCATCTGATCATAAATCTTCTCCACAGCATCAGAACTCGATGCTAATTTAGCTTTCATAGCAGCTGGTAATTCAGCCCGCATTGGTCCTGTTTGCTTGTTCAGCTCTTTGAGCACAGCTCCTGAACGTGACCGCAAGCTCCGCAGTCTATTACTGACAACCTTTACAGGAGATGCATTCTCCTGATTTTCACTATCATCAAAACCGAATAGAGTGTTTTCTTTGTCTTTACGAGGCAATTTAGCTGGAGTAGGATTATTGTCCTCATTATTTTTACGCTTTTGAGGTTTGTTACTTTCACTGCTTTCATTCTCTGCACCGTTATTAATAGCTCTAGATGTTTCTTTTCTTGGTGTAACAACACTTGTTGTCACATCAGACATATCAAATAAGGAGTTAGCCTTTGTGGGAGTGGCGGATGACCCCTTTTTCTTTTTACCAGCACTCCTTTCAACAACTTCTTTGATAAATGAAATTATGCTTGTTTGCTTCAACTTAGGAGCCTCATTTTCTACTTCTGGCAAAGCGTCATTTGTTTCTGCAATCATGTTTGTGTAAACATGTTTCTTCTTGCTGTCATCAAAATTATTTACGAATGAGCACTCTAAAGCTGGAGTCATGTCCGGTTTCACATAGGTAT
Source organism: Epinotia brunnichana (assembly GCA_963854355.1). Lineage (NCBI taxonomy): Eukaryota > Metazoa > Arthropoda > Insecta > Lepidoptera > Tortricidae > Epinotia > Epinotia brunnichana. Next base: position 18,494,396 of record OY977952.1, read on the forward strand.
TGGCCTGCCATTTTATTGGTAGATTCTCGAATTCTACACGCCAAGGTGTTGCCATAGGATTTTTAGATGCATTCATGCTGCTGTTGGCAACAGGCTGGTCATCAAAGAAGCTTAGATCACTACGTAAATTGAGAGGATCATCCGGCATTGCTCTTTCTGGGCTTTTTGGACAAATTTCCGGTTCAGTTTCAATTCTGTGAGGAGAATTCACTGGTGAATAGTTGATTTCATGATTGTCCATGGATGCATCAAAGTCGGCAGCAATGTCTTCAACTTGATAGGAAAGACGATTTTTCGTTGAAAGATTGCTTCTTACGGAAGCATTTTGGGCTGGATCAGGGTGTATTTCTGCAACTGTGCTGATCACTATTGAAGATGGGTTGGGTGCAGAGGCTGTGACTTTGTTACTTGCAGGCTGTACAGGATTATTTGTTGCTTTTGAGGTTTTAGTGACTTTGCCATCCTCTGGTTTATGTTTAGTGACAACATTTCTCAAGTCTGCCAAAGCCTTTGCTATATTTTTCTCATAATTGTTGTTATAGACTCTAGCTCTTGGCTTTGTAGGTTTTTTAACAGTAGCTTTCTTCTTTTTTTTCTTTTGGGGCCGAGGTTCTTCAGTTGGGTCAAATGTGAATTCATAAATGTCTTGATTGTCACTGCTTTTTGATTTTTTGTCTTCAAGGATTCTGAATGAAGAATTTGCTTTTAGAACTTCTCTGCCATCAGAATTTGTAGTTTTGTTTTCTGTACTCTTCAATTTGGGACTCAGTGTATCCTCTTTGTATTCTACTGGTTTTCTCAAGCGTCTTACTCTTTCTTGCCCCCTTGTATTGCAGGTGTCTATGTTCTTCACAACTTCACTTAGTTTTTTTTGTACGAGCTTTTTCTGAGTTACATTAGCTTTCTGTGGTGTGATTTTGTTGGGTATATCATTTTGTGATGTTACTTTCTTCCGAGTAACTTTTTGTGATGAAACTTTTTGTGGTGTTACTTTCATTACAGTATTTTTCCTCAGTGATGCTTTTTGAGGAGTTACCTTTTTGATTTTTTGTGATGATACCCCATTTTCAGATGATGGTTGGGCGGCCAATATCTGTTGACTGCCCAATGTCTTTTTAACACCTTTGAGCTTATCTTGTGCTTTAGACACCAATGGTGTGCTAGTATGACAATGAGTTGGAGCAAATTTGGTAGGGCTTACAGAGTTCTCGTCAAATTTGGAAGGTACACGACTCACCCTCTTTGGTCGATTTGCAAGCAGAATATTATCTAGCCCCGTAGTTGGTGTTATGAATGGTGATTCTACATTCGCAGTACCTTTGACTGGAGTTCTGTGAAGTGATTTTTTTGGTGTTGAGGCATTTTCTTTACTGTTAGATAAGTTGTTTAACACAACGTTTTCAACATATCTAGGAGGCAAACGTCTGTTTCGGCGTGGTCTATCGTCATCACAGACTACAGGAACGATTTTTTGTGAAGGCTTATTCGACTTCATGATAACCTTTTTGGTTGGCTCCGGACTCGCATTTTCATCTGAGGCAGAGTTTGTTTTATCTGCTAAAGGTTTTCGCACTGCTTTTGTACCTTTTCCTACGTCTTTCGCCTTAGTTTTGGCCAGGACGTCTACATTTTCTTTGGGCGCTTTTGGCGCTCTGACTGCGCGAGTCCTTGCAGGCATTTTGCTAAAGTTAACACATTTCAACGCCGCACACTTAACTTCAACTATTATAACGTCAAATTATTTCAACGATAACACCGAATTATGATCTTTTAATTCAATGAATAGTAATTTTAATAATATCAAACACAATCGTAAACAATTATTTCTCGGGTTTCGCTCGTTTTTCTAACTTTTGACACTTGACAGCACATTCATTCGGCACAAGAGCACAGAGCACAGTAGACATTTAGCATGAAGTTGCCAGTAACCTATGATCCGGCTTCTAGTGATCGTTCAAAACAAGCACGCAACTAGAAACAATTAATAACATGATTATCTTCATTCTAAATCCGTAAAGTATAACGGTGTTAAGTCCGTGTTGGTCGTAATAGCAATTCACTTTTTATTCATTATTCAAATATAACACGGATATAAAAAAAATATCTAGTTTGTTATTATGGCACTAAAACAAAAACAAAGCTATTCACCAGCAGAGGGCGCTGTTGGAAGAGTTTCGTATTGGAGATCCACTGGCAACACAGGAATACAGGATTCAAAATGACGTCGGTTTGAGCTCAAGCTCAAATCAAACTAGGCCGACCGTTGTGCCTCGACTATGAAGTTTGAAAATTGTAAATGTTCTTGTGTGTTATGGTGTGTCTAATTTGTGTTGAATTGTTCCTCAAGCAATTATTATTAAGCTAGAGTAGGGTGAGTAGCTTTATGTGTACGATTATGCTGAAAGTTCATATCAAAACCGTTTATTCTCACAATACTTTTTCTGTGTAACAATAGCACATTCCTTCATCCCTCGCGAATAATAAGTATCTGTGTTGTGTTATTAACAAAGCGAATTTATGTAATTGATGTTATACAAACTGCTTACAGGTATCTAACGTCAGTGGTTGGCATAAAAAACTTAACTGGCATATGCTGTCCAGTCATAAACATTGACATACCTACAAAGGATTCAAGATCCATGACCGCATTTGTGGTATAACTGGATTTATTCGGGAATGTGCACCAAAGTCAACATGGTTGACGGGGAAAATAGCAAAGGGACGATAGACACGGTGCAGGTGGCCCTTCGTATCAGGCCGTTGATGCAGCAGGAGACAGATAGGGGCTGTGAAGAATGTATAGAAGCGGTAACCGGAAACCAACTTCTGATCAAAGACTTAGCTTTTACTTATAACTTTGTTTTTCCACAACACATAAACCAGCAAGAGTTTTATGATACTGCAGTGAAAGGACTTATTGGGAAGTTGTTTCAAGGTAAATTAGCTTTTTTTATTGCACAGCATTGTTTTACAAATCTATGTAAACTGTTTGTACATGTGTAAACTGATTGCAATATTTTAAGATCAGTGGCCTATATGCTAAAATGATGTATCAAAACAATACCCTAGTTAACAGTACTAATTACGGGAAAAGACGAGGCATAATTAGGACAACAGTGCACAAATTTAGTATGATTGTGAGTTAGGCTAGCAATAATTGAACTTAAAAAGTATGAATTAGCCAGTTGAGTGCTTAAAAAATAGTTACCATTTGTTCAGTTGCAAAAGGTTTCAAAGTTGTATGTGTCCCTAGTCTGCACTGCTTAATTTTCAGGCTTGTAGAATTGCCCACTTATTAATGACCAAACTGAATATCCAGCAGAAAGGGATTATTATGGACCAGCTGCTCGTGGGGTTTCGCCCGCACATTGCAAATAATGCAAGCAAACCCATGTGATGAAATTAAAAAGCCTATGTCCATCAAGAAAGTCCATTCTGTGACTGAAAGAAAATCTCACCTGATATGGGGTTACAGAAATTACCCCCCTACATACTCACATAGCTACAATCTCACAGACTTTCCTCTAATATTAGTATAGATTTAAGTTGACTTTTTTCATACAGAGCCTAAAGCGCAAAATACACATGCAAGTTTAATTGCATTGCGGGGTACCAAGGATGCCGAGTTCAATTGATTTAGTAGTTAAACTTGCATGCAATTTCGTGCATGTGTAAATTTCGCTTAACAGTAACATGGTGTCCCACTTCTATGCTCGGAGGCGTGACCCCCTGACTTCCAATACTCCTAATTTAGTGCAACTTCTGCCCAGTAATTGCGAATATCCCCCATAGCCACCAATGCTGCTTATGTTTATGTTTTGGCACTCAAAATATGTATTTATCCTCTTAATACCCCGCATACAAAAAATTTTACAAATTCCAAAATTAATTATGAACTTAAACTTAATGTTAGGTGTAGGAGCTTTTTCCTAATTCAAAAACATAAAAGCGTAGCCTGGGCCTCAGGAGGATAGGTATGTACTTTGCCTTTGCTACTGAATTATTTTCTAATTTTAGTATTCAATTTATTTCTATTTTTCAGGTTACAATGTCACTATATTGGCATATGGCCAGACAGGATCAGGAAAGACATACACAATGGGCACTAATTATTCAGGGTCTGATGGAGACTACACTAAATTAGGTAATATAATCTTGGTTGTACCACAGAATAAATAATAGTACTACGTACATACAGTTCTCTGTCAATAAATCCCCGGTTTAGGTATGCCGAACGAGCCTAAACGTGGCCATCCCTTTCTATCGCATGCAACGCGCTGCGATAGAACGCGTGCGTGCCGTAGTAGCGCTAAGATACCTCCTGCCTAGCTAGCACACTAGGTTTTATATCGGCGAAAATGTACTGAAACGTCACGTAAAACGCGACACAAAGCCTAGTGTGCTAGCCCCCCTGGAGCCCGTAGGCCGTCATGTACTTGTAGTGGCGCGACCAAATCACGCGTGAGCCGTCCCTGGTTGTACAGTCACCATCACATACATCGGTACACTATAGGTGTTCAATAATATCGGCACGTGCACCCTAATGTCTTGAAAATAGAGGTGTGTTTGTGACCTGTTTGTTTGCTCCGATGTATGTGATGGCGACTGTACATATTTGACACCAGTGTGGGCAAGAATAGCAGCACCATTCCCATGGATGTCATAGGCTTGCAGTGTGTTGTGGGTGATAAGCTAGCAACTTATCTCTGCTTTCTCAATCTTTATAACGGACGGATCAAGCAAAGTATCTTATTCGCCGTCCTATACCCAAAACCTAAGTGAGGAAACTGTTTATATTTTTCAAAAAGAATTGATGCAGCTGAAAAGTCTGCAAGTTTTTTCTAGTGCTAAGGAAGGTTATTCATATCACCAGAAAAATTATCAGGCTCTTCAAAAATTTTCCAAGTGACAGATAAAGACGAACGAATTTTAGTTAAAATAGGCTTGTATAACGTTCATGAATACGGCTGTTATATGTATAGCAAATAGGCCACATGGGCACTTATACATGTCAATTTGATTATGTATTAAGTTGTTCTTGACATTGTAAATGCTTCTTACCTATCTAAATAGTGTATCATATTTGTATATTATATTCTTAGGTTTAAGCCATGACATTCAAACACAATGTAATTTGTTATTGAATAAATAAAAAAATAAAATAAAAAAAAACAATAATTTACAATAGAAAAATAAATATTACAACAGTACTTCCACATGGACAGAGAAAAGTGGCGGTTACTCCACCGACAAGAGCAAGGCTCTTAAGTAATGATGATGATACTTCCACATCGGCATGTAGCAAAGTGCTGCAAAACCAGCCGGTTAATATAGGTGTAATAAGAGAAATAGGTATGGATGAAGTTAGAAAAGCTGTGAGAAGTATGAAAGGGAGCAAGGCTGTAGGACCGGATGATATACCAGCAGAAGTTTGGAAGGTTTTGAGTGAGGATGGATGTAAGTGGCTGACTTTATTTATTCTTCAATAAAATGTTGCGAGAAGAGACTATCCCTGACGAATGGCGCGACAGTTTATTAGTGCCCATTTTTAAAAATAAAGGAGATATACAGGATTGCAACAATTATAGAGGAATAAAGCTCATGTCACATAGTATGAAGGTATGGGAGAAAGTGATAGAGAGACGAATGAGAGATGAGAGTGTTATAACGCAAAACCAATTCGGTTTTATGCCGGGTCGGGGTACAGCAGACGCCATTTTCTCACTTCGCCAATTGTGCGAAAAATACAGAAATGCACAGAAAAACCTGCATATGGTGTTTGTTGACCTCGAAAAGGCATACGATCGAGTACCTCGTGAGGTTTTGTGGTGGGCCTTGAAAGAGCAAAGTGTGCCTGGGAAGTATGTGGAGCTAATTCGGTCTATGTATGACAGATGTTGTACACGCGTCCGGTCAGCGGCTGGCACCACAGACAGGTTCAGTGTAACGGTAGGCTTGCACCAGGGATCAGCTTTAAGTCCATACCTCTTTGTACTGATTATGGACGCTCTGTCGTCGGACATACAGGAAGAAGCACCCTGGTGTATGCTCTTCGCGGATGATATTGTTCTTGTCGGTGAAGACGCATCCGAGGTACAGAGCAGATTGGAGAAGTGGCGACAAAAACTGGAGAATGTTGGCCTGAGGATCAGTAGGTCCAAAACAGAGCATATGTTTTGTGATTTCGGCGGTCTCTCCAGTTTTACAGGCATAAAGCTAGACGGCGTTATGCTCCCAGTCTGCTCCGATTTTAAGTACCTCGGTTCGCTTGTACAGTGTGATGGTGATATCGACCGTGATGTCAAAAACCGGAACAATATGCGATGGCAGAATGCCTCCTAGGTTAAAGGGCAAAATCTATAAGACCATTGTGAGACCTGTCGTCATGTATGGATCGGAATGTTGGGCCTTAAAGGTGACGGATGAAAAGAGATTGCATGTAACGGAGATGAGGATGTTAAGATGGATGTGTGGTGTGACGAGGATGGACCGAATAAGAAATGTGTATGTAAGGGGAAGCCTAAAAGTAGCACCTATCGCGGATAAATTGAGGGCCAATCGCCTTGCGTGGTATGGGCACGTAATGCGGAGGGATGAAAGTCATGTGACCAAAAGAGTATTAGGTATGCATGTGGATGGATGTAAAAGACGAGGTAGGCCAAGGAAAAGGTGGATGGACTGTGTGAGAGACGATATGAAGAGAAAAGAAGTGAATGATGATATGACGGCTGACAGAGAAGTATGGAAGAAAAAGACATGCTGCGCCGACCCCAAGTAAATGGGATAAGGGCAAGGAAATGATGATGACTTCCACATCGGCATGTCACACACACCCCTGGTGTTGCAAGCGTCACCCTGGAGTTGTAAACTACGGCTATGACTGTGACTAGTATGCCACCGAAGTTGTATTTAAGAAAACCGGCCAAGTGCGAGTTGGACTCGCGCACGAAGGGTTCCGTACCATTATCTATAAAAACGACAAAAAAATCACGTTTTTTGTATGGGAGCCCCCCTTAAAAATATATTTTATTTTGTTTTTAGTATTTGTTGTTATAGCGGCAGCAGAAATACATAATCTGTGAAAATGTCAACTCTCTAGCTATCACGGTTCTTGAGATACAGCCTGGTGACAGACAGACAGACGGACGGACGGACAGCGAAGTCTTAGTAATAGGGTCCCGTTTTACTCTTTCAGTACGGAACTCTAAAAAAGTGGCATCACACTCTAAATTTTTCCAGGTGTAATCCCTCAAGCTGTGGCAGACATATTCGATTTCATAGAGGCCCATGAGGACAAGTTCATCTTCAAAGTGAATGTCTCCTTCATGGAGTTGTACCAGGAGCAGTGCTTTGACCTCCTGTCCGGCAAGGAGCGGGCACACTCCATCATTGAGATACGGGAGGATATCAACAAGGGTGTCATTCTACCAGGTTAGTTTAAGATTAACAATGTTATAATGAAACTGATGACCTGGTTAAAGGTCGCGGGAGTCCGCTGGATGCGGGTGATGCAGGACTGGTCACTTTGGCACTCTTTGGGGGAGGCCTATGATGATGATGATGAAGGAAAACATCGTGAGGAAATAGTATCACATTGCTATCACAGTGGCTATCATCATAGCGATTGAAAATCGACACGTAATAAAGACTAACAACTGCAGCGCTCGGCCTACCGGCTAATCAGTTACTAAGTTTGGACCTCGCTGGAACCGACCGTCATTGACACCAGCTCCAAACTTATAGTAAACGGGTTGTAAGTATGATTTTTATTAATACTAGCTGCCAGGGTTCGAAATGATTATTATCAATGATAAAACCGACCGTCATTGACGCCAGCTCCAAACTTATAGTAAACGGGTTGTAAGTATGATTTTTATTAAGTACTAGCTGCCAGGGTTCGAAATGATAATTATCAATGATAAAACCGACCGTCATTGACGCCAGCTCCAAACTTATAGTAAACGGGTTGTAAGTATGATTTTTATTAAGTACTAGCTGCCAGGGTTCGAAATGATAATTATCAATGATAAAACCGACCGTCATTGACGCCAGCTCCAAACTTATAGTAAACGGGTTGTAAGTATGATTTTTATTAAGTACTAGCTGCCAGGGTTCGAAATGATAATTATCAATGATAAAACCGACCGTCATTGACGCCAGCTCCAAACTTATAGTAAACGGGTTATAAGTATTATTTTTATTAATCCCGTGGTGATCCCGGCGGGGCTAGTACAAGTAAAGCCCGCTCCACATTCTCAACAAAACTACACGAGACTGGTTGGCACCCTAAAAAAGTATATTTTGCCATCAAACTTATGGCTCCTCTACACAATCTATTTAGATGAGATTAAATTTAAGACAGAAATGCTTGTGGATTAAAAAAAAAGTGTGTGTGTGTGTGTGAAGAAAGTATCTAAATAATGAATATGTAACTTTTGAGAAAGTGCCCTAAATGGAGAAGTGTACATTTTGGGAAAGCGTGCGTTTTGCAAAAGTGCACTGTTTGAAATAGTGCAAATTTCGAGAAAGTTTCCAAATTGGGAAAGTCTACATTGTGGGAGTGTACATTTTGCGGAAAGTGCACCTTTGCAGAAAGTGCACATTTCGGGAAAGTGTGTTTTACGAGCCTACCCCATACGAACATAGACGAATACTCACGCCACACTCGTATTCGGCAAATGTCGTGTAGTTTCGTCGAGAATGTGGAGCGGGCTTAACGCCGCGAAGCGAGAAAATGAAATGTAGCTCCGTCTTTTTAATTTGTGTTATATGGGAGTAACAAACTCGCGCGACACGACTTGATAGCCAGCTGTGCTTGTGCCCTCGCTCCTTCAGGATGCACAAATATCAGAACAACACTATGATAAGTGGAGCTTGATAAATAATAAAAAAAACCGGCCAAGTGCGAGTCGGACTCGCGCACGAAGGGTTCCGTACCATTATCTATATAAACTCTATTTTATTCTGTGTTTTTAGTATTTGTTGTTATAGCGGCAACAGAAATACATCATCTATAACATTTCAGCTGGAACTATCACGGTATCAGTGAGATACAGCCTGGTGACAGACAGACGGACGGACAGCGGAGTCTTAGTAATAGGGTCCCGTTTTACTCTTTGAGTACGGAACCCTAAAAAAGCTTAATTGTTTTTTCAGGGATAACGGAGCTGGCCGTAACGTCAACCATGGAGACTATGATGGTGCTGGAGCAAGGTTCCTCCGGGCGCATGACAGGCTCAACAGCCATGAACCAAGCCTCCAGCCGCAGCCACGCAGTTTTCACCATCATTATCTTCAAGGAGAGCCGGACTGACAAGTGAGTTCGTAAACCGTGCCAGAATTTGCAAGGGTGTTTAAGTTTGTTTTCACCCCACTAGCTCGGAAAGCCCTTTTTATTTTTTTAAAACAGATAGCAAAATTGCATTTTATCCACAAGAGTACAAAGAACATTTGAAATCTGAACGTGTAAATATAGCTACTTTTTTAAACATAATAATATGTAAAAGCCAGTCCAGACAGGACAAGTTTCGCCCATCTATTTTGGTTTTCTTGTTTTTTTTTTAAATATTTTTTTCGTTTTTATAAAAGAAAATGTATTTTTTGAAACACTCGCTACGCTAATTCTTTTTTTGAACCACTCGTTTCGCTCAGGATGCTATTTTCGAACCATAGAATCCATTCGGTAGCTCGTGTTTCAATTCCACATTCGCGGTTAAAATACAATTTTGCATAACAAGTGACTATTATTGGTTCTATTGTTTTTGTTTCATATTTTGTACCAAATATTTGTTTTTGTACGCCATTACTATGCAAAACAAATAAATGCTTTATTTACGCTTTCAGGAACATTGCAACCACATCAAAGTTCCACCTAGTAGATCTCGCGGGTTCAGAGCGCATTAAGAAGACGAAGGCTAGCGGCGAGCGATTGAAGGAAGGCGTGAAGATTAACCAGGGTCTTCTAGCCCTTGGCAACGTGATATCGGCGCTGGGTGATGGCACTAACAGGAGTTACATTAGCTACAGGGATAGCAAGCTGACGAGGTTACTGCAGGGTAAGTTAAGCCAGAGGCTAAAAATCATGATGTGAACTTCAGATTCTCAGAAAACTCAACCTAAATCACTGGGAAAATCATCAAATGTTTCTAACAGCTAGACATGGAAATAAAATAAAATCTAAAACGATTATTAGCGCAGAATGTAAACTAAAACTGTTATAGAAAAAAAATCTCATCAAATGACAATTTCGTACACAAAATGCGGTTATACAAATAGTTTATTCGCAGTAATATCCTGTGCCGTACACGGCACAGGATAGCCTTATCGTTAATTCATCGTATTATGACCGTCATAGAACTTACACATCATCATCACCATAATATTATATCGGCTGATTTCGATCATGGCGATTGGAGAAAATCTGACTGGTGAGAAAGCCGTTCGTAATCTTTCAGTTTGCTGACGTAACTATTTGGTAAGTGTAAAATCATTTCTAGACAGTAACAACGAGGGATTTTCACGTTACAATATGGCAGCTGGCAGCGCAGTGGCGCTCTCTATGATGTTTTAACATGACCTGAAAACCTCACTAATATTGAAATAACGCTTAACAGACAGTCTCGGCGGCAACTCCTTAACGCTAATGGTGGCGTGCGTGAGCCCGGCCGACTACAATCTGGACGAGACCGTGTCCACGCTGCGCTACGCGGACCGCGCGCGCCGCATCCGCAACAAACCCATCATCAACCAGGACGCTAAAGCGGCGGAGATCGTCAGGTAATTACTAATGGTGGCGTGCGTGAGCCCAGCCGACTACAATCTGGACGAGACCGTGTCCACGCTGCGCTACGCGGACCGCGCGCGCCGCATCCGCAACAAACCCATCATCAACCAGGACGCTAAAGCGGCGGAGATCGTCAGGTAATTACTAATGGTGGCGTGCGTGAGCCCAGCCGACTACAATCTGGACGAGACCGTGTCCACGCTGCGCTACGCGGACCGCGCGCGCCGCATCCGCAACAAACCCATCATCAACCAGGACGCTAAAGCGGCGGAGATCGTCAGGTAATTACTAATGGTGGCGTGCGTGAGCCCAGCCGACTACAATCTGGACGAGACCGTGTCCACGCTGCGCTACGCGGACCGCGCGCGCCGCATCCGCAACAAACCCATCATCAACCAGGACGCTAAAGCGGCGGAGATCGTCAGGTAATTACTAATGGTGGCGTGCGTGAGCCCAGCCGACTACAATCTGGACGAGACCGTGTCCACGCTGCGCTACGCGGACCGCGCGCGCCGCATCCGCAACAAACCCATCATCAACCAGGACGCTAAAGCGGCGGAGATCATCAGGTAATTACTAATGGTGGCGTGCGTGAGCCCAGCCGACTACAATCTGGACGAGACCGTGTCCACGCTGCGCTACGCGGACCGCGCGCGCCGCATCCGCAACAAACCCATCATCAACCAGGACGCTAAAGCGGCGGAGATCGTCAGGTAATTACTAATGGTGGCGTGCGTGAGCCCAGCCGACTACAATCTGGACGAGACCGTGTCCACGCTGCGCTACGCGGACCGCGCGCGCCGCATCCGCAACAAACCCATCATCAACCAGGACGCTAAAGCAGCGGAGATCGTCAGGTAATTACTAATGGTGGCGTGCGTGAGCCCAGCCGACTACAATCTGGACGAGACCGTGTCCACGCTGCGCTACGCGGACCGCGCGCGCCGCATCCGCAACAAACCCATCATCAACCAGGACGCTAAAGCGGCGGAGATCGTCAGGTAATTACTAATGGTGGCGTGCGTGAGCCCAGCCGACTACAATCTGGACGAGACCGTGTCCACGCTGCGCTACGCGGACCGCGCGCGCCGCATCCGCAACAAACCCATCATCAACCAGGACGCTAAAGCGGCGGAGATCGTCAGGTAATTACTAATGGTGGCGTGCGTGAGCCCAGCCGACTACAATCTGGACGAGACCGTGTCCACGCTGCGCTACGCGGACCGCGCGCGCCGCATCCGCAACAAACCCATCATCAACCAGGACGCTAAAGCGGCGGAGATCGTCAGGTAATTACTAATGGTGGCGTGCGTGAGCCCAGCCGACTACAATCTGGACGAGACCGTGTCCACGCTGCGCTACGCGGACCGCGCGCGCCGCATCCGCAACAAACCCATCATCAACCAGGACGCTAAAGCGGCGGAGATCGTCAGGTAATTACTAATGGTGGCGTGCGTGAGCCCAGCCGACTACAATCTGGACGAGACCGTGTCCACGCTGCGCTACGCGGACCGCGCGCGCCGCATCCGCAACAAACCCATCATCAACCAGGACGCTAAAGCGGCGGAGATCGTCAGGTAATTACTAATGGTGGCGTGCGTGAGCCCAGCCGACTACAATCTGGACGAGACCGTGTCCACGCTGCGCTACGCGGACCGCGCGCGCCGCATCCGCAACAAACCCATCATCAACCAGGACGCTAAAGCGGCGGAGATCGTCAGGTAATTACTAATGGTGGCGTGCGTGAGCCCAGCCGACTACAATCTGGACGAGACCGTGTCCACGCTGCGCTACGCGGACCGCGCGCGCCGCATCCGCAACAAACCCATCATCAACCAGGACGCTAAAGCGGCGGAGATCGTCAGGTAATTACTAATGGTGGCGTGCGTGAGCCCAGCCGACTACAATCTGGACGAGACCGTGTCCACGCTGCGCTACGCGGACCGCGCGCGCCGCATCCGCAACAAACCCATCATCAACCAGGACGCTAAAGCGGCGGAGATCGTCAGGTAATTACTAATGGTGGCGTGCGTGAGCCCAGCCGACTACAATCTGGACGAGACCGTGTCCACGCTGCGCTACGCGGACCGCGCGCGCCGCATCCGCAACAAACCCATCATCAACCAGGACGCTAAAGCGGCGGAGATCGTCAGGTAATTACTAATGGTGGCGTGCGTGAGCCCAGCCGACTACAATCTGGACGAGACCGTGTCCACGCTGCGCTACGCGGACCGCGCGCGCCGCATCCGCAACAAACCCATCATCAACCAGGACGCTAAAGCGGCGGAGATCGTCAGGTAATTACTAATGGTGGCGTGCGTGAGCCCAGCCGACTACAATCTGGACGAGACCGTGTCCACGCTGCGCTACGCGGACCGCGCGCGCCGCATCCGCAACAAACCCATCATCAACCAGGACGCTAAAGCGGCGGAGATCGTCAGGTAATTACTAATGGTGGCGTGCGTGAGCCCAGCCGACTACAATCTGGACGAGACCGTGTCCACGCTGCGCTACGCGGACCGCGCGCGCCGCATCCGCAACAAACCCATCATCAACCAGGACGCTAAAGCGGCGGAGATCGTCAGGTAATTACTAATGGTGGCGTGCGTGAGCCCAGCCGACTACAATCTGGACGAGACCGTGTCCACGCTGCGCTACGCGGACCGCGCGCGCCGCATCCGCAACAAACCCATCATCAACCAGGACGCTAAAGCGGCGGAGATCGTCAGGTAATTACTAATGGTGGCGTGCGTGAGCCCAGCCGACTACAATCTGGACGAGACCGTGTCCACGCTGCGCTACGCGGACCGCGCGCGCCGCACCCGCAACATTATAATTAGCATTGTATAGAATTTTTGTATAGAATAATGATTACAAAAGTGAAAGTAAAAGTTCCGGGTTCCTTGGGAAGGAAGGGAGGGTGACAGTGTACTTGAACTCGCCCGGCGGACCTTCGACTTGAACCAAACTCCATTTCTTCTGTCTAAACTTGAATTTGTTTCAGGCTAAACAATTTAGTCAACGAACTGAGACTTCAACTTCTCGGTCGAGCGCCCACCGACACCGAACAGAACAACGAGAAACTTCTAGAAGAAGTCGAGCGCGAGAAATCAAAATACGCGGAGCTACTAAAGAAACACAAGCAAATCACAGAACACCTTGGCAACATGCTCATAGAAAACACAAATCTCTGCGAAAAGGCGCTCCTAGCCGAAGCGGCCAAAGACAAGATAGAACAGAAACTGAACGAGCTCACAGAACAATGCAACCAGACCATAGACAACTTGAACGCCTCGGAAGATGAAAGCAATAAGACAACGGTGCTAGATTATATTAAACAAATTAAGACTCGGTTAGAGGACTTGCAGTCGGTGAACTTGAAGACGAATGAGGAGTTGATAGATCACGAGATAAAGCTGTCGTTTACTAAGGACGAGGGTGAGGAGGGAGAGGTTGTGGCACTAAGTGAGGACCAAGCGGCGCTTGAGGAGGAGAAGAGGGCAATGGGACAGGTGCGTATCGTTTGTGTACGGATTAAATATTAATTTATAATAGCGTTTTTTTAGGGTTCCGTAGCCAAATAGCAAAAAACGGAACCCTTATAGATTCGTCAAGTCTGTCTCTCTGTCTGTCTGTCCGTCCGTCCGTCCGTCCGTCCGTATGTCACAGCCACTTTTTTTCCGAAACTATAAGAGCTATACTGTTGAAACTTGGTAAGTAGATGTATTCTGTAAACCGCATTAAGATTTTCACACAAAAACAGAAAAATAACAATAAATTTTTGGGGTTCCCCATACTTAGAACTGAAACTCAAAATTTTTATTTTCATCAAACCCATACGTGTAGGGTATCAATGGAGAGGTCTTCAAAAATGACATTGAGGTTTCTAACATCATTTTTTTCTAAACTGAATTGTTTGCGCGAGAGACACTTCCAAAGTGGTAAAATGTGTGTGTGTGTGTGTGTGTCCCTGTAACTTCTAAAATAAGAGAATGATAAAACTAAAAAAATATATATGATGTACATTTACCATGCAAACTTCCACCGAAAATTGGTTTGAACGAGATCTAGTAAGTAGTTTTTTTTAACGTCATAAATCGTAAACTGCAATTTATTTAACGGACCCCTTCATGTGCGAGTCCGACTCGCACTTGGCCGCTTTTTTGTTTCATCACCATCATATCAGCCGAAAGACGTCCATTGCTGGACACAGGCCTCCCCCAAAGAGTGTCAAAATGATTTTTTTGTTTATTTCATTTTAAAACGTTATTCTCAGATGCTTTATTCAAGAATCCAACAAAATTTCCATCCGGAAGTAATTACATAGATTAAATTAAGCATGAATTGTCTTTATTGTATTATTTAACTATAATATTATAGAGCAAATGTAAATGTACCAAAATAAAGATAAAACCATTTATTCACATTTTTTCAGACTTCTCAGAAGCTAGTTTTTTTTATTTTATTTTGATGTCTGTTGGATTTTGTCGCTAGGTAACTATTTAATTGATAATATATCCATTACATAGAAAAAATCTAAATTATTTCCAATAGCCTGGACTAAAATCAGTTGTAGTTAAGGCGAAGTAGGCTCAGAAAACGGATTTAAAAAAAGTCGTAGCGTTTGTTTGGATCATAATACGGCTGCCCTTAATTTAATTAGCAATCTTGAGGCCTTTCTTGAGGGAGCGAGCTATTCGAATCATGAGATTTTGACTTTCGCTCGGTAGAACAAAATCACGACCATAGGTCTAAAATACACTTAAAAAAATCGTAACGAATAATGCACAAATGCTAATCATATTAAAATTGGTTCTAAAAATCGGCAATATCATAATTGAGGGAACTTAGCTATTACTTTTTTATTTATTTAAACGCACAAAAAAATAAAATTAAAAAACATGTTATCCGCGCTTCCTAACACGCACTTCCATCTCGCTCACGCTTATGCTCAGTGAGAGGGAGAGAAGACCGTGAGCCTTCGTCGCCTTAAAAGTCCGCAGTATGTTCGCATCCAGAGCTTGCGTCAAATCCGGTAGTTGTGATTTTTTGCAGATTTGATTATGATGTTGGCCCAATGAATAATCCAAGTTAGTGACCTCGAGCTAATTCATTGGGCCAACATCATAAACAAGTCTGCAAAAAATCACAACTACCGGATTTGACGCAAACTACCCCGTACTTTCAGGCGATAAGGTTACTGGACTATTTGAGAGATTTGTTTAGATTTTGAGGCCTTCAAATAGCCGTATTCTATTTTAGACCATTGTCACAGTAAATATATTAGCAATATTGGTCATTATTATTTCACTCTGTATATCTACTATGCCATTGTTTTACACGAACAAGAGTAGATTCTCATATCTTAAAATAATTACAGGTGGCATTGAACCAAGAGCTACAAGAGCTGAATAGGGCCATGGCCATCAAGGCGTCCGTAGTTCAAGCGATCCTAGCCAATAACAAGGACATGCTGGACAGCCATAACAATCTCAAGGAGAACGAGGAACGGATATCGCATTTGGAGAAGGAGAAGGAGGAACTTATGCAGCAGTTGAGGAATAATAAGGTAAGAGAAATAATTAATTATTGAGTCTTGGAGAAAACAGCGCACTGCGGCATGTTGAGTCAACTGGCTTGTCGCAGACACCTATAGCACAGTGGAGTAACAGTGGACCGACGCCTTTGACGTTTGCGGTTTTGACAACGTCATGTCCCAAGCTACATGTATGCAGCTGGGGCTCGCTCTATACGCCCCTTGCCCCTCACACCCCGCACGATTGCCCTGTCTAGACGGCTTCGTCGACTGTCTGTATTGGTTTATAGACTGTGCCTATATTGTCCGCCATTTGGCGAGTCATGCCATAGACGGCTTCATTGACTGTCTGTATTGGTTTATAGACTGTGCCTATATTGTCCGCCATTTGGCGAGTCATGCCATAGACGGCTTCGTCGACTGTCTGTATTGGTTTATAGACTGTGCCTATATTGTCCGCCATTTGGCGAGTCATGCCATAGACGGCTTCGTCGACTGTCTGTACTGGTTTATAGACTGTGCCTATATTGTCCGCCATTTGGCGAGTCATGCCATAGACGGCTTCGTCGACTGTCTGTATTGGTTTATAGACTGTGCCTATATTGTCCGCCATTTGGCGAGTCATGCCATAGACGGCTTCGTCGACTGTCTGTATTGGGTTATAGACTGTGCCTATAGTGTCCGCCATTTGGCGAGTCATGCCATAGACGGCTTCGTCGACTGTCTGTATTGGTTTATAGACTGTGCCTATATTGTCCGCCATTTGGCGAGTCATGCCATAGACGGCTTCGTCGACTGTCTGTATTGGTTTATAGACTGTGCCTATATTGTCCGCCATTTGGCGAGTCATGCCATAGACGGCTTCGTCGACTGTCTGTATTGGGTTATAGACTGTGCCTATAGTGTCCGCCATTTGGCGAGTCATGCCATAGACGGCTTCGTCGACTGTCTGTATTGGTTTATAGACTGTGCCTATATTGTCCGCCATTTGGCGAGTCATGCCATAGACGGCTTCGTCGACTGTCTGTATTGGGTTATAGACTGTGCCTATAGTGTCCGCCATTTGGCGAGTCATGCCATAGACGGCTTCGTCGACTGTCTGTATTGGTTTATAGACTGTGCCTATATTGTCCGCCATTTGGCGAGTCATGCCATAGACGGCTTCGTCGACTGTCTGTATTGGTTTATAGACTGTGCCTATATTGTCCGCCATTTGGCGAGTCATGCCATAGACGGCTTCGTCGACTGTCTGTATTGGGTTATAGACTGTGCCTATAGTGTCCGCCATTTGGCGAGTCATGCCATAGACGGCTTCGTCGACTGTCTGTATTGGTTTATAGACTGTGCCTATATTGTCCGCCATTTGGCGAGTCATGCCATAGACGGCTTCGTCGACTGTCTGTATTGGGTTATAGACTGTGCCTATAGTGTCCGCCATTTGGCGAGTCATGCCATAGACGGCTTCGTCGACTGTCTGTATTGGTTTATAGACTGTGCCTATATTGTCCGCCATTTGGCGAGTCATGCCATAGACGGCTTCGTCGACTGTCTGTATTGGTTTATAGACTGTGCCTATATTGTCCGCCATTTGGCGAGTCATGCCATAGACGGCTTCGTCGACTGTCTGTATTGGGTTATAGACTGTGCCTATAGTGTCCGCCATTTGGCGAGTCATGCCATAGACGGCTTCGTCGACTGTCTGTATTGGTTTATAGACTGTGCCTATAGTGTCCGCCATTTGGCGAGTCATGCCATAGACGGCTTCGTCGACTGTCTGTATTGGTTTATAGACTGTGCCTATATTGTCCGCCATTTGGCGAGTCATGCCATAGACGGCTTCGTCGACTGTCTGTATTGGTTTATAGACTGTGCCTATATTGTCCGCCATTTGGCGAGTCATGCCATAGACGGCTTCGTCGACTGTCTGTATTGGGTTATAGACTGTGCCTATAGTGTCCGCCATTTGGCGAGTCATGCCATAGACGGCTTCGTCGACTGTCTGTATTGGTTTATAGACTGTGCCTATAGTGTCCGCCATTTGGCGAGTCATGCCATAGACGGCTTCGTCGACTGTCTGTATTGGTTTATAGACTGTGCCTATATTGTCCGCCATTTGGCGAGTCATGCCATAGACGGCTTCGTCGACTGTCTGTATTGGTTTATAGACTGTGCCTATATTGTCCGCCATTTGGCGAGTCATGCCATAGACGGCTTCGTCGACTGTCTGTATTGGTTTATAGACTGTGCCTATATTGTCCGCCATTTGGCGAGTCATGCCATAGACGGCTTCGTCGACTGTCTGTATTGGGTTATAGACTGTGCCTATAGTGTCCGCCATTTGGCGAGTCATGCCACAGACGGCTTCGTCGACTGTCTGTATTGGTTTATAGACTGTAGCATTAGAATCAGAATATCTCTTTCTCGCTTTACTTGCACTATCTTATGGAGCGCGACTCACAACTGAAAAAGGTTTTATTCACGTGTTTACTGCCTGACTCCGCAAATGGTGAGGTTAATATAAAGAAAAAGATTTTATTCACGCGTTTACTGCCCGACTCCCCAAATGGTGAGGTTAATATAAAAAAGTAGCCTAGTGGTTCAGGCATGTCGTGGGTTCGAATCCCGGCTCGTACAGTCGGCCTCATAAGTTGCTGAACACCTAAGTACCTTGTCGTTTTCACTCGTCTGACAACTTCATATGGCAGTTTAACATGGCGTTTAATGCGACACGGTACAAACGTGTTAAGCCCCTTGTCAGGCTGACCATACATATGAGTTTTTCGGAAATAGTACGGAATAAACTGAAGGAATTTAGGGAACATTACTGCAATGTTCTGCCGTCAGAGGCAGCCCTACCACTAATAGTAAACCAGTATAAGAATATAGGGATTCACACACACATGCACAATTGATTGTCAAATGAGTGACAAGGATGCTTGCATAGACAATACCGCAAGTGGGAACGAGATACAATGTCAACGCTGCTAGTGTCGCCACCTACGAAGAGTTTTGCGTAATGTTCCCTATTGCATTTACTGTTATTTCTTACACAGAGCAAGGATCCATCTCACGAAGAACGTCGCTCCAAAGTTCAAACCTTGGAAGCGGAGATTAGTGAGCTGAAGAAGAAATGTCAGCACCAAGCCTCCGTAATCAAAAATAAGGAGAAGAACGAGGCTAAGATAACTTCTCTTAACGCTGAATTGAAGGCGATGAAGGCTACTAAGGTAAGGAAAGTTAACTGTATCCTACACCTCAAAGATTAACACAGTTGACCGTAAGAGTTCTCGTTACTTAAGAAGTATTTCCCCCTTGGCAGTCAGTGCGTTGCGAAAGGGATGGTGATAACTTGCTTGCTTGGTGAGGTCGCGTGCTATGCGATATGGTAGCCAGTTGTGCTAAACTCGTTGTATGAGTGGGATTGGACACTGTCACACGATAGAATAAGATCATTTTTATAATACCTAGTCGGTCCTTAAGTTATGTCACCAGGTTTTTGATAGATAAAACTCAGCAATAAACTTTTTCATATTCGTATTATACATGATTAAAAAGCTTATTTTATACGAATCAAATTGCAATACAATACATTTTGAACAATTTTCGCAATATGACAAAAAAACTTTGTACCTAACTTGAGTTAATCGTGAAACCAAAACACGCCGCATCTGACAGAAATACCACTTACAACAAATTAAAAAAAAAAAACAGTGTTCCAGATGACAGACAAGGTTTTTTTTATTTATTCTGAAACCTCGATTTTAGACCATGCTTAGCAACTAGCATTTGATTTTCTGTTAGTTTTCAATTCCAATTGCTCCCATCGAGAACTTTACGTACTTTTTACGTTTTCAAGAAAACTCGTAAATTTGATCTTGTGGGCAACAAGTAACACTACGTAAAATGTGAATATGAAAATTAGTTTTACCCAGACTTACTTATCTTATGCTTCCAAATGGAGGAGGGAGAGTTGAAGGAGGGGTTCTGACTGAAATCTCATGTAAGTTTGTAAGGTTTTAAGAATCATGGGAAAAAATACAGTGAATCACGTCCGTGTTTTTGATTGGCTATAAAAGTGCAAAATCTCTGAAGAAACTAGCATTTGTGTAATATGGCGTTAAGCATTTAAATCCAATAATTGCTTAAATTTATCAGTATTTAATGAGCTATCAAACCATATATAGCATTAAATAAAAACATTCTTGGTATCATTTACTATGCGGCAAAACATTTGTGACAGAACTTAAGGACCGACTAGGTACATAATATTTATTCATCAACTACCGACCCGCCCTGGCTTCATCATCATCATCACCATATCAGCCGAAAGACGTCCACTGCTGGGCATAGGCCTCCCCCAAAGAGTGCCAAAATGACCGGTCCTGCGCCACCCGCATCCAGCGGACTCCCGCGACCTTTACCAGGTCATCAGTCCACCTTGTGGGGGGCCTACCCACGCCGCGCCTTCCGGCCCTGCGGCGCCCTGGCTTAGCACGGGTTTATATGTATAATACATGCTATCTTTTTAAAAAACCGCATCAAAATCCGTTGCGTAGTTTTAAAGATCTAAGCATACATAGGGACAGACAGTGGGAAGCGACTTTTACAAGCTTTTTATTACATTTTATTTAGCTCACCCCATTTGTTTTATTCTTTCTTGGGTCAAATTTAGTAATTGAAATTTCACCCACTTCCCGGTTTCCGATTGAGCTGAAATTTTGCATGATAATGCAATATGATGATGACATGGAGCTGATCTGATGCTGGAGCTGGAAGGTGGCCATAGGAACTCCGCAGTAAAACGACATAACCTCATCTAGTTTGAGTTCGTTAGAATCGTCTCAATGAGTAGTTGATGATGGTATGCAGAAAAGTACAGTCGGCAGTAAAAGCTTGTACCAAAAATGAAATTTTTGACATAAACTTGTTTATTATACTATGTTACTACATACGTAACGTACGCTATGTACTCTAGTCATAGCTATCCTAAAAAATTGAGGTATGCTTTTCGATATAGATGCCTATTTAGTTTAATAGTTCATCGCGCAGTCGCCTGCATCAATTCAATACCTGAGTAGACAAAAGACATTATTAGCTCTAGAAATAGAGCTTAGTCAGATTTTTTTGAGCTCTTCGTTCTGCCATATATTGCGGGCGACTGACTGTATAATCACGTGGAAACTTTTCCCAGGTGAAAATAATCCGTCAAATGCGCGAAGAGGGCGAGAAGTTCCGCAAATGGAAGGCCGACAACGAGCGCGCCATGCTGCGGCTGCGCAACGAGGACCGCAAGCGCGCCACCGCCATGGCCAAGATGGAGTCGCTGCACGCCAAGCAACAGAACGTGCTCAAGCGGAAGATGGAGGAGGCTGTTGCCGTCAATAAGAGGCTAAAGGTATGCTTTTAGAAGTTCCGCAAATGGAAGGCCGACAACGAGCGCGCCATGCTGCGGCTGCGCAACGAGGACCGCAAGCGCGCCACCGCCATGGCCAAGATGGAGTCGCTGCACGCCAAGCAACAGAACGTGCTCAAGCGGAAGATGGAGGAGGCTGTTGCCGTCAATAAGAGGCTAAAGGTATGCTTTTAGAAGTTCCGCAAATGGAAGGCCGACAACGAGCGCGCCATGCTGCGGCTGCGCAACGAGGACCGCAAGCGCGCCACCGCCATGGCCAAGATGGAGTCGCTGCACGCCAAGCAACAGAACGTGCTCAAGCGGAAGATGGAGGAGGCTGTTGCCGTCAATAAGAGGCTAAAGGTATGCTTTTAGAAGTTCCGCAAATGGAAGGCCGACAACGAGCGCGCCATGCTGCGGCTGCGCAACGAGGACCGCAAGCGCGCCACCGCCATGGCCAAGATGGAGTCGCTGCACGCCAAGCAACAGAACGTGCTCAAGCGGAAGATGGAGGAGGCTGTTGCCGTCAATAAGAGGCTAAAGGTATGCTTTTAGAAGTTCCGCAAATGGAAGGCCGACAACGAGCGCGCCATGCTGCGGCTGCGCAACGAGGACCGCAAGCGCGCCACCGCCATGGCCAAGATGGAGTCGCTGCACGCCAAGCAACAGAACGTGCTCAAGCGGAAGATGGAGGAGGCTGTTGCCGTCAATAAGAGGCTAAAGGTATGCTTTTAGAAGTTCCGCAAATGGAAGGCCGACAACGAGCGCGCCATGCTGCGGCTGCGCAACGAGGACCGCAAGCGCGCCACCGCCATGGCCAAGATGGAGTCGCTGCACGCCAAGCAACAGAACGTGCTCAAGCGGAAGATGGAGGAGGCTGTTGCCGTCAATAAGAGGCTAAAGGTATGCTTTTAGAAGTTCCGCAAATGGAAGGCCGACAACGAGCGCGCCATGCTGCGGCTGCGCAACGAGGACCGCAAGCGCGCCACCGCCATGGCCAAGATGGAGTCGCTGCACGCCAAGCAACAGAACGTGCTCAAGCGGAAGATGGAGGAGGCTGTTGCCGTCAATAAGAGGCTAAAGGTATGCTTTTAGAAGTTCCGCAAATGGAAGGCCGACAACGAGCGCGCCATGCTGCGGCTGCGCAACGAGGACCGCAAGCGCGCCACCGCCATGGCCAAGATGGAGTCGCTGCACGCCAAGCAACAGAACGTGCTCAAGCGGAAGATGGAGGAGGCTGTTGCCGTCAATAAGAGGCTAAAGGTATGCTTTTAGAAGTTCCGCAAATGGAAGGCCGACAACGAGCGCGCCATGCTGCGGCTGCGCAACGAGGACCGCAAGCGCGCCACCGCCATGGCCAAGATGGAGTCGCTGCACGCCAAGCAACAGAACGTGCTCAAGCGGAAGATGGAGGAGGCTGTTGCCGTCAATAAGAGGCTAAAGGTATGCTTTTAGAAGTTCCGCAAATGGAAGGCCGACAACGAGCGCGCCATGCTGCGGCTGCGCAACGAGGACCGCAAGCGCGCCACCGCCATGGCCAAGATGGAGTCGCTGCACGCCAAGCAACAGAACGTGCTCAAGCGGAAGATGGAGGAGGCTGTTGCCGTCAATAAGAGGCTAAAGGTATGCTTTTAGAAGTTCCGCAAATGGAAGGCCGACAACGAGCGCGCCATGCTGCGGCTGCGCAACGAGGACCGCAAGCGCGCCACCGCCATGGCCAAGATGGAGTCGCTGCACGCCAAGCAACAGAACGTGCTCAAGCGGAAGATGGAGGAGGCTGTTGCCGTCAATAAGAGGCTAAAGGTATGCTTTTAGAAGTTCCGCAAATGGAAGGCCGACAACGAGCGCGCCATGCTGCGGCTGCGCAACGAGGACCGCAAGCGCGCCACCGCCATGGCCAAGATGGAGTCGCTGCACGCCAAGCAACAGAACGTGCTCAAGCGGAAGATGGAGGAGGCTGTTGCCGTCAATAAGAGGCTAAAGGTATGCTTTTAGAAGTTCCGCAAATGGAAGGCCGACAACGAGCGCGCCATGCTGCGGCTGCGCAACGAGGACCGCAAGCGCGCCACCGCCATGGCCAAGATGGAGTCGCTGCACGCCAAGCAACAGAACGTGCTCAAGCGGAAGATGGAGGAGGCTGTTGCCGTCAATAAGAGGCTAAAGGTATGCTTTTAGAAGTTCCGCAAATGGAAGGCCGACAACGAGCGCGCCATGCTGCGGCTGCGCAACGAGGACCGCAAGCGCGCCACCGCCATGGCCAAGATGGAGTCGCTGCACGCCAAGCAACAGAACGTGCTCAAGCGGAAGATGGAGGAGGCTGTTGCCGTCAATAAGAGGCTAAAGGTATGCTTTTAGAAGTTCCGCAAATGGAAGGCCGACAACGAGCGCGCCATGCTGCGGCTGCGCAACGAGGACCGCAAGCGCGCCACCGCCATGGCCAAGATGGAGTCGCTGCACGCCAAGCAACAGAACGTGCTCAAGCGGAAGATGGAGGAGGCTGTTGCCGTCAATAAGAGGCTAAAGGTATGCTTTTAGAAGTTCCGCAAATGGAAGGCCGACAACGAGCGCGCCATGCTGCGGCTGCGCAACGAGGACCGCAAGCGCGCCACCGCCATGGCCAAGATGGAGTCGCTGCACGCCAAGCAACAGAACGTGCTCAAGCGGAAGATGGAGGAGGCTGTTGCCGTCAATAAGAGGCTAAAGGTATGCTTTTAGAAGTTCCGCAAATGGAAGGCCGACAACGAGCGCGCCATGCTGCGGCTGCGCAACGAGGACCGCAAGCGCGCCACCGCCATGGCCAAGATGGAGTCGCTGCACGCCAAGCAACAGAACGTGCTCAAGCGGAAGATGGAGGAGGCTGTTGCCGTCAATAAGAGGCTAAAGGTATGCTTTTAGAAGTTCCGCAAATGGAAGGCCGACAACGAGCGCGCCATGCTGCGGCTGCGCAACGAGGACCGCAAGCGCGCCACCGCCATGGCCAAGATGGAGTCGCTGCACGCCAAGCAACAGAACGTGCTCAAGCGGAAGATGGAGGAGGCTGTTGCCGTCAATAAGAGGCTAAAGGTATGCTTTTAGAAGTTCCGCAAATGGAAGGCCGACAACGAGCGCGCCATGCTGCGGCTGCGCAACGAGGACCGCAAGCGCGCCACCGCCATGGCCAAGATGGAGTCGCTGCACGCCAAGCAACAGAACGTGCTCAAGCGGAAGATGGAGGAGGCTGTTGCCGTCAATAAGAGGCTAAAGGTATGCTTTTAGAAGTTCCGCAAATGGAAGGCCGACAACGAGCGCGCCATGCTGCGGCTGCGCAACGAGGACCGCAAGCGCGCCACCGCCATGGCCAAGATGGAGTCGCTGCACGCCAAGCAACAGAACGTGCTCAAGCGGAAGATGGAGGAGGCTGTTGCCGTCAATAAGAGGCTAAAGGTATGCTTTTAGAAGTTCCGCAAATGGAAGGCCGACAACGAGCGCGCCATGCTGCGGCTGCGCAACGAGGACCGCAAGCGCGCCACCGCCATGGCCAAGATGGAGTCGCTGCACGCCAAGCAACAGAACGTGCTCAAGCGGAAGATGGAGGAGGCTGTTGCCGTCAATAAGAGGCTAAAGGTATGCTTTTAGAAGTTCCGCAAATGGAAGGCCGACAACGAGCGCGCCATGCTGCGGCTGCGCAACGAGGACCGCAAGCGCGCCACCGCCATGGCCAAGATGGAGTCGCTGCACGCCAAGCAACAGAACGTGCTCAAGCGGAAGATGGAGGAGGCTGTTGCCGTCAATAAGAGGCTAAAGGTATGCTTTTAGAAGTTCCGCAAATGGAAGGCCGACAACGAGCGCGCCATGCTGCGGCTGCGCAACGAGGACCGCAAGCGCGCCACCGCCATGGCCAAGATGGAGTCGCTGCACGCCAAGCAACAGAACGTGCTCAAGCGGAAGATGGAGGAGGCTGTTGCCGTCAATAAGAGGCTAAAGGTATGCTTTTAGAAGTTCCGCAAATGGAAGGCCGACAACGAGCGCGCCATGCTGCGGCTGCGCAACGAGGACCGCAAGCGCGCCACCGCCATGGCCAAGATGGAGTCGCTGCACGCCAAGCAACAGAACGTGCTCAAGCGGAAGATGGAGGAGGCTGTTGCCGTCAATAAGAGGCTAAAGGTATGCTTTTAGAAGTTCCGCAAATGGAAGGCCGACAACGAGCGCGCCATGCTGCGGCTGCGCAACGAGGACCGCAAGCGCGCCACCGCCATGGCCAAGATGGAGTCGCTGCACGCCAAGCAACAGAACGTGCTCAAGCGGAAGATGGAGGAGGCTGTTGCCGTCAATAAGAGGCTAAAGGTATGCTTTTAGAAGTTCCGCAAATGGAAGGCCGACAACGAGCGCGCCATGCTGCGGCTGCGCAACGAGGACCGCAAGCGCGCCACCGCCATGGCCAAGATGGAGTCGCTGCACGCCAAGCAACAGAACGTGCTCAAGCGGAAGATGGAGGAGGCTGTTGCCGTCAATAAGAGGCTAAAGGTATGCTTTTAGAAGTTCCGCAAATGGAAGGCCGACAACGAGCGCGCCATGCTGCGGCTGCGCAACGAGGACCGCAAGCGCGCCACCGCCATGGCCAAGATGGAGTCGCTGCACGCCAAGCAACAGAACGTGCTCAAGCGGAAGATGGAGGAGGCTGTTGCCGTCAATAAGAGGCTAAAGGTATGCTTTTAGAAGTTCCGCAAATGGAAGGCCGACAACGAGCGCGCCATGCTGCGGCTGCGCAACGAGGACCGCAAGCGCGCCACCGCCATGGCCAAGATGGAGTCGCTGCACGCCAAGCAACAGAACGTGCTCAAGCGGAAGATGGAGGAGGCTGTTGCCGTCAATAAGAGGCTAAAGGTATGCTTTTAGAAGTTCCGCAAATGGAAGGCCGACAACGAGCGCGCCATGCTGCGGCTGCGCAACGAGGACCGCAAGCGCGCCACCGCCATGGCCAAGATGGAGTCGCTGCACGCCAAGCAACAGAACGTGCTCAAGCGGAAGATGGAGGAGGCTGTTGCCGTCAATAAGAGGCTAAAGGTATGCTTTTAGAAGTTCCGCAAATGGAAGGCCGACAACGAGCGCGCCATGCTGCGGCTGCGCAACGAGGACCGCAAGCGCGCCACCGCCATGGCCAAGATGGAGTCGCTGCACGCCAAGCAACAGAACGTGCTCAAGCGGAAGATGGAGGAGGCTGTTGCCGTCAATAAGAGGCTAAAGGTATGCTTTTAGAAGTTCCGCAAATGGAAGGCCGACAACGAGCGCGCCATGCTGCGGCTGCGCAACGAGGACCGCAAGCGCGCCACCGCCATGGCCAAGATGGAGTCGCTGCACGCCAAGCAACAGAACGTGCTCAAGCGGAAGATGGAGGAGGCTGTTGCCGTCAATAAGAGGCTAAAGGTATGCTTTTAGAAGTTCCGCAAATGGAAGGCCGACAACGAGCGCGCCATGCTGCGGCTGCGCAACGAGGACCGCAAGCGCGCCACCGCCATGGCCAAGATGGAGTCGCTGCACGCCAAGCAACAGAACGTGCTCAAGCGGAAGATGGAGGAGGCTGTTGCCGTCAATAAGAGGCTAAAGGTATGCTTTTAGAAGTTCCGCAAATGGAAGGCCGACAACGAGCGCGCCATGCTGCGGCTGCGCAACGAGGACCGCAAGCGCGCCACCGCCATGGCCAAGATGGAGTCGCTGCACGCCAAGCAACAGAACGTGCTCAAGCGGAAGATGGAGGAGGCTGTTGCCGTCAATAAGAGGCTAAAGGTATGCTTTTAGAAGTTCCGCAAATGGAAGGCCGACAACGAGCGCGCCATGCTGCGGCTGCGCAACGAGGACCGCAAGCGCGCCACCGCCATGGCCAAGATGGAGTCGCTGCACGCCAAGCAACAGAACGTGCTCAAGCGGAAGATGGAGGAGGCTGTTGCCGTCAATAAGAGGCTAAAGGTATGCTTTTAGAAGTTCCGCAAATGGAAGGCCGACAACGAGCGCGCCATGCTGCGGCTGCGCAACGAGGACCGCAAGCGCGCCACCGCCATGGCCAAGATGGAGTCGCTGCACGCCAAGCAACAGAACGTGCTCAAGCGGAAGATGGAGGAGGCTGTTGCCGTCAATAAGAGGCTAAAGGTATGCTGTTAGGAGAAAAAATACATATTTTTCTTTCAAGAAATATAGTAGACTCAAAATTTAATATAACTTTGATAGAACGGCCTCCGTAGCCCAGTGGGTAGTGACTGCCTACGAAGCTGGAGGTCCCGGGTTCGAATCCCGGTCAGGGCATTTATTTGTGTATTTATCACGAATATTTGTTCCTGAGTTATGGATGTTATATATGTATATAAGATATAAGTATCTATATGTATGTATCTATTATATATATCATCGCCTAGTACCCACAACACAAGCCTTACTGAGCTTACCGTGGGCATAGGTTGATTTGTGTAAGATTGTCCCGTAATATTTATTTATTATTATTTATTTATTTATAGAATTAAGGCCAAAAAATATGCCTATTGACGAAAATCCCATTTAAATATCTCAACAAATCACAAAGCTACAACCGTTTTAATGTTGCTTGTCGTTAGGGGATCGTGACGTCACGATCCTCTAGCGTCATAGTAAATGACAATCGTTTCATATGAATATGCGTTTTACGGAAAAGAGACAGAACATACCCCCTCTTAAAACTTTGGACACTTATAATTATTATTTAACCTTTAGCGTTGCTTTTTTCTCCATTTGACTACATTTAAAATCCTTTTTCGAGAAAATACAACATATTGATTCATATTGATTATTTTATTTAGTGTCTACACCCCTATTGTGCTAATTTGTTTATGTGAATGTACCGTGCAATATGCCGAGGTTAACGGAAATTCTCGGGGATAAAAACATGTTGCTCAAATTTGCCATATGTTTATTTCAGGAAGCTCTAGACAGACAGAAGCAGACTCAGATGAAGCGCAGCGCTAAAGGCAACGTAAAGACTGGAGCCGTACAGCAATACATTGAACAGGAGTTAGAAGTCCATCTGAGTATTGTGGAGGCTGAGAAATCGCTTGAGGAGCTCATGGAATACAGGTATTTTATATTAAGTTGCACTGAGTCGCTATGGTAGAGTAGAATTTTATAATGGTGGCAGAAATGCAGTGATACACGTGACGTGAAGGCAGGCGTAACTGGCGTGTAACCATTGAACCATTTACTAGCTTTTCTATTTGAAGTTTCAGAGTAGTAAATGTACTTAAGGTGGTTCGATTGCCATACAAAACGTTATTTGACATTCGCAGGCTAACGGCGTGATATTTTAAGAAACTTATGTAACAAACTTTCATAAATTGGCTTCCCATTTGCGCCAAATTCCCCCTTTCCTAGAATAAACTTGTATAAACTAGATTAATTTGAGAAATTGGTTTGGGACGTGATATTTTGGGAAAACTTGGCCGTTAGTCTGCGAATGTCAAATAACGCTTTGTATGGCAATCAAACCACCTTAATGTCTACACGATATTACGTACAATACGTTCGATAGATAATTAAAAACTTAGAAAAGTTGAAAAACCCCCGACATTTTAATTTAATTATGTCGAATTCAGTATCAAAATTATTCTAAAATATTAAAAAAAGCAATACGTAGTTCAAAAATATTGGCCAACAATAGATTTATCACAAACAGTTCCAATAATACAAAAGCAACTTGGACACTGATAAAACATTATACTTCTAATACAAATACTATGAAACCTATGATCGATAGCATTGACACAGATGGACAAATAATTCAAAACCCCTCAGAAATAGCAACAACGTTCAACAACTCTTATAGACCGAAATATTACCGACACAACAGGGTTAAAATGGAAACCAAAAAGCTCGTCTCTTTCTCACAGCATATTTCTGTCCCCGGTAAGCATATCTGAGCTAAACAAGATTATTCATTCATTAAAAAATAAAAAAAGCACAGGCCACGATAATTTACCTTTATCAGTAATAAAATCTTCTTTTGAATACATCACCCAACCTCTTGTTCATATAATAAATTTAATACTTGAGTCTGGAATCTTCCCCGATGATTTCAAAAAATCTTTGATAAAACCACTGCACAAGAAAGGTAATAAAAAATTGATTTGTAATTACAGGCCCATTGCACTGTTGCCTACTTTTTCTAAAATTGTAGAGAAAGTTATTCATAGTAGAGTTGTAAAGTTCGTCACGGTAAATAATTTATTAAACAAAAACCAATTTGGATTTCAACAAGGTAAATCCACATCTTTAGCAATATTTAAAACATTTAAGCATATTTGGGATGCCGTAAATAACAGAAGCCCTTGCGTTAGCCTCTTTCTTGATATGTCCAGGGCATTCGATTGTGTAGTGCCATCTATTTTACTAACACAGCTCGAACATGTAGGTATTAGAGGCAATGCTTTAAAATTATTTGAAAACTATTTTACGAACAGAAAACAGGCGACTATCATTGATACTTATAATAAAAATACCAAAACTATTGAACAAGTACGATCTAATTTTAAAAGTATAAAACTCGGAGTACCTCAAGGTAGTATCATAGGCCCTCTTTTATTTTTAATCTATGTCAACGAATTACCAAATGTTATGGATGAATTATACTTAATGTTTGCCGACGATGCAACCATTTTATTTTCTGGTGAAACATTAGATGATGATTTTCAAAAAAATATAAATAACACTGTAAAAACTGTCGTCAGCTGGTTAAAATCAATAAACTTAACGGTGAATTTAACAAAAACTACGCTTATGCAATTTCGTAACCACAAACAAATTCCAGCAACATTAAATGTTATGGAATCTGGTATTTCAATTGAAGAAATAGAAACAATTAGTTTCTTAGGTATAATAATAGATCCTCATTTAACCTGGAAACACCACATACAAAAAATTAACAACAAAATTTAAAGTCAATGTTACGCACTATCTATATTAGCCGATACGTGTTCCCAAGAAGCCGTTATTACTGCGTACTATGCTAACATATACTCCTTATTGACTTATGGTGTAATATACTGGGGTAACTCGACAGACGTACAGTCCACCTTTGTTTTGCAAAAAAGGTGCTTGAGAATTATCTTTCGCATGAACAACAGGCAATCACTCCGAAATATTTTTAAAGGGCAAGGTTTTCTAACATTAACTAGCATTTATATTTATGAGCTCTGTAACTTTGTAAAAAGTAACAAAGATTACTTCACAACACTAGCCTCCCAACGCAATAATATACGTAGTCAATATAGGTACAATTTAACATTGCCTTTGGTAAAAAATAAAACTTACGATAAAAGCACATTTATTAGTGCCATTCGAGTTTTTAATCAGCTTCCTAACGAAATAAAAATGTTGGATGACGTAAAATTTAAACGTAATCTAAAAACATGGTTAAATAAGAATGGTTTCTATTCATTAAGATATTTTTTTGAATTTTCATCTTAAAGAAAAAGATTGTGTTATATATTCGTTTTGTTTTCCTTAGTTTTAAGTTAATATTGTACACCCGAAATGGGTAACCGTTGGGACCTAACACTTGTATAAAATACCATCTATGTAACATGGTTAAACAATAAAGTTTTTTCTATTTCTATTTCTAATTTCAAAGTTCAATATCTCAAAAACGACAACCGATTTTGTTGAAACGTAGCTAAGAACCATCTCGATCACGTCAGCTTTCGGATTAAAAAAAACCGCATTCAAATCAGGTCCACTCGTTTAAGAGCTACGATGCCACAGACAGACACACACAGATACATACAGACATGTCATACTTATAACACCCCTCTTTTAGCGTCGGCATCGTAGCTCCTAAAGGAATGGACCGATTTGAATGCGGTTTTTTAGGGTTCCGTAGCCAAATGGCAAAAAACGGAACCCATATAAATTCGCCATGTCTGTCTGTATGTCTGTCCGTCCGTATGTCACAGCCACTTTTTTCCGAAACTATAAGAGCTATACTGTTGAATCTTGGTAAGTAGATGTATTCTGTGAACCGCATTAAGATTTTTACACAAAAATAGAAAAAAACAATAAATTTTGGAGTTCCCCATACTAAGAACTGAAACTCAATTTTTTTTTTTCATCAAACCCATACGTGTGGGGTATCTATGGATAGGTCTTCAAAAATGATATTGATGTTTCTAACATCATTTTTTTCTAAACTGAACAGTTTGCGCGAGAGACACTTCCAAAGTGGTAAAATGTGTGTGTGTGTGTGTGTGTGTGTGTGTGTGTCCCCTGTAACTAAAATATATAATGTACATTACCATGCAAACTTCCAACGAAAATTGGTTTGAACGGGATCTAGTAAGTAGTTTTTTTTTAATACGTCATAAATCGTAGAAAGCAATTTATTTAACGGGGAACCCTTTATGTGCGAGTCTGACTCGCACTTGGCCGCTTTTTTTATTTGAAAGCTGATGTGATCGAGATGGTTCTTAGCTACGTTTCAACAAAATCGGTTTAGCTGTTTTTGAGATATTTAACTTTGAAATGAAATCGTCGGGGGTTTTTCAACTTTTCTAATTTGTAGTTATTTCGTACAGGGCGTGGATAACAGAACAAATAGAGAATCTGCGCAAGGGCCCTGACAATGGTGAGAACCAGCAGAAGATGACTGAGCTCGAGGATAACCTGGCTCTCCGCAAAGCGCAGATATCGGATCTGCAGCAGAAAATACTCACCGCAGACCAGGGTAACTATTTCTTACTCCTCACTGTTATTTTGTGTTCAAAATCTAATAGGCAATGATGCCTCATGTTAAAATTGGTAACGTAGTGTTGCTAAATGGATAACTAGAGATGCGCCGAATATGGGTTTTACCGAATACGAATATTCGGCCGAATCTTCGGTCCAGCTTTTGCCGAAACGAATAATTCGGTTCAAAGGAATGCCTTATGCCTTAATCAGCCGTTCCAAAACAGACTCATTTTTCAGTGGTAAAAATCTTATTGATTTTTAAGTGAAACATT
Organism: Epinotia brunnichana; assembly: GCA_963854355.1. Classification (NCBI taxonomy): domain Eukaryota; kingdom Metazoa; phylum Arthropoda; class Insecta; order Lepidoptera; family Tortricidae; genus Epinotia; species Epinotia brunnichana. The sequence goes on from OY977952.1 coordinate 18,527,098, forward strand.
TATACTAAAGGTAGTTAAATAACAATAAGAATCCGTTTTTGAATAATAATTTCACAGGACAATGACTATGTTACATTCTTACAACTTGCAGACAAAAAACCTGCAAAATTATTCGGTAAATATTCGGCATTTGAACCGAATAATTCGGCCGAATAACGAACATTGAAAAACGTGCCGAATATGCCGAATACCGAATATTTACCGAATATTCGGCGCATCTCTAGATAAAACCATCAAATTATTGTAATAAAAAGATATGGACATTTAAATTTTTAAAAAAATGTATATATTTTTTACCGTCCAAGAGAAAATTTAAAGCTTTCAATAGAATCCTTACGCTTTTATAGAAACAAAATTGTATAACAACTATATATATTCTCAGTCCCTTAGTAAATATGGGGAGATGTTGACGTCTGAAACTAGGCGAAATTAGTAGTTTTTTTTATTTATTTTCATTATTTACTTTACACCAATCTTTTCAAAGCTGTAATATAGTTATTTGTGTCACAAAGGAGCAAAATAGTATATTTACGGCGAGGGCGGTGTATTGAATCCTGAAAGTAGCGAGGGATCCTACAATAGAATCCTGAGCATAGCGAGGGATTCAAGTGTTAACGCCCAAGACGAAAATAATTTTGCTCCAAAAAAAAAATGCTCGTTTTTAATCGATTACGATGAAATTACAATCATTTTTTTTAGATCTGTGTTCAATTGGCACATTGCGTAAATGCTACATGCCAATGAATAAATTAAAAAAGTAGCTTGAACAGAAAAGTAGCATTTTGCTCCCTCTCGTCGTGGACCAAAACTTACTTTTCTGTATGAGAGGTGTGAAAAAATATAATTCCCATACTTATTAATCATTGTTTGTACGAGGAGATTCATTTCCGTACATTAAACTATGAATTTCATCATTTTCCTGTGATTGAAAATACAGGGTTCCTTAGCAACAATTGAGGACATCCAGCACTATTTATTTACTTACGCAAAAAAACTATCTCTGATTTTGAGACAGATTTGACCGGGTTCGATTTCTGGCCGTGTATGATGTTTTGGGCGATCACAGGCTGAAAATGATGATGATGATGTTTTGAAAATCTTTGAATGCAGTTTTAATTTTTTTAATAATCAGTTAATATTTAATTTCATCTTTTGTGTTCATATTCAGGTTTAGATACTTATTTTAACTAGGTTAAGTACTACCATTGTAATAAGCTTCTTTTTATCAAAAAATAAGGTGACTGTTGAGTTTGTTTCGGCGTTTCTTCTTAACAGTGGTCTTCTTTTTCAGAAACTCTAGTAGATTTTTGACTTGTAAAAGTGCTATTACGGCCTACTTGCAGGTTGATAGTACATTATTGCAGAGGCCGGGAAATTGCAATTCGTGGATGAGTTGATTTTGAAGTGAAGAAATGAGACGAATCCACGAATTGCCATTCCCGCTGAGGCAGATATAGTGCTTTTCTCCAAAAATGCGAGGAAATCAAATAATATTTTCAATATAATCTTAAAACAGCGAGTATGTCAATAACCTTTCAAGCTCCCACCCAACTTATTTTTTTAAAGTACAAGTATGTACAAGGCATGACTCTTAGTGAGCCAGTTTCAATTCACATACTTAAAATTATTAAAAACATTAGAATCAATCACAATTTCAAATGTTTGCTTATTTAAAAGTTAACGGGATTGAAACCTAAACGCATTTTATGAATTTTATATTGATAAATATTTTTATTTCTTCGTTTCAAACTATTTGAGACATTTTTAAAAACGTCACTTCGTTCACTTACAAAAGTAAGAGTTTTGTCTAAGACAATTAAAAAAAGAATACCAAGGAAAATTTTGCACACTACAAACGAGCGCAATTAGTCACACCAACTTGCAATAGTTGGAAAGAGACAGCCACACATTCCTTTCATTCTAACAATAGCAAGTTGTTGTGATAAATTGCTAGACCTTGAAACGCACTAGCATTTGGCTTCATTTCCTGGCCGCTGAAACTGTACAATAATGACTTTTAACTTTATATATCGTCGGGTGACAAGCAAAACTCACTAAGTAACAAATACATACTTAAATCAAAGGTCGTATCGAGATACGAGGTTTTGAAGAGCAGTGTCAGTTTTGGTAGTGACTTTTGCTTGTCACCCGACGATATTTGCCCTCGGCAGTAACGAGGAAGTTCACGGACTATTTTTGCTACAGTAAGGCGGACATTTCTGAGCATACTGGAGGAAAAAATCATTTATTTCATCCTTCCAGAGAACAAATCCCGCACCCAATGGGACAATATCCAATCGATGCTCGAAGCTAAAGTCGCCCTCAAGTGCCTCTTTGACCTCCTGGTAGAATCGAAGAAGGAACTCCAGAATCAGAGCGAGAAGGGGTATCAGGCGCAGTACGAGGAGGTGAAAGAGGCGTATGACAGGAAACTGATGGAGTTTGACAATTACAATGCTGAAATGGAACAGAAACTCGCTAATCAGAAATTGCTAAGTGAGCAAAAGGTAAGTTTCACGTTGTTCTAATAAACATAGATAATTACGACTTTATCTAATTGGATACACTTTGTCTTATTGAAATCTTTCTTTAATTTCCACTATATTTCATCCTGCTTAATGGCTTTCTCTTCCATAATAAATAATAATACGTCTAGTGCTTTTTTGTAAATACAAAGATTAATAATAAAATAATCTATACTAATATTATAAACAGGAAAAGTCTGTGAGATTGTAACTTAGTTGTAATTTCCGGAATAATTAATCTGATTTCGATTAAAATCCATGTGCAAAATAAACTTTCTGGATGTACATTTATACTTTGCCCACGGGTTTTTTGTTTACCGCAATATGCGAATATGTCAGCGAGTTCAATATAAAATTCAAGACAATGCCTTTTTACACATTCAAATAAGGGCTTGTGCACAAATCACGCGAGGTTATTTCGGCTACTTTTTGACCCCCCCCCCCCTCCCTTGGTGATATTTGGTGAGGTTCTTGGCTACCCCTCCCCCACATAACCTCACGTATATTTTTTTCATTCGACCAAATTGTAAGATAAATAGTATTGTACATAGTAAATCTTGTTTATTTTTCTATCTTAGTGAAATAGACTCGCTATTTTGAAGTGCTAAGTAAAGATTTATGTTTAACGACCCTGAGAAAAAGTATTTACTCGTGTGCTAGATATTTTTTCTTAGTTTCGTTCACTGTAAAAAAATACACGTGAGGTCTCCTTATATCCCCCCCTCCCCCAACGTGATCTGTCGTGATTTTTTCGTGACCCCCCCCCCCCCCTATCGAACCTCGCGTGATTTGTGCACAAGCCCTAACACGACAAAAAAAGTACAAGCTAAGACAAACAGGACAAATCAGGGAGCGGTTCAATCCTCATACAAACTTTTTGTATAATTTCATGTAACATACGTCCGAATCACATAAAAAACGATTACCATAAAGACTATTGTCATAATTTTAGTAAGCATAATGCTCAAACTATATAAAACTCGTACAACATAACAACTCTTGCTATCATCAATATCATCATCATCATCCTGGCCGATTTCGACCACGGCGATTGGAAAAATGGCAAATTGGAGCGTCGTTCGTGAGCTCGCAGGTGGCTGACGTAGCCTAAGTATCTTTGCGACCACATTCCCTACAGGCTACAGGTCAGCACCCCTCCGACAAACTTGTAGTGGACGGCCGCAGGTGGTCGAGCCTTTAACTCCTCGCGCTTAGCGTCGAGTTCGTTGCGTCTTCGTTCTTCGAAGGCTTGCACATTAACCTTCACTGTATGCCTCCACTTTGACCGATCTTGAACCAAAATCTCCAAGCGCAATGGTTCAATATCACATCTCCGCATGTGGCGCTTCAGCACATCTTTATAGCGCAGAAGCTGGCCGCCCTGTTTTCGCTTGCCTTTCTGTAGTTCTGATTAAAAGATGCGCTTAGCCACTCGCTCATCGGCCATGCGGGAGATATGACCAGACTATCGCAGCTGCCTACGCATTAGATAGGCTTCAATGCCGCTGACATTTGCACGGCGTAGAACTTCCGTGTTCCTGACACGGTCTGACCAGGAGATGTTAATTATGTCACGCAGACATTTGAGATGATCTAATACGCGAATGTGTTTGCGCTAGAGACACCACGTTTCAGAGGCATACAGGAGATTGGACAGAACGATTGCCAAGTACACAGAGAATATCTCTTGCTATAACGTTGATACAGCATAAAAACGAATATCATAATTTCATACAATATATTTGTTTTATGCATCTGAATATTATGACAACTGATCATTATGCATACATACATACATATAATCACGCCTCTTTCCCAGAGGGGTAGGCAGAGATCACGGATCTCCATTTGCTACGATCCTTACAAACCACTTTCGCTTCACTCACTTTCATAACATTTCTCATACATGCTCGTCGGTTTAGGGTACTTTTGACCTGGCCTTTCTGTAAGATTTCTCCAATTTGATCGGAGAAAGTTCGCCTAGGTCTTCCCCTTCCAACTTGCCCTTCCACTCTTTTTAAATACACTCTCTTCGTTAATCTTCTTTCATCCATCCTCTCTACATGCCCAAACCACCTTAACATACCCTTCTCAATGTTCGTGACTATATCTCCATCCATTCCACACTTATCTCTTATCACACTGTTTCTGACTCTATCACTCAATTTCACTCCACATTATGTTTTATGAAATTATGCTGTGTTATTATACAATTTGTTGTAACTTAATTACTTATACAAGTTGAAATTATGATAATCGTTTGTATGGAAAATTTTATGAAACTTCAAAAAGGCTCCGTTAGTATGGAATTTGTAGGAGTTACTATGTTGTAACGTCACAAACAAACAGTGTCCTTATTTTTAGTTTTTATGAATTTAAAAATCTTTAATAGCAATCATAAATGAAAGCTTGATACCTTCCGAGTATTTTAGTAATTTTTATCTGTTGCTAATGAAAAAAACAATTTTCTCAAACATGCAATGAAATGTCGTCATTACGTTGGTTATATCAGGCTTCAAAGTATCGCGTTTCAGGCGGATCAACTCGAGATAACTGTAAAGGAATTTCATACGAAATTGAAGGCCTAGGCCAAGAAGTAATTTTTTTTTAATTTTCATTCCACTATTTGTGGCATAGCATCACGGCATTCAGCCACGAAAATTAGTTTGATTTGAGGAGTTTTGTTTTTTTTATTTCATTGCATGTTTGAGAAAAGCACTATACATGCCTGGCCGTGAAAAGGGCTTGCCGGCTTCGTATCACTATCCGACCTCCCTACGGTCGGCCGTCTATACCTACTTACAGGCAAGCCCTTCTTTCCCGGCGTCTGCAGTAATGTACTATTTCTCAAACATGCAATGAAATATTCTCTTTAAGTTCCTTATAATAGACTCGGAAGTATCCTTTTTCGGGCGCAGCATCTCGAGGCGGCCTGAAATGGGATTTCATACAACTTTTCAGGCCTAGGCCTGCAAAGTAACTTTTTAACTTTCATTCCACTATTTGTGGCACAGCATCACGGCATTCAGCCATGAAAATTAGTTTGATTTGAGGATTTTTATTTATTTATTTCATCGCATGTTTGAGAAAAGCACTATACATGCCTGGCCGTGAAAAGTTCTTTCCCGGCCTCTGCAGTAATGTACTATTATTTTCATACCGTATTTACATTTGTATTCCAGCTGACAGCTTTAGTGGCTCTGCAGCGCGGCGTGGTCGGCAACAACAGCCACGCCTGCCAGCACTTGCAGAAAGTCATCCAGTTCCAGCAGGAGAGACTGGACCAGGTCGAGGCAGAAAATGTATGTAGTGTGCTCAGAATATACTATCCATATTGGTGCTGATACGTTTTATTGTAAACTGTTGTGCCCTTAGGGGCTGTCCATATATTACGTCATTTCAAAGTCGGAGGGGGGGGGGCGACCATTGGATGACGGTAGTCATTTTATTAGGCGGAGAGGATCCATTCAAGGAATTAACAGGATAATGATAGGGGGGGTCAAAAAACTATGAAAATATAGATATATTCATGAACGTTCATCTTACCGATGATAACTAAATTGCCGTTAAAATTAGTTGCAATTTGACTTTTGCGTTTGTTAATAGGATGGAATACATTTATGTTAACAGTGGTTTGTTAAGTTTTATGAATAAGGGGGTTAGGATTTGGAAACTAATAGGAAAACTAATGGAAGGATGAAAATAGAGAAGTTTGAGATAATCATCTATCATCCACTGATGGACATAGGCTTCCCCCAAAGAGTGCCAATTAAAATAACCGGTCCATTGACCAGTCCAGGACCAGTCAATCATCTATGCTAATATTTAAATGAGAGAAAGTATGTTAGGTTGTAAGTTTGCATGTAGGGGGTAATCTTATGAAATATTCATCCGATCTCAAAAATTATTTCACCAGTGTAAAGTGATTCGTCGGTTGACAAGCAAAACTCACTAAGTAACAAATACCTACTTAAATCAAATGTCGTATCTCGATATCGACTACGTACCGAGATACGAGGTTTTGAAGAGCAGTGACAGTTTTGGTAGTGACTTTTGCTTGTCACCCGACGATATAGAATAGACATTAGGAGTTATATTTTGTGCCGTGGTTTCGCCTGAGTTCTCTGTAATACGCGAGCGGAGCCGCGCAGTCTGGTAGTATAAAATAATAATAGTACATTGTTGTAGACGCTAGAGAAAGTAAGCAATAAATGGACGAGTTAGTTCGAGAATTAAACATTGTGTAGTAGTGGTGGTACAGGTGCTACAGCTATTGCCTACTTTCCAGCTTGGTTTTAGACCATCTATTGCCACATTTCCGAATAGTGGCTTGAAAAGATAATTGCAGGTTCACAATATCAAAAGGCTTGCCTTTTTAATGCAATTTTCGTTTAATACTGGTTTGAATCCTAGCTTGATGCAGCAATGAGTTTTGAGATTTCTGATGAAACTTTGAGAATTCTGAATTTGCATATAGAAAACACTGGCATATACTCTTAAAATAAATAAAGAAGATCGTGCTAACATTTAGCTAAGAGAAAGGCAACTAAAAGTATGGTATGCTGACGCTGTGGTTTTCGAACGTCAACAGAGTTTTAATGATATGGCTGCGTAATCGTCAGTAATTGGGAATGGATGAAAATTTTAGAAGTGCCTGGGGACCGATTTTTTACTTTCGAGCGCTCGACTCTTTCACTCGAAAACTGTCAAAAAAGCTGAATTGCTATTTTGAAATAGCGATAGAAAATTTGAAAACGAGTGGTATTGAGTACGCGTATTCAATTCCATCGGTAGAAAGTAAGTACATGCATTTTTGACACTCCAATCGTATTTACTTTTGTTTAATTTTCGAGCGCTCGAAAGTCAAAAATCGGTCCCCTGATAATTTTTTGGTGATAGGAATAACCTTCCTCAGCACCAGAAAAAAGTTACAGACTTTTTATATAAACTTTTTTAATAAACAGTTTCCTCACTTACGTTTTGGGTTATATAGCTGCTGCAGCTGTCAATATCATTGCCAGTGTCAGTTTACCACGGATTTTATAGATATTTTTTTGTAATATGAGACTGATCAAGCAAAGTGTCGTTTTCGCCGTCCTATACCCAGAACGTAAGTGAGGAAACTGTTAATATTTTTCAAAATAGATTGACGCAGTTAAAAAGTTTGCAATTTTTTTCTGGTGCTAAGGAAGGTTAATCCTATCACCAAAAAAATAATCTGGCACTTCTAAAATTTTCATCCATTCCCCCATTCTTTGATTTCAGCAATCTAAGTGCCAAAAATAGTATTACAGCAGTACTATAATATAAGCTGATGAAACCAGGTTGACAAACGATATTAATAAGTTTTATTCTGCGCCAATAGGGAACATTACTGCAATGTTCTGCCGCCAGAGGCAGCACTACCACTAATAGTAAACCAGTATAGGAATATAGGGATTCACACACACATGCACAATTGATTGTCAAATGAGTGACAAGGATGCTTGCATAGACAGTACCGCAAGTGGGAACGAGATACAATGTCGACGCTGCTAGTGTCGCCACCTACGAAGAGTTTTGCGTAATGTTATCTATTTGAGATAGTCTGCAAGTTCAACTGAAAATATTTACATCTGCACGAAAACCCGGGTCATAATCTGAAATCTGATTACATTAAGACTCGGTTTCGTCGGACTTTGACTCGGTTTCTGTTCAGTTTATTAGTAAGTAGACTGTTTGCAAATATTGAGGATTCGCATGGGCGCATAAATACGTGACACAATTGGGTACTTTCCTGGGTAAATAAAATATAATTATATTATGTATACTACGAAACTTACAACAACATCATAAATAAAATAAAAAAACAAGCAAATTATTATAAACTAATCTAAAAAAAATGTATTTAGTCCGTCAGATAGATTGTCAAAAAATATTGGACACGTATTTTTTACTTTATCAATCATTGCTTGTGTCAGTTTACCAAGGATTTTTAAGATATTTTTTGTAATATGAGACGGATCAAGCAAAGTGTCTTATTCGCCGTCCTGTACCCACGCAATCAAAGAAAAAATGATGATATAGCCCGTTAAAGTTTCGCGTGAAGTCACATTATGAAAAGTGTACCGTAATGTGACGTCACGCGGAACTTTAACAGTATAATTTTTTGTTTGAGTGATAAAATAAAAATACGTGTCCAATATTTTTTGATAATCTAATTGACGGACTAAATAGTTTTTTTTAGGAGAGTAGCCAATTATATTATATTCTAAAAGCCCTGATAGTTTTAGATAATTTTAAGCGCTTTGTCGTGTCCTATTGACGCAGGCATTCTTATTTTATTTAATAAAATTCCAGAAAAAACTGTCAGACGAATTGGAACAGCTCCGCACCGCATCCACGAACGGCAGCGACAAGAAACCGAAGAGGGGTAAGAAGGAGAAGGCCGAGACGAAAACGGAATACGCGGAGATCTCCGACGAGGAGGAAGAAGATGAGGGGAATGATGCCGACGACCCGGACTGGAGGGCCACGCCGCTTTATAAGCGGATACAGGTGAGACTTTGACTTTGGTCTGTGTCAAGACTGGTACTAGATCGTTCAAACCACTAGCACTAGGGCGATTACTCGAGCGTTTCAAACGCTTGACTTCGGTGGCCGCATTTTTGAAGAATTGGGCATAGATGTTGATGCCATTTTTAGATATTTGTTAGATGTCCGGTAGAATTATATGCTTACCAGAAACGAAATCGAAATCTGCCGCCACTTCTTCAAAAATGTGGCCACCGAAGTCAAGCGTTTGAAACGCTCGAATAATCGCCCACTAAGAAGCGCCGCGCCGAACTCACACGTACGCTTTGGATAAAATAAAAAACGCTATGAGACTTGAGGGCATGATGCCTCATGTGAAAATTGATAACGTAATAACTTCTAGACACTTCTAGAAATTGTCCAGGATGAGTCACCTTCGGATACTATCTTCACAGATTTTATGGGAACATTTCATGCTATTTTTGAGAAAAGTAATATTACTTTCTGGGCTATCCTACTGGATATAATTATGTCCACTGAAATCCAAGGAATCGCGCTGGATATGGCGTACAATACGATCACCTGGGTGATCTCTAAAGACATAATGGTCCAATACGATCACTTGGGTGATCTCTTAAGACATATTCGTCCAATACGATCACCTGGGTGATCTCTTAAGACATATTCGTCCAATACGATCACCTGGGTGATCTCTAAAGACGTATTCGTCCAATACGATCACCTGGGTGATCTCTTAAGACATATTCGTCCAATACGATCACCAGCCCGGCTAGCACACTAGCAAAATGACGACTTTTATGCACATGTTTTATGTCCACAACCGACGTATACAATTTTACCGTAATGAGCTAACATGGTATACCGTCATCTACGTAAAATGTGACCATTTATATGTCTTGCACATAAAACTATTTTTTTACGTCTTATGCTAACATGCTCTTGATTTTGCACATAAAACTTGACGATATGAACCGTTGACGGACGAAATTTTATGTAGGTCACTCGAGACCCCGGATAAATTTTAACATTATGAAAACAATATAATTTTCGCAGGATTTCTCTGATTTCAGTCACAACACATACGGTTTCAGTTTCAAAACTCCTATCATCTCCTGAAACAATGATCTAGCATTTTGAATTTTAGCTAGATCATGATTACTACCTATAAATAACGCAATAATTAAGATTTTTTGCATGTGTTGTAATAAAATATATTACACAAACTTACAAATATTATTGATTCAATTATAAACTTACATGTGTTTTGGTACTCGCTTCATCACTTAAAACCACTACGTCAAACTTTTTGCGGGGTGGGAGTAAAGTAAATAAAAACAAAAAACTGTTATAACACAACTTAATACAGGAGAACAACTGTTTAGTAAACTGTGCAGTGCCTATCATTACTCTTTAATTAGGTAGTATTATAATGGGCTTCTAACCATAGACTACTATTGAACGAATGAAATGAATGTAATAATTTTGCTACATATATTTTACGCTATGGCATAAATATATACTGCGAGGTTACCATGTTAGCTAAGTAACGTAAAAATGGGCACAATCATAAAGTTATACATCCGAACGTAAATATATGTCCGATTAGTGTGCTAGCTGGGCTGGGTGATCTCTTAAGACATATTCGTCCAATACATTCACCTGGGTGATCTCTTAAGACATAATCGTCCAATACGATCACTTGGGTGATCTCTTAAAGACATATTCGTCCAATACGATCACCTGGGTGATCTCTTAAGACGTATTCGTCCAATACGATCACCTGGGTGATCTCTTAAGACATATTCGTCCAATACGATCACCTGGGTGATCTCTTAAGACATATTCGTCCAATATGATCACCCAAAACGAAAATCTGAAATTTGGGTAGCTTACTGGCTTTTATCGGTCCTTATAGCTAAGACGGATAGTCTTATTAGATGACTCGGGATGCATAATGTAGTGTTTAATCCCTAATCTAACCCCTAGGCGCACCGCTCCCGTCTCACCATGAACTTCACCCAAGAGAACGCCGACGCGAACTCAAACGAGCCTTCCACGCTCGCAGTCAAGCGGGACAGCGGCGGCACCACTCATTGCACCTGCCGAGGCAGCTGCTCCTCCAGGCTGTGCGGCTGCGTCAAGGCGGGGAACGGCTGTGGCGGCGGCTGCCGGTGCCAGCCCGCGCTCTGCAAGAACATGGCGCCCTCGACCAACGCGTCCGATAGCGAGGAGAAGGAGAACACGGTATGTTGATGCCTTTCAGAGGTCCAATATCAAAGTGCGACAGCTGTTCCACCAGGCTGTGCGGCTGCGTCAAGGCGGGGAACGGCTGTGGCGGCGGCTGCCGGTGCCAGCCCGCGCTCTGCAAGAACATGGCGCCCTCGACCAACGCGTCCGATAGCGAGGAGAAGGAGAACACGGTATGTTGATGCCTTTCAGAGGTCCAATATCAAAGTGCGACAGCTGTTCCACCAGGCTGTGCGGCTGCGTCAAGGCGGGGAACGGCTGTGGCGGCGGCTGCCGGTGCCAGCCCGCGCTCTGCAAGAACATGGCGCCCTCGACCAACGCGTCCGATAGCGAGGAGAAGGAGAACACGGTATGTTGATGCCTTTCAGAGGTCCACTATCAAAGTGCGACAGCTGTTCCACCAGGCTGTGCGGCTGCGTCAAGGCGGGGAACGGCTGTGGCGGCGGCTGCCGGTGCCAGCCCGCGCTCTGCAAGAACATGGCGCCCTCGACCAACGCGTCCGATAGCGAGGAGAAGGAGAACACGGTATGTTGATGCCTTTCAGAGGTCCACTATCAAAGTGCGACAGCTGTTCCACCAGGCTGTGCGGCTGCGTCAAGGCGGGGAACGGCTGTGGCGGCGGCTGCCGGTGCCAGCCCGCGCTCTGCAAGAACATGGCGCCCTCGACCAACGCGTCCGATAGCGAGGAGAAGGAGAACACGGTATGTTGATGCCTTTCAGAGGTCCACTATCAAAGTGCGACAGCTGTTCCACCAGGCTGTGCGGCTGCGTCAAGGCGGGGAACGGCTGTGGCGGCGGCTGCCGGTGCCAGCCCGCGCTCTGCAAGAACATGGCGCCCTCGACCAACGCGTCCGATAGCGAGGAGAAGGAGAACACGGTATGTTGATGCCTTTCAGAGGTCCACTATCAAAGTGCGACAGCTGTTCCACCAGGCTGTGCGGCTGCGTCAAGGCGGGGAACGGCTGTGGCGGCGGCTGCCGGTGCCAGCCCGTGCTCTGCAAGAACATGGCGCCCTCGACCAACGCGTCCGATAGCGAGGAGAAGGAGAACACGGTATGTTGATGCCTTTCAGAGGTCCAATATCAAAGTGCGACAGCTGTTCCACCAGGCTGTGCGGCTGCGTCAAGGCGGGGAACGGCTGTGGCGGCGGCTGCCGGTGCCAGCCCGCGCTCTGCAAGAACATGGCGCCCTCGACCAACGCGTCCGATAGCGAGGAGAAGGAGAACACGGTATGTTGATGCCTTTCAGAGGTCCACTATCAAAGTGCGACAGCTGTTCCACCAGGCTGTGCGGCTGCGTCAAGGCGGGGAACGGCTGTGGCGGCGGCTGCCGGTGCCAGCCCGCGCTCTGCAAGAACATGGCGCCCTCGACCAACGCGTCCGATAGCGAGGAGAAGGAGAACACGGTATGTTGATGCCTTTCAGAGGTCCACTATCAAAGTGCGACAGCTGTTCCACCAGGCTGTGCGGCTGCGTCAAGGCGGGGAACGGCTGTGGCGGCGGCTGCCGGTGCCAGCCCGCGCTCTGCAAGAACATGGCGCCCTCGACCAACGCGTCCGATAGCGAGGAGAAGGAGAACACGGTATGTTGATGCCTTTCAGAGGTCCACTATCAAAGTGCGACAGCTGTTCCACCAGGCTGTGCGGCTGCGTCAAGGCGGGGAACGGCTGTGGCGGCGGCTGCCGGTGCCAGCCCGCGCTCTGCAAGAACATGGCGCCCTCGACCAACGCGTCCGATAGCGAGGAGAAGGAGAACACGGTATGTTGATGCCTTTCAGAGGTCCACTATCAAAGTGCGACAGCTGTTCCACCAGGCTGTGCGGCTGCGTCAAGGCGGGGAACGGCTGTGGCGGCGGCTGCCGGTGCCAGCCCGCGCTCTGCAAGAACATGGCGCCCTCGACCAACGCGTCCGATAGCGAGGAGAAGGAGAACACGGTATGTTGATGCCTTTCAGAGGTCCACTATCAAAGTGCGACAGCTGTTCCACCAGGCTGTGCGGCTGCGTCAAGGCGGGGAACGGCTGTGGCGGCGGCTGCCGGTGCCAGCCCGCGCTCTGCAAGAACATGGCGCCCTCGACCAACGCGTCCGATAGCGAGGAGAAGGAGAACACGGTATGTTGATGCCTTTCAGAGGTCCACTATCAAAGTGCGACAGCTGTTCCACCAGGCTGTGCGGCTGCGTCAAGGCGGGGAACGGCTGTGGCGGCGGCTGCCGGTGCCAGCCCGCGCTCTGCAAGAACATGGCGCCCTCGACCAACGCGTCCGATAGCGAGGAGAAGGAGAACACGGTATGTTGATGCCTTTCAGAGGTCCACTATCAAAGTGCGACAGCTGTTCCACCAGGCTGTGCGGCTGCGTCAAGGCGGGGAACGGCTGTGGCGGCGGCTGCCGGTGCCAGCCCGCGCTCTGCAAGAACATGGCGCCCTCGACCAACGCGTCCGATAGCGAGGAGAAGGAGAACACGGTATGTTGATGCCTTTCAGAGGTCCACTATCAAAGTGCGACAGCTGTTCCACCAAGCTGTGCGGCTGCGTCAAGGCCTAGGCAATGCCTTTCACATCGACGTCCGCCATTAACTACCGTAATGACCCTTATTATGAAATTCATTACGTCTTAAGCAAGACGGGCAAAAGCTGCGGGGTGGCATGCCAGTCAGCGCTGTGCAAAAACAAGAAGTATTCGTGGACGAACACGATTAGTGTGGGAAACGAGAAGCACCTACAGTCATGGCCAGATAATAGGAAACATTACTGCAATGTTCTGCCGCCAGAGGCAGCACTACCACTAATAGTAAACCAGTATAGGAATATAGGGATTCACACACACATGCACAATTGATTGTCAAATGAGTGACAAGGATGCTTGCATAGACAATACTCGTACCGCAAGTGGGAACGAGATACAATGTCAACGCTGCTAGTGTCGCCACCTACGAAGAGTTTTGCGTAATGTTCCCTGTTAATAACATGATTTTTATCCCCATACAGCTGCATACAAATATGACTTTTCAAATTTAATGATGATTTAAAATATGTTTGGCCAATTTTATTTGTGAGTATATGGAGGTATCTGTGTATAAATAAGATTTAATTTAGTTAATCTATAAGTTCTGTTCTTACGGAGTGGGTGCCGCATGGTGGGCGGCGACGGCGTGGCGCCGAGAAGGAGATGGCGGGACGACCTGGACGTGTTGACGCTGCGAACGATTGGCCGGACATTTCTCGGAATCGGGACGAGTGGAAGTCAGGAGGGGAGGCCTTTGCCCAGCAGTGGGACACTATATAGGCTCCAAAAAATAAGTTCTGTAAAAGTTGTGCTTAAAAAAATACGGATGGTCCAAATGGACAGTTTTTACGAGTTCATACTGTAATTAGGAACAATGTATGAACTTATAAATAGTGTTGATTTGATCGCCTGTATTTTTTAAAGTCTAAATTTTACAGAAGCTCTTTTGCACTTTATTAGATACTGCTTAAACTCGGTTACATCCGTATAATCAGAAACAAAATTAGGTAATCAAACACATTATAAATTATCATCAAATTTGAAAAATCATATTTGTATGCAACTGTATGGGTAAAAAAAATCATGTTCTTAATTATCTGGCCATAACTGTATATGGGCTGTGTCTAAGTCGGCACTTTAGTGCTAGCGCCGCGGACAATTAAATGGGCGGCCGTAGACCGACACTCAATGCGCGACGTATGTTAAATACGTCAATGGGATTGATTGCTACATACATCTTTCAATTTTGCAGTAAATAATGTAAAATATTCACCTCTTATTCATAAAACTAAGTATCCCCGTCAATTTAAATTACTCCAGTAACTTTATGCTTCCAGAGTTTGCGTCAAATCCGTCAAATTAAAAATGTCATGAGAAGGTACTGTCAAAAACTAGTCCCTTTGGGGTTATAATAAAAACTCTCGCGGTATTTTCGATTATAGCCTCCTAGCGCCCATGGGCCTACTGGAAGGACATATTCTCTTAAAGGAATTTAAACAATTTTGGGTTGGAATAGAGTTGCATTTGTTTTGTTTTGGTCTTCTCTTGAAACAAAAGAAATTCAACACTATTTTATTAGTTAGATTCAAATTTCAATGTCATTTTGTGTTGTATGGTGGGCGCCACGAGGATAGACAAAGTTGCGTTCGGCGCTCGAGGTCACAAACTTGGATTATTCATTGAGCCAACATCGTAAATAAGTCTGCAAAAAATCAGAACTACCGGATTTGACGCATACTACCCCGTACTGAGGCTCTAGTATAAGTTTTAATCGATACAATACGTTTTCGAACGCGTTTGCGTTTAGTTTCAATTTGTATGGCAACACGTAGTTCCTAATAGTTACCACCAGAGGCGCTGTTCGAGTTGCCATACAAAATGTAACTAAACGCAAACGCGTTCGAAAACGTATTGTGTCGATAAAACTTATACTAGAGTCTCTGTACTGTGTGGCGACAAGGTTACTGGATTAAATGTTTTTGGTATTTTTTCTTACAAATATATAAAACGCATATTATTTCACTAACTCTGATTTTTTTTTACAGCCAACCAGCGTGCTGGACACAACGCCGCCCACATACTTCGGCGCCAAGTAAGTGTCAAGCTCATCCAGTCCACAGTCCACACCACCCCTCCCTTCCCAGCCCATCCTAAACCTTATATAGTTTACACCCATCCAGCTCAAGTCAAGAGTTAACCCTGCCGAAGCTGACGCCAAAGAAGGATGCCCGACCACTATCCACCAGAACTCTCAGAAGCTCGCACACGCAGAAATGGATGTTCGCATTACTTGTGTATAACACTTGCGTAGCCCCAATGTCGTCGTATTGCGCGAACGACATCGTCCATTACGGCTTGGACGTGGCCAAATATAATGTGCTAGCGAATATAGTGAAACTACTGATGTGGGAGGTTACATGACAATTATGAGTTTTGGGGACTATGCTCTTACTGATAAAAAAAATGCCACTGCTTAGAACTTCTTATTGATAGTTATTCTGTGTATTCGACAAGACGATTTTTGACGTGATAACGTCTTATAAATCGATGAACACCGGCAGCACGCACGAAAAAGTATGAGTAGTTGTCCCGTTCCGCGTGAGCCGAGCGTTCGGCTTTATGACGTTATCACGTAAACTGACTTTATAGACAACCGATTTTTTTTGTTGTTTTCATGCAACTTTCCCGAATTGCCTATGCACTTTTGTATATATCAGTTATTTATATTTTTTACAAGCATTTCGTTTTTTTTTTTAATAAGTATTTTAGTCATGTGGGTATCAACTATACCTAGACACAAGTCATTAGAAATACCTAGGTTTTAAGTACTGTTGTCGAGTGCACAGAATACATTCTTACGCATTATTTTCTACTTTTTAAAGGAGAAACGAGAAGTATTCGTTTTATAAAAACTTATCTGGAATTTGGCACATATTTAAAAAGAAGGATATCGCCGAAACTTTACCCAACTCAGTAAGTGCATAGTTCTGCAAAGCATATTTGTAGAATAACTAGACCAGAAGATTATAGAGTTAGAATTTATATAGAGCTTGTAGAATATAGTCTTTATAAATAAGTAGGTAATAATTGCTATGCAGAACTATGTATCATGAGTTCATATAGTCCAATGACTTATATAAAATGCTGTACATGTGTTTTTTTTTTCAGAAGTCACCCTAATTTAACATTCGTTAAAAAGAGGCAGAGAAATTATTTCTTCTCTAAGGACGATGGTGAGAAACTTGCAACTATCTATCTAAGTTAAGATTAGAGACGGTTAGTGGGGCAGTTTCAGGTGATAATATGGACACGCTGGACAAAAGTTTTTGAAAGGAACCAACTCCTCCGTCGGCCATCTTTAATTTTATGGCGGTCATTTTCAATTATTAGTACATTACTATAGAGGCCGGGAAACGAAGGGTTGCAGGCCAAGTAGATATAGGGATAGGGATACGCGGCCGGCAACCCCGTTTCTCGCCGAGATTTGTATAGTGCTTTTCTCAAACTTGCAATGAAATAAAAAGTAGTCAATTTGTTTTATTCGTACAACTAAATAATACGTTTCTGATAGCTGTCAGTGCTGTCACATCATAACCTATAATTGTGTCCCACATTTCTTACTAACAAATATTCCGCTTATTTCCTAAATTAAGTATTAGTTTATAGTTATAGACGAGGCACTACAACAAAGAAAACACTTATAGTTTTTATGAAATTTTCATACGCCGTCATGTACCTAACTTTTGATTTCGGGGGCAGTATTCATGGCTACTTCTGCTCGCAATTCCGGAGGCGTACAGTTCAATTCCATAACATTTTCGTCCGAACTCATTTCGAAATCGATGGATTTTATTAGAAAGTTTTAAAATAATTACGAACTATTGACAAATCCGGCCAACAAGAAAAGAAGACTTTTTTCAATTTACTCGCCAAACTTTTTTTTAACCTGTTTGAAGCAACGTTTTACCCGGTGACATTAACATTAGTCCTTATCTTTTTTTTTATGGTGTTTGAATGTCACAATTTGACGTTTATAAACAAAAGACGGTTGCTTTGCAGGCCTAGGTGTGTAAGGTTGTATGAAATTCCTTTACATATCATCTTCACTAGTCGCACCGGATACGTAGTATTTCCGGACCTAATTTGAAGTAAGTCATGTCAACATTTCATTGCAAGTTTGAGAAAAGGTATATTATTAATATCTCGAGTTCTAAATCACTTAAAATCACAAACTTGGTGTCTAAATATACTATTTGAGGTCAAGGAATTCAACTAGATATTTTTTGGAGTCGACTAAAATGAACTCTGTTCCCCTGCAAACAGAATTCAATTTAGTATGACGTGGCCAGTTATTGTAGTCCAGGCAATGAACTGACAACTTGTATGGAAAAAATGACAAATTTGGAAATAATTTATAATAGCACATTTTTTCTTTGTAATGGATATATTATCAATTAAATAGTTACCTAGCGACAAAATCCAACAAAATTTCAGACGTTAACTAGCTTCTGAAAAGTCAGAAAAAATATAAATAAATGGTTTTATCTTTATTTTGGTTCATTTACAGTTGCTCTATAATATTCACGATAAATTATTAAAAAAAACAATTCATGCTTTATTTAAATCTATATAAATACTTCCGGATGGAAAGTTTGTTGGATTCTTGAATAAAGCATCTTAGAATAATGTTTTAAAATTAAATAAACAAAAAAATGCTATTATAAATTAATGTTTTTCAAAACCGTATTTTGCCTGGAGTATTGAAGGGTGGCCAGTAATTGAAACCTTGTACTAAAATTAATTATATTATAAAATAAAATAAAATCATTTAATTCAGGTATCATCACATACAAAAAAAAACAATCATTACACAATAAAATAAAATCACAATAAAATCTGAACTAAATTGTAATAATTAACTACCTTTTACCATAGATAGGTGAATAGAGTTCATTTTTAGTATGTGGTGGCCAGTTATTGAACGATGGCCAGTAGGTACCGTATTAAATTCATGAATACCGTTGTTTGTCGATATTTCGCGTTCTCATACATCGTATAACCGAGCCTAAACCTAAAAGACGTAGTATCAATCAATTCAATACCATTCCAATCTAATCTCAATAAAATAAGTCTTTAGTAAAAAAGACATTTGTGAAGAATTCGTAAAAGAGACTTTTATGGTCACAACTTTCCAAAAACTTACCGGCTTTAAAAAAAATGTTTTCTAATAACAAAACTGAAAAGGAAGGAGGTTCTCAACTCGGTTGTATGTTTTTTCTGTTTTATTAGGGTTCCGTACCCACAGGGTAAAACCGGACCCTATTACTAAGACTCCGCTGTCCGTGATAGTTAGACAGTTGAAATTTTCACAGACGATGTATTTCTGTGGCCGCTATAACAACAAATACTAAAAAACAATAAAATAAATATTTAAGGGGGCTCCCATACAACAAACGTGATTTTTTTGCCGTTTTTATAGATAATGGTATGGAATCCTTCGTGCGCGAGTCCGACTCGCACTTGGCCGGTTTTTTATTATTTATGCATATAAAGCTGACACAGCAGCGTGTCTTCACTTTAGAGTTCGTAAAAATATAATGATTATAGCAGTTTTGCAATTTGAACCGTAAGCATTCGTGCAATTTATTTATTGTAAAATTTTCTTTTTCAGACTGACTGAATCCCACGGATGCCGAATAGTATTTATTATATACCCATAATGTGCTTAAAATGTATACATTTATAAATTTACCTTTACATTCAGCCGACTAATTTGACAACATTAAATTTAATGAAAATTAGGTGGTTATTAAACTAAATAAATTCGTATTTATTACCTAATTAGTTCGTTTCATTTTAGTGTGCATGGTAGATTGACCCCCTTGTTGCAAGCTCATCTGCTCTTTCGTTGCCGATGAAGCCCTGGTGCCCTGGTATCCAAACTAGTTGCACCTTATTGTACTTTCCAAGCTTGTTCAGGTAATTGCATGCTCTGCATTATTAAACTGCGATTAGATAACGATTGGAGGTGACAGTATTGCCCTATAAATACGTCAAAGTTTATATGAACTGACAGCTATTCCAATCCCATTCTAATCACGGTTTGGTAATAGTGAATGCGCCGTCGGTTTCGGGTGAAACCGTTTCTTTGGCATAAACACGTCTAAGAGCAAGAAAGAAATAATCCAACGGTGGCTTTACATACGGTGCAGGGCGTGCGTTGTACACGGGACACGGGCGCAGCGCTCCTAGGGGAGGGGGCGCCGAGCGCCACTCGCCGGGCGCGGGCGTGCTAGAGGGGGGTGCTAGGGTAATGATTGCACTTGTACGGGCGCTACATGGGCTAGAGACGCCATCACGTCACTGAAAGAATCCTGTTTCAGTCCGTGAGCATGATCACCAATGGGCGGACAGCGGATGCAATCGGGTGACAAAAGCATAAGATGGATAAGACTTTTATTAAATTTTGAGCAATATTTATCTATACATTTTTATTAAAAATATATCAGAAATTACAAAATATCTCTATCCTCCATAGAACAAAATGTGATTATTAAGAAATTACTGGCCACTTGTAAATTATCTCCTCTTGAGACTATTAATTTATTACGTCTTAGACTTGTCAATTACATTGACGTTTTCACTTGCGAGTTTATGCGTTTCCTTTAATATTTATATTAAAAATAACTATGGCAAATGTACTCTCTCTCTAACTCTTCTTTAAACCAATTGTAGTCATATCCATATTAAGTATATCGCTTGACATGACTTTGACGTATATTGCATCCACTGTCCGCCCTTTAATGATCACTGTCACAATAAAACAAAAGAGGATATAATAATCCGGAATTTGAAAGAAATAAAAAAGTTCAGATCCTCTGGCTCAAATTTGACTCTGTTTATGCAAACAATTTGTTGAAGAAGTCAGAAATATTTTGGAAAAACAATATTTATCCCAAAATATTGAAAAACGCTAAGGCTTAATTTAATACTTAGGCGTTATGCAATTTTTGGGATTACTTTTTATTTATTTTTATCTAAACCCTGGAACCGATTTTTAACTTAAACTAGCTGACCCGACGGACGCGGACATAGAAAATGTCATTCAGTCTATATTTATTTAAAGCCTAAAATGTAAATACATGATAATCCGAATGTTGTGGACATACGTTGTCGATTCGTTAGTATATATATAATATATTAACGAATTTATATATATAGTGAATGACATTTTCTGTGACGGTACGACGTCCGCGGCCGTCAGGTCAACTAGTTTAAGTTACAAAATAAAACAGTTCCGTATTTTAGATTCCATTCCATTTTTCATAGAAACTTTCTCAATAGTTGCCATATGTAAGACAGTTTGACGTAGAAAGTGGCGCCCCTTTTAATTTCTACTCTTTTTCGCCAGACTATACGAGTGAAATCTCTTGCTCATAGGCCAGGCGGAAATATTATCTTAAATGTATGGCATAAAGACTGACATGGGAAAGCTTTTCTCACTTTATTTGTAAATAGGTACGTAGTTTTAAGGAAATAATTACAATAAAACAAAACAATCTATCAATCTAGTTTTATTAAATTATCCTGCAAATTCACTAAAGCACAAGCAATGATAACACTATCATTTAAATATCTAATGTGACTGTGGTTCACTACAGAGTGAGGTTTCAAAAATTGAAATTTCCTGACTCGTCGTATTAGACGCTCAACATGTATGCGGAGACTAGCTATTACTTTTCCGAGCAAAACTTCTTTTTTCGTGGGAGTTTCTTTTGATGTGACACTTGGTGGACGAAGGAGCTTCACATTTCTTACCCTTAAATATGTTTCAATCCCTTTAAAGCCCCGATCAGCCAAAACCACAGCCCCTGGAGGAAGAATATCAGCAAAACCACAACTTTCCGTAATGGCCTTGTCTGATGTTCTTCCTCCATATCCTTTCGAAATGAAACAAATCAACCCATTTGGGCAACATGCTATCAAATATTTTGCCGAGTTGCATGATTTATATTGTGAGTATGTTCCAGACTGTGGCACGGCATCTGAAAGCTTCTCGATTTGTATCTCGAAGCAGTCTATTATGCATTGTACATCTGCATACCTGGCTTTAAATGCTGGAGGCAGTGTTTTTTTTATTATTGTCGCTTCTGGCAGGTGAATAAAACTTTGTAAAAATGTTGCCAGCTGAGGCATGCACACTTTGAATATTTCGATCACAGTTACTTCACTGATGTTAAAATGATCGCATATTCTTTCTATGTCATCATTACATCTTATCTTAAAAAGGCAGACAATGATGTGTAACTCTCGTAGTGCACACTTTTCTGCCAAGTATTCCACCAACCAATAAAATTGTTTTGGGATTCCTATGTACTTCTTTGGTTTTTCTTTTATCATCTTTAACATGTATTCGCGTCCAGTTAAATCTTTTTTTACATTTTCTTTATTGCTTGAAGTAGTAGTAGACGGGCTGGAAACTACATACATTGTTGGGGTTGAGGTACCACTAGTGGTTGTGGAAGACAACTGTTGGAGCTGGCTCGGTAGAAGTTTACCAGTTCCAGATGCTTCTTTTATATTTGCGGTACAGCCAAAGGCCTGCACATCTGGTTTTGCAGAAACCGCCTTATGCCTTTTATCAATTTGGCATTGACTAGCAGTCTCACGCTGAAAATAATAATCCAGTTAATTTTAATATTCAATCAATTATACTAAAATATGCCATACATATAACTACTGACCTGTTCAAAAATAACCTACTCGGACCCTAATATCCTCCTAAATACTAATAGCACTTCACTTTTTAAATGTAGTTATAGACAGCACACACTACACAAAGACAAGCACTTAAGGCACTTGTCCCACCACCGGTGAGTACTCTCATAGTAATTCTTACTCGCTTTTACTCGCGCGAGTAAGAATTACTATGGGAGTACTCTCTACTCGCCGGCGGTGGGACAAGTGCCTGGACTATATGAAAAAGTGCTACCATTAGTATGTCTTTATAAACATGACTGTTCAAATAAATAATAACTGACTCTATTTTTTGATCGTTTATAACTTGAGGTCATTCATTATAAAACTAGGACTACAACTTGAATGCCACTGTAGAACTGTGTTTCAAACAGACAGAGTTGATACAATGTTGAACAATGGATACATGAAAAACTAACCTTATGAGAAGGATATCCGTGAACATCCTCTGCAGAAGCTATAGGTACCATTTCTATTGTTTCTTCTGAACCATCAATTTCCATTCCAGTCTAAAAATCAAATAAGCATTTGAAATATCTATTCATAAATAAATTTAGAGAATTAACATGGGTAATGAATATATAATAATAGGGTAACAAAAGAACAAATTCATCTATAATTGAAAAGATATCTATCCTCTAGTGTCCCAGAGGCCTTTTAAATGGCATCCACTCTTTAATGGAATTTATACCATTTTAAATCGTATTAGAGTACCTAGAGCATCTGTTTTGTGTTGTTCAATTTTAAAACAAAATAAAATCTATTCTGTTACTTATGAAAATGTATTCAAATTCCATTTGCAATTATCTTGTCAATTTTCTCTTGTATGTTGGACCGATAGAGGCTACTTATACCTAGCTGATACATACAAGAAAAGAAAATCATTTTACAAGTGAAATGCTCCTAAAATAAAGTTAATGCTTACATCATCATAATATGTCTTTATTAATGTCAAATTTGCTGTGCTTTTTAATCTCAGCATTCCACTTTTAACTTTGTAGCAATCTTCATCAACCTGCAAATGAAATGGTAATAGATCTTGAAAAATCTTGGAATATTATACAAAAAACAATTACAGACAAGTTTGTATGTACAGTCATGAATCAAGATTGACCACTTACTATGAATAGTAATTTAGCCATGTAATGTCATGTATGACCGATGTCACCCAATGTTTTGTCACTTACATACCAATATTTATTACACAGCTAATTTATGAATAATGGCAAGTGGCTCAACAATTCCAGTTTGCAATGGTACACTTGGGACTTACACCCAGTAGGTACTGAGTTAGCACGAAATCCTGGTTCCAGTGCCATTTTAGTGATATGAAATGAATGAAACAAAACCAGTACCTACTGGGAGTATGCCCTATATATCTACTCTAATACATTTTAAACATATAGGTAAGTATTTGATATATGTATGGGTGTAGTCAAGTTTATGTAACTT
The DNA here is from genome assembly GCA_963854355.1 of Epinotia brunnichana. Lineage (NCBI taxonomy): Eukaryota > Metazoa > Arthropoda > Insecta > Lepidoptera > Tortricidae > Epinotia > Epinotia brunnichana. Next base: position 18,551,115 of record OY977952.1, read on the forward strand.
GATAAAAGACTTAGAAAACCCAATTATACAGGTGAAGTTAGTCATACATAACATAACTTAAACTTTTACTTATGTTTATGTGTTCTCCGCAGACATACAATGGCATCTTTGGGCACGTTCTTTCCAATGCTTCACACCATACCTCTTTAAGAGACTGCGGTATACGCAAATAACTTAGCTGGGGATTATCCCTTCTATATTTTTTGCACGATGGGACAAAGCATCTCATTTCGTCCCCGTAATACTTTGGATCGTGAACTAATGGATAGGAAGCATCTTGGTCATTTATATTAGCCATTTTATCCTTATTTGCAAGTGATAATAGTCGTCGATGGGGGCAAGTAGTCCTTAGGGCAGTGCAAAGATCGTCAAGAAAAGCAGAATCGATGTCCAAAAATACGTGCGCAAGTCGTCGTGAAGGCGTCCAATTCCGAATGTAAAGTAGATATATGGTGGTCGTCGTGAGATGCGGGTACTACAAAATCCAGCAGCAGGCAGAAGTCGTTGATAAAATCGTCGAGAACAGTAGAAATTAAAGAACACAGAGCGTACAAACAAAGTCGCAATACTCGATCGATCGATTTTTGCTTGTTATGGCCCCTGTCCAGTGGGACAATTTGGCCAGCGTCAAGGTTGGAGGCTACACGAATATCTTTAAAGACCAGGTCCAAAAGGTGTAAGATTTGATCGGTTGAAAAATCTAAAACAAAAGACAACACAATGCTAGACTAACTACAACATACACATGGTCAGTTAGTTTTTTTTTTTTTTTTTTTTTATTATTATAACCATAAACCCACAAAGTTTGCTAAGTTTACAAATTAAAATAGGGGTAGTAGGTAGTAGAACTAAAGTTTAATTTTGAACTTATTAATAAATTTAGCTAGAATGTATACAAATGACGTATTAACAAAAGAGAGGATATAACTAAGGTTAGCAGGACGTTGAATATAGTCAGGAAGGACATCATATAGGGAAGATGAAGTTTTGGGACAGTTGAAAAAAATATGATCTGCAGTGCCCTCCTCCAGGCCACATTCACATAAAGAGTGGTCACGAACTCTGATTTTAGCAAGAAAGGATGGGGAGCAGATGTGGCCCAGTCGCAGTCGGATTATGGTTGAGGTTACGGTCTTGCTAGCTTTTTGAAATTTAAAAAACCAAGGTCTCACAGGAAGGTCTGGCTGAATTCCACCATAATGCCGTCCCTTGGAAAGGCGAGTAATGTTCCATTCCTCTGACCAGTGTTCAGTTAACTGGGTCTTAGCAGAAGCACGCAAATCCTGACTATGGCAGCCAGAATGAGAAGTACAGCCAATATCAATAGCCTGTTTAGCACAGGCATCAGCCTGCTCATTTCCCTCAATACCGGAGTGGCTTGGGACCCATGCCAGCACTACCTCTAAGCCAAGGGAGTCACACCGATGGAGTACCTCACGGGACTTAAGGGTCACTAAGAGATTATCTCTCGACCGAAGAGGGCATTTAACTAGGTCTTGAAGACAGCTAAGGGAATCCGAGAAAATAATTACTTTAGCTATTTTGTGGGATTCTATAAAAGAAATAGCTTCATAAAGAGCAATGGCTTCTCCAGTAAAAACTGAAGTAGGGGGAGGGCTTTTATAACTTAAAACTATTTTATATTGAGGAATCCAAACAGCAGAACCTACATACCCCTCCCTAGTTAGTTTGGAGGCGTCCGTAAATATATGAAGCCAACCATCCCATTTTTCAGCTAATATTTTCAAGAAATCATTATTGGCCCCTGGAGATGATTTCTTTAATCCTAGGGAGAAAATAACATTAGGGCGATATATGAGGGCATCATATGAAATGTGGAAAATTGGATTACCAGGAGTCGTCAGAAGGAGAGGAGCTTCAGACAATTTTTCGGAACTCTTAATAAGGCATGGGAGATCTTTGTGCGTCCAATATTTGGAAGAAGGAATTACATTTGCTAGGCTATTCATACGATACATCAATGGATGATCAGAGGATTGGGCAGCTCTGAAGAAAAAACGATCAGCAAGAAGCTGTCTCCTTAGTCTCAGGGGAGGATCTAAGCACTCTACCTGGAGGGCGTTGATGGGAGAGGACTTCATAGCTCCACAGATGATACGAAGACATTTTGACTGTATCTTGTCTAGATAAGATAAGGCTATTTTACTACAAGGCTCTAGCAGAAAAGACCCATAGTCAAAGTGACTCCGAATAATGGCGTTATACAAGAGCTTTTGCGAAAAAGGGTGTGAGCCCCACCATGCCCCCGATAGAGCCCTCAAAACGTTAACGCTTTTTTCACATTTATTCCTAATAAAATTTAGATGAGGGATGCCAGTTAATCGGGCATCCAAATAAAGGCCCAAAAACTTCACACAATTAGAAACTGGGATGATCTCGTCACCAAGTACTATGTCAATGTCTGGGATGCGTCGTTTTCTTGTGAATACGACAACAGAACTTTTGGAAGCCGACAAAGAGAGACCATGATCCGAGAGCCAAGCATTCAAGTAACTAAGTCCCGAGTTCAAGGCAACTGAACACTCTGAAACAGAATCGGAGGCATAGTATAGAGCAATGTCGTCTGCATATTGAAGAATGTCACAGAAACAGTTGACAGATTTATCAAGATCAGCAGTATAAAGACTATATAGAATAGGACTCAAAACTGATCCCTGCGGTAGACCTTTCCATATAGTTCTGGGAGGAAGCAAGGAGCCTTGGAGACGGACACAGATGGAGCGATCCATAAAGAGGTTACATATGACGTTGACCATTCTTACCGGCAAACTCAGCTGATGCATTTTCTGCCTGAGTAGCGGAAGCTGGACATTGTCATAGGCTGACGTTACATCAAGGAATACACCCACTACATGCTGACCCCTAGAAAACGCCAGTCGAATGTCTGACGTAAGAATACTTAAACTGTCTATTGTTCCCATTCCTCTGCGGAACCCAAATTGAGAGTCAGATAAAATTCCACGGCTTTCTAGAATCCACTCGAGCCTATTTTTAATCAGATGCTCCAGAATCTTAGCTAGTACAGACGAAAGGGCGATAGGTCTATATGCTGAAGGATCGCTAGGGTCTTTGCCGGGTTTTAGAATGGGGATAATTATCTGACTTTTCCAAGTAGATGGTATAGTTCCTGAAAAATATATCTGGTTGATAATAGAAAGAAAAAATACTTTGGAAGATTCAGAACATTTTTTTATAAACGAATAGGGGATCCCATCTATACCTGGTGAGGAATCCTGAAGATGCTCTAATACGGAATATAATTCTGATGATGAAAAAGGCTCATCCATCCTGTCATTCGAGGGTGCAACAGGAGAGAAAGATGGCAAGGCATCCTCAAAAGGAACATAAGGAGGTGCCAGTTTATCCAGGAAAGAATCAAGCCAAGCAGAGGAGTCATTCGATGAGATGTTGGTTGCGGACATAGAGCCACGGAACCGCTTTATGTTCTTCCAAACCAAAGTAGATGGGGTTCGGGGAGACAAGCTTTCACAGAACCGCGTCCACCCGAGGCGTTTTTTAGTAGACAGCAAACGTTTAGTACGGGCGTTGGTAGATTGAAAGTGAAGGTAGTGATCATAGCTAGACAGATCGCCCGCAAAGGAGCCTTCAGCTTCATTACGCTTTTTAATAGCTGCCGTGCATTCGGCATCCCACCAAGGAGGAGAAGAAAGTTTACCTTGGGCAGAATTTTTAAGAGGCATAGAAGAGTCTGCTGCCTTAGATAGTATAGAAATGAATTTGAAATATAGAGAAAGGTAGTTATCTTCTGAAACTGAAGGAAGCAAGTTTATTTCATTAGAAACGAAAACAGAGAATTCAGGCCAATCTGCCTTGTCCAGTCTATACTTAAGAAGGGGAGAGGGCGAAATTACAGGGATGGACACATCGGAAGGTAGAGAGATTAAGATGGGAAGGTGATCACTACCATGCGACAGTGTGAGGGTTTCCCAAACAACGCGGGGAGCCAGACTAGGAGATACCAGAGTTAAATCAACAGAGCTTCTGTTTTGGAGAGGAGATGTTCTTCGGGTAGGAGACCCATCATTCAGCAGGCATAAGTTAATGTTATCAAAAACCTCTATGAGACGAGAAGAGTTTGAATCACAAGAGGCAGAACCCCACATGGTGTGGTGGCAATTAAAATCGCCCATTACAACCAAAGGACCAGGGAGGAGGGAGAGAATAGAATCAAGCTCAGAAATAATAGGGATATTTGGGTGAGGAATGTACAGCGAAACAAAAGTTAAATTTAAAGCTTTACAGGCCACTATATTAAACCCTGCTGAATGGGGGGGGATGGGGATCAAGGAAAAGGGAAGGGTACGTTTAATGAGTATGGCACATCCATTCCATCCATCATCATTATCATCCCTAAGACAAGAGAAACCAGGCACCCTAAATTGGGAGCCAGGCCTCAACCATGTCTCAGAGATAGCTAGTAAAACAGGATTGTAATTATTAATTAGGGAAATTACTTCAGTTTTTTTATGCCGAATACTTCTACAGTTCCATTGAATGGCTGTAGGAGCCATTAAAAGAATCAAGAGTACTCATGAGCTGGTGCAACATATCCATGACGTTGTTCGGTAGTGTGTCTGAAAACCTCGAGAAGAAATTCATCAGAGCAGATATTAGTATTCTCATCAGATTGTCATCTGATGGTGATGACGTTCTTGGATTTAAACAGCAGCCATCAGGCTGAGAGGATTGTGGAGTGCTGGTAATGTCATTATGGGCCGCTTTATCATATCCTTTGTCTAGGACAGGAGCCTGACGACGGGGGGTCAAAACTGTCTTCCTGTAAGATGTCGACTGAGGATGCTGGGATTGGGGAGAGACCGGAGTGAAGGATTGGGAATTAGGGACTGGGGATGGTGAAACTGTAGGGCGGGTAGAGTCGGCAAAGGTACGTCGAACGGCACGGAAACGGCGAGATGCTTCAGAATATGAGATGCTTTCCTCCGACATAACAAGCTTGATGCTCTTTTGTCTAGCGTGCTCAGGACAAGAAGGGTTTGTGGCAAAATGGGGGCCTGAACAGGAAAGGCAAGAACCATTTTCGTCTTTCACCTGGCAGCTTTCCCCCTCGTGGGGTTGGGAACACTTATAACACCTAGCATTAGACCGGCAGTTTGCTTTAATGTGTCCAAATCGGCAGCATTTGTTGCACTGTATGGTTGGGAGGCGATACAGATCCACAGGGAGAGATGTATAAAAGCAGAACACCTTTTCCGGAAGCCTTTGACCTAAGAATGTGAGGGCAACAGTTTGTGTAGGGATCCAGGATGTAACACCATCGGTGGTAGACTTTCTGTTTAAACGGCGGGCCTTTATTACTTTGGCATGATTGGGACACTCAATAGAATTCACAAGCTCCTCCAGAGACCAGTCAGTTGGTATATTCCTCACCAAACCAGAACGCGTTACACTATACATTGGGATAGCACACGAATACTGCAGATTGTCTGTAAAGAACGAGTGGATCAAAAATTGGTTGGCGTCATCAGATTTTTCAAATTGTACCGTAACCCGGCTGCGACCAGCAGAATGAATACCTCCTTTAATAATGCCCTTAACAGAATACTTGTGCATTAGTTGTGCGAATTTTAGTATTCTAAATGGTGACCCAGGGGATGAGTCATCGGATTTGACCACCTGAACTATGAATGGGCCCGTGTCATTTGCACCATAATTTAATTTTGTTCCCGGGGCAAACTCTGGCACTGTGTAGGTGTGCTGAATCGACGCAGATGCGGGAATTCTAGTATCTCTTTTATTTAAACTATTGGAATTGTCTTCAGCACACTTACGTTTATCAGCGTGAACATCCACGGACTGGGTAGACATGATCACCCCAGCCATGGGGACGTTCGAGATACCGCCCCCGTCAGGGGGCTCATTCCCACTCATTTCCTCCACCAAACTACTCTAACAATCCACCCACTTACCGGATAGTAGTTATACCACCACCAAACACAAATTTACACCACCAAACACCAAAATTTCAACCGAAAATTGTATGAATTAGCAGGAAGAAAATTTCGCACGTGTAGCAACCAGAACGCCGGCCGATGGCGCTTCGTCGCAATACTCGCATTACTCGCAATATTAACTGTCAGACGTCAACGGTTTTGACGTTTTTTTTTTTAAATCGGTAGTCATATCGTAGACCCAGGCACGACTTCTATTCATATCACCAACTGTGTTCATCTGTCAAATGAGATATTCAAAAAAATATTTGTAAAAAACAGAAACGAATAAAAAAAAACTAGCAACAGCAATGAACTCCATTAACCGTTTACTTACTACAAAAAATATAATATGGACCACTTAAAAAAACTTAAGGTACCCAATAGCATCCGGGTTCAACACAACATAAATAGTGAATTACTGCAGAGGCCAGGAAAATAGGGATTGCCAGCAGAGCGTAGCAATAATAGGGAACATAACTGCCACGTTCTGCCGCCAGAGGTAGCACTACTACTAATAGTAAATCAGTATAGAAATATAGGGATTCACACACACATGCACAACTGATTGTCAAATTAGTGACAAGGATGCTTGCATAGACAATACCGCAAGTGGGAACGAGATACAATGTCAACGCTGCTAGTGTCGCCACCTACGAAGAGTTTTGCGTAATGTGCCCTATTCATCCTGTAAAAACAAATCGGGAAAAAATATATATAGGCGGATAAAAAAAGAATTAAAATGCAAAAGGCCAACGACACGAGGTGTTCCCAGGCGGTCACCCATCCAAGTACTGACCTCGCCCGACGTTGCTTAACTTCGGTGATCGGACGAGAACCGGTGTATTCAACGTGGTATGGACGTTGGCGAACAGATGAGCAAAGTTTGGGATCCAGTGATTTCATATCATATAGTAGTGACGTCAGATAGTACGGTAAGATGTTTACATTTGTCCCTTATTCCGCTTTGATAAGGCGAACAATGTTTTTTTACGTCTACTGTAAGTATACATTAGAGGACATCGGGGTTATGTAATTTAATATGTATGTAGCTTAGAATAATAACGCCTAGAAACGCAGTTCACGCGCAACGGTGAGGCCACTAAAACTCGGCCATAAATGGCCCAGTACGCCGATCGGTGGAACAAAATTGGTGCGTATTGGCGCGTGTGAACACGAGTTATCACAACTACATGAATCCATTTTATGCCTCACGCTTGGCGCGTCGGCCGTATGAAACTATTCTTCTATGCGTTATTATTTTAAGGTATGTAGTTAATAAAATAAGCATACCTACTTGAGATTATTTGAGTTGATCGAATTGCATAAAAGTAGTTAATTCAAAAAGCATCTATATTGTCCAAGATTGAAGATTGCAAATCCAATGACAGTTTTGAAAAAAGTCATTTACATTAGATAATCTCATCCATACAAAGTGTTTTTATAATATCATTAATTCAGCTTCATTGTTATTTATTCCGGTCAGATCCACTGTGTTAAAAATAACAAGAATCCAGCCGGAATACAAATAAATCACAATACACGGACAGGTAGTTACTCAAAAGATTCAAATACAATAATACAAAATACTCTTTATTCTTTCTTTATACACCTCAAAACATGAATCACATAACTTAAAAACAAAAAAAATAATAATAGATAAATAGAGGTTAACAACAGGCGGTCTTATCGCTAAAAAGCGATCTCTTCCAGACAACCTTTGGGTAGCTGAGAAATTGTGACAAATAATTACAAATAGGTAACTAGGTGGCAAAATTAGAAGTAAACTAACTTACCAACATACACAATTAGGTGAATTAGGTATACATACTCGTATCAATAATAAACATACACACATAATGCATATTGCTTGATATATAATTGCCCATATAGAAACTGTAACTGTCAATATTGTAAAATGTATGTATGTATTTTGTGCTCTATTGGTGTCCCGTGTAATACAAATAACAAAAATATAATTATTAAATTCTGGTCTGACACTTCGTGTAAAATTTTAAAGATCCGAACGGGACACACATAAATTAAAAAAACTGTTTTTTGTAACGCAATAAACAAAAAAAGATTGACCTAATTCAGTAAAAATAGCAAAAGGCCAACGACACGAGGTGTTCCCAGGCGGTCACCCATCCAAGTACTGACCTCGCCCGACGTTGCTTAACTTCGGTGATCGGACGAGAACCGGTGTATTCAACGTGGTATGGACGTTGGCGAGCATTGTGACAAAGTTTGGGATCGACTGATTTCTTTTCATGTACTACATAGTAGTGAATGGTAGTGACGTCAAATAATACTGTAAGATATGTTTACTTTTTTCCCACCTTATTCCCTTGTGATAAGACGAACAATGTTTTTTTTACGTCTACTGTAGGGTACATTAGAGTACTTCGGGGTTATGTAATTTAATATTTAGTTACTAAGTATAGGTAGGGTCATTTCGCCGGTTACGCGACCACCTTCGGTTAGCGACCACTTGAAGAACATGGTTTTTTCAATTGATATAACATCAATTCTACAGAGCCTATTGAAATAGTCAGCCGTATGCCTTATTGTTTGTAGTTATGGAATAGGAATTTACAAAAAAAACGAGAAAATATGCTGTCAGTTCACCAAGTCAGCTAATTGGTCGCTAACCGGCACATGAAATTAGGTGGTCGCCAACCGGCGAAATGACCCTACCTACTAAAATAGCTACGGTAGCCTAGTGGTTCAGGCATGCGGCTGTCAAGCGGCGGTCGTAGGTTCGAATCCCGGCTCGTACCAATGAGTTTTTCGGAACTTATGTACGGAATATTTACCGTTAGCTTTTCAGTGAAGGAAAACATCGTGAGGAAACCGGTCTAATCCCAATAAGGTCTAGTTATCCCTCTGGGTTGGAAGGTCAGATGGCAGTCGCTTTCGTCAAACTAAGTGCCTATGCCAAATCTTGGGATTAGGTGTCAAAGCGGACCCCGGACTCCTTTAGGGGCACAGCCGGGAATAACGCTAGGAGGATGAAGTGGGCCAATCTCCGAGCGTTTAAACCGCTCGGTTCTAAAGTCATTGTCGGCTCAAGATTATTTCAGCAGAGGTAAAACATACCGCGGAAACTTAAATCAAAAAGGACTCAGCAACGGTATTGGCTTACGTCTTCATCAAATAAGTGGACTCTGATATTCGTCTCTTTTAATAGTATTTCCTGAAGACGACAATGACGAAAAAAAAACGCCTTTAAAACGCTGAATATTCGCCCAAGTATAGGTATACCTACTTGAGATTACCATACAAAGTGTTGTTATGATATCATTAATTCAGCTTCATTGTTATTTATTCGAGTCATATCCACTGTGTAAATAAAAGCTTGTACCTAATCTGTTTCTGTCAAAAATTTAATTTTTGGTACAAGCTTTTATTGCCGACTGTACTTTTCTGTATAGGTAGATACCATCAGCAACTACTCATTGCGACGATTCCAACGAGCCCAAACTCAACGGGGTTACGTCGGTTAAATACTGAATTCCCATGGCCACCTTCTGAGTCTCCATCGTCAGATCAGCTCGATGGTACCATAATATTGAATTGTCATCCAAACTATACTTATAGTTACCCAAATTTCAGCTCAATCGGATAACGGCAAGTGACTGAAAAATGGATTGCACGAACAGCTAGGTCGAGTTAATATAAAGCTTGTAAAAATAACAAGAATCCAGCCTGAATACAAATAAATCACAATACACGGATAGGTACCTACTTAAAAGATTCAAATACAATAATACAAAGTAGGTGCTCTTTATTGCACTACTCAAAACATGAATCACATACAGGACATGTAAACTTAAAAATAGAGGTTATCAACAGGCGGTCTTATCGCTAAAGAGCGATCTCTTCCAGAGTTCCAGACAACCTTTGGGTAGCGGAGAAATTGCAACAAATAATTGCAAGTAGGTAGGTGGCAAAATTAGAAGTAAACTAACTTACAACATACACAATTGGGTGTAGCAATAATAAACACACACACATAATGCATATTGCTTGATATACACGGTGGAATTTAATCGGTGAACAGGAACCCATTTTTCTAATTCAGTAATCGGTGGCGGTCACGTTTATGTAGTACTTAAGTGGAACCAAGTTTTTTTTTTTATAATAACTAATTTTTAAGTTGAAATTAAATTTTAAATAAAATTTATTGTCACCCTACTAATGGTTTAGTCTGAAAAGTTTAATACCTCTTTTCAAACTATCAGCTATAGAAACTTAAAACATAAATGAGCAATAAGCTGTCAATTTGTCATTGTCAAATTCCCGCCAAAGCCAGCAAGCACTTGACGTATGTACACTTACGAGTAACTTCCCTTCAATAAAAGTAGGGTGTCCATTTATTCAGTCAGTGTACATTTTACCGATGTTAATTAAGTGTGATTAATTAGATTGTGAGCTATATTGCACGAGATCTCACGTATTGGTTTCTGTGTAGATTGATAATTAAGATTTTTGGATTCCTGATCACCGATTAAATTCCACCGTGTATAATTGCCAATATAGAGACTGTAACTGTCACTATTGTCAAAGATTATTATATATATATATATATATAGCTATTGTAAAATGTAACTATGTATTTTGTGCTCTGTTGGTGTCCCGTATAATACAAATAACAAAAATTTTATTATTACATTTCAATGCTGGTGTAAAAATTTAAAGATCAGAACGGGACAAATAAAAAAACGGATTTTTGTAACGCAATAAACAAAAAAAAATTAACCTAATACAGTAAAACTAGCAAAAGGCCAACGACAAAAGGTGTTCCCAGGCGGTCACCCATCCAAGTACTGACCTCGCCCGACGTTGCTTAACTTCGGTGATCGGACGAGAACCGGTGTATTCAACGTGGTATGGACGTCGGCAAACGGAGAAGCAAAGTTTAGGATACATTGATTTCATTTCATATATGCTGAATGGTAGTGACCACAGTGACGCCAAATAATACTTATGGGATATTATTTAAAATAAAAATCAGGATTAGTTTTATTTGAATAAGAATAAGTATATCTTCATTCAATTTTCTCACACAAGAATTATTCCCGACGAAATTTATTTAGAATAACTTTCTTATTCTATTCATGATTTTATTCTTGTGTGCCCAACTCTGATTGGTACACCTATTTATTATTGTAGGGTATTACGTCCATGCCGTCTAGCGGTCCTTACTGGAACTAACACAAGACAGGGATGACCATAAACAAAATGTCTGTCTAGTTCATGTTCAATTTCACAGATGGCGCCTACAGGCAAATTATTATTTGTGTGATCTGGCTTGAAACTTCACAACCATTTACTTTTTAACCCCCGAGCCCGACGCAAAAAGAGGGGTGTTGTAAGTTTAACGTGTTTGTGTCTGTGGCATCGTAGCTACTTAACGATTTGAATGCGGTTTTCTTTCCGAAACCTGTCGAGAGGGTTTTAAACTACTTTTCAACAAAATCGGTTTAGTTGTTTTTGAGGTATTGAACTTTGAAATGATAAATTCCAGGGTTATTCAACTTTAAGCCTATAATGCAACAATAAAGACGTCAGTAGGGATTATCAACCGTCTCAAGTTTCGATTTCGTTTGTAACCTGCTCCTGCTGCCAACGTCCGATTCCTTTAAAAATGTAACAACAAAGGATCCAAATTCCAGTGTAAAATAACCGGGGTGACCATGGGCAGATGGGCACACCACACCGTCCACACCTCGTGTGGCTTTTTCCTTTTTAGGGTTCCGTACCAAAAAGGTAAAAACGGAACCCTTAATGGTGCGACTCTGTCCGTCGATAAGTTTGCGAAGCGAAAATTCTGAAATGATAACATATGATTAAGAGTAACATAAATAATACAGGAAAATAAAACGATATCTCTATCTAGCTTATTTTTTTTTATTTATTAAAAATAATTTCTTAGTTAAATTTGAAGATATAACATTTCATACAAAAGTAAGTAATTTTGTATGAAATTTTAAATCTTCAAATTCCTGTCAGATTATCGTTAAAGTCCCTTCTTTCAAATAAAAAATAAATAATCGAAATCGGTACGCGTGATAAAAAGCTATCGATGGATAAACAAACATATACTACTTAGGTTGTAAGTTGTTATAGTACCAAAATACAGAAGGCGCTTTGCAACGGTAACTTCTACTATGAGCTGTTAAGATTGTTCAAAAATGAATTAGGTAGGTCCTGACTCACTCCTGACATGACGGGTATGGTGTATGAAAGTTTGTACGGAACCCTCGGTGCGCGAGTCAGACTCGTACTTTTTTTTACTTAATTAGGGTTTTTTTCTTTATATTTATTGTGTTAAATCAAGCTATTTATGATTATTTTTTGTGGTCGGTTAACTTGTAATTAATTTGTTGAATAAAGGCATAGAATCTAAAAGTAGCAATAGATGATCCAATATAAACTAACAAAACATTGGAGTAACTGCATCTTATTTTGCCCTGAATAGGGAACATTACGCAAAACTCTTCGTAGGTGGCGACACTAGCAGCGATGACATTGTATCTCGTTCCCACATGCGGTCTATACAAGCATCCTTGTCACTCATTTGACAATTAATCGTGCATGTGTGTGTCAATCCCTACATTCCTATACTGCTTTACTATTAGTGGTAGTGCTGCCTCTGGCGGCAGAACATTGCAGTAATATTCCCTATTCCTTCAGTCTACTCTTGGTCTACTCATAATGATTGACGTCACTACTGAACTAAATCACCAGTCCCCATTTTTTGTTAACCTGCTTGCCAACGTCCATACCACGTTGAATACACCGGTTCTCGTCCGATCACCGAAGTTAAGCAACGTCGGGCGAGGTCAGTACTTGGATGGGTGACCGCCTGGGAACACCTCGTGTCGTTGGCCTTTTACTAGTTTTTTTAGAGGAAAAATAGTTTCATTACGTCGTCAGAATCAATTTTACAGACATATCTTGTTCGTTATTATTGTGTTAACTTTTTGCTTAAATGTAATTTTAGATAAAGAAAAAGTTTGAAGTCGTCTGTCGCTTGTTAATTTTCAAACTTTTTTTTTCATTAATTGGCATATTTTGAAGTGGATACTTCTTTGCTCGCGTTCTTGTATAGGGGTACAGTTCAACTGTACTGTACCCCTATACAAGGGTACAGTTCAAAACGTATCATGTGACTTCCGGAATAACTTTTTGTAGAGAAGCCTAATCTGATTTAAAATAATTGTTTGTTACATCCTTCTTTTTGCCATTAGTCACACACATCACAATTAAAATGTTATTTAGTTTATGTGGCGGACATGTAAATAATGCTGAAATGACCGCCATTTTCAATGTATCGCGAGTACATATACCGATTTATCTGTACTTATACAGATTTTAGTGAATTAATTCATATATAATAGGGTTCCATTCCATAACCAACACAGAAGTATCCACTTAAACTTAATTAACAGTTGTATCTCCGACACAACCCGCTTCATTTTTGGTTCGATTTGGACTAAACGTCATTGGGCAACTTTCTATGAGAATAATTGTCGTTGTTTTTTTGCAGCGGCCTGGGATGTTTTTTTAATAATCGTTTTTCTACTCGTCGACTTTAATCTTTGAATTAATTAAGATTTCGTACACGAAACTAAGATCACATCCTTTTTAATCCTGGAGTTCCATGAGTCACGGAGCTCGTGGTTTTATCAAATAACCGCTAGCAGTCATCTTATGAATCCTCTTAGCGGAGCTGTTTAAGTCATTTCACCATGGCGATTTTCAATAGATACCAAGTTTGTGTAATAAATTATTATTTCCGTTGACTCGTAGAAAAAGTATTATACAGGGTGGGCAGGAGTATACCGACAGACTTTAACCATGGATTCCCGAGGTCATTAGGAGCATAAAATGTTAGATTAACACCAGTCAAATTCGGCGTAGTTTTGAAGATATTATCAATTTTCATGTAAACTATTTATTGTGATTACTAAAGTGCATTAAGCTCTTTTGATTGCGACGTTGCCACCGATGTTGCCAAGTTTCGCGTCGCTATTCACAGACATCAAAGTGACAGCTACCTCTCACTAAATTCATCCTGTTTTGGAAAAATAATCTTTACGATTTTATTAAAAGGGATAATTTCCATGGAGAAGCAATAGTTATCCAGTTTTTATTTACAAAAACCGATATAACTAGTTTTTTTTTTTTTTTTTTTGCTGAATTTGACTTGAGTTCATTTTACATTTTTTACTCCTATAATAACCTCAGGAAGCCTTGGTTAAAATCTGTCGGTATACTCCTACCCACCCTGTATACAATAGTTATATAATTAGCTTTTTAAGTATCGTACCTTAATTAGGCCACTCAGCAAGCTTCGTGGCCTAAACGTGGTACTCGACTTAAAAAGCATACATTATATAACGTTTGCATAAACTACTATTAGAGGACCTCGTAAGACGCATATAATTATATCCTATACTATTAAACGAGCAATATTTGTATACAAATATATAGGTACCGTCAAACATGCCTACTTTGCCACCAGGGGGAACTTTGCCCAAGAAGCAAATTTTCAAATTTTCCTCTTGGGCAAAGTTCCCCCTGGTGGCAAAGTAGGCATGTTTGACGGTAGGTATACAGGGTGGAAAGTTAAAACGGGGCAGTAAGGGCAGCTACTAGATCCCTTGCCACTACGCAAAAATGGCATAAGGATTTCATTCTTAACTTTTTAGGTGATGACAATCTACATTCACAGATTTAAAAAAAAAAGTACAGTCAGCGAGAAAATCATCAATTTTGACAAAAAAAAATTTTAACGCCATTCGATTCCATTCCTATTAAGGATCAAAATACTCTTTGGGACCGACTAAGGTTTGACTACTAGAACGCCCAGAAATCAAAGAAGACTTTTTCCATACAGTTTGTATGGGAATCCCAAAGTGCAAGTAGTCCTTTAGTTAGACGACCATCAAATTGTATGGAGACGGAGATAACATCATTTAGATTAGAAATGAGAGAATTCATTCCTTTGTTAAAAGAAAAACTGGTTTTATTTAATGACGGCCAGCTTTATTCTGTAAAAAGTTTGTGAAAAGAATACTAACATCCGTATTCAGAAATTTAGTCGAAATCTAAAATTTACTAAGGTAAGGGTTTTACAGCACCTGTCCGCTCGTGACTCGTGAGTACTGTTTATGAATACGGGTGTAAATACGTGAGTTTTTTTAACATAGGAATGAATTCTCTCATTTCTAATCTAAATGAAGTTATGTCCGTCTCCATACAATTTGATGATCGTCTAACTAAAGAACTAATTGCACTTTGGGATTCCCATACTAATTGTATGGAAAAAGTTTTCTTTGATTTCTGGGCGTTCTAGTAGTCAAACCTTAGTCGGTCCCAAAGAGTATTTTGATCCTCAATAGGAATGGGGTCGAATGGCATTTAAAAAAAATCGTAAAAATTTATGATTTTCTCGCTGACTGTACTTTTTTTCAAAAATCTGTGAATGTAGATTGTCATCACTTAAAAAGTTAGGAATGAAAGCCTAGTGCCATTTTTGCGTAGTGGCAAGGGATCTATTAGTAACTGCCCTCACTGACCCGTTTTAACTTTCCACCCTGTATATATTTGCAATCACGTTCTCGGAAACGGCTCTAACGATTTCTTTGAAATTTGGAATATGGGGGTTTACGGGGGCGAGAAGTCGATCTAGCTAGGTATCATGCCTGGGAAAATTTGTTTTCTCCGTATTTTCTCTATTTACACCCGAGCAGAGCTCGGTCGCACAGGGACTGTTATCCTATACTATTAAACGAGCAATATTTGTATATATCCTATATCCTATACTATTAAACGAGCAATATTTGTATATATATTTGCAATCACGTTCTCGGAAACGGCTCTAACGATTTCGATGAAATTTTGAATACAGGGGTTTACGGGGGCGAGAAACCGATCTGGCTAGGTCCCATGTCTGGGAAAATTTGTTTTCACCGTAATTTTTTTTATGTTCACCCGAGCAAAGCTCGGTCGCCCAGGGACTATATATATTATGTATGTATGTAAGTATATGTATATATATATATTTGCAATCACGTTCTCGGAAACGGCTCTAACGATTTCGATGAAATATGGAATATATGTGGTTACGGGGGCGAGAAATCGATCTAGACAGGTCTCATGTCCGGGAAAATTCGTTTTCTCCGTATTTTTCCATTTTCATCCGAGAGGAGCTCGGTCGCCCAGGGACTAAGTACCTAATATGAGTTTTTTAAATGCCTCTTGTAGGTATTATCACTCGAAAAGTTGTAGTTAATTATAAATGTTTCTTCATTATAGACACCTGGTTGAAATTCCTTAACAGATTATAATCCACATGTTTATAAGCAATCATTCAGTTTTCATCTCAAAAATGTCACATGATTGTTTCCAAGGCGTTGATTACGCATTTCGGTGGCACATTATCGCGATCACTGAATATTGTTCAAACAACACATACCTACTTTAATTGCATGCCTCCGTAGCCCAGTGGGTAGTGACTCTGCCTACGAAGCTGTAAGAGGTCCCGGGTTCGAATCCCGGTCAGGGCATTTATTTGTGTATTTATCACGAATATTTGTTCCTGAGTTATGGATGTTATGTATGTATATGTCACCGTTAGATTGTGAAAACCGTCAGTTTATAATCTTACCCGTTATATTGTAAACTGACGGAATATTGTGAACTGCCAAAATAATTCATAATTTTACGCATTAATTTTCGTTAGTTTATAAACTAACAATGGCATATCGTCAAATTGTGAACTGAATCAAATTTGCCTCATTCGGAACGCAACCTGTGCGCTGTTTGGTTAAGCGAATTATTCCGCTTGCAGCAGTTTCCACTTACGTCATAACACGATTGTTTTTTTTTGTTATTCAGACATTTTCTTCCATTTATTTCGGCATCCAGCAGTGTCGACGGAGCCCCGCTGCGCGGGGCTCCTATTTCTGGGTAGTTTGCCCTTCGGGCAACTGAAGATACCTAACTAACCTAACCTACCTAGTCTTTGTGTACGTTCCGTAGCAAGCCGATTTGATCTCAGTTCACAATTTGACGATTCGACATTGAAAGTTTATAAACTAACGAAAAATATTGCGTTAAATTGTGAACGGTTTTGGCAGTTCACAATATTCCGTCAGTTTACAATATAACGGGTAAGATTATAAACTGACGGTGTTCACAATCTAACGGTGACATATATAAGTATCTATATGTATGTATCTATTATATATATCATCGCCTAGTACCCACAACACAAGCCTTACTGAGCTTACCGTGGGCCTAGGTTGATTTGTGTAAGATTGTCCCGTAATATTTATTTATTTATTTAATTGCATGGCTGGTATTCGCAACGCTCATTGCCAACTTGCATTTATATTATATACCTATATACCACATAGGGACATACTTAGGTAACTTACATAAATCGCACTCGCAACTTCCATACAAGTACGCTATGTTAAATGTTTTCTTTCTTTCTTTATATGGAGTCTGATTACGATTACGGCATAAGGACTGTGCCAAGCGAGATATGCACGCATTCAACATCCCGGTTCACAAGTGGGAGGACCTTGCCGTGGACAGGGACAAATGGCGCAAACTGGTGTTCGATGGCCGTAAAGTTCATGATGAAGTATGGTTTAAAACACTCGCAGTAAAGCGAGCCAAGCGGCATCAACGTGGCACCTGTTCGCGGGCAAATATTCGGCGTTTTTAGGGCGTTTTTTTTTCTTCATTGTCGTCTCCAAGAAATACTATTAAAATTTACGAATATCAGAGTCCACTTTTGATGAAGACGTAAGCCAATACCGGTGCTGAGTCATTTTTGATTTAATTTTCCGCGGTCTGTTTTACCTCTGCTGAAATAATCTTGAGCCGACAATGACGTTAGAACCGAGCGGTTCAAACGGCCGGAGATTGGCCCTCACCGCGGGCAAATTACACCTGCCAAGCTTGCGGTCGTGTATGCTGCTCCCGCAATGGGTTAAGTACACAGCCATGGAAGAAGTTGTCTCCTTTCTTAACACTGCTTGTATAGTCTGTAATAGACTTAAAGGCCATTGATGATGCTTATTTGCTACCATCGTGGTAGGTATCAATAATCTTCTGGGCCTAGCCTAACTACTGGGGCTTCAAAACGGGCCATATTTTCACTGCAATATGTGGCCGGCAACTATTGGTGTCTTTCTCTAACATTTGAGTAAGAGAGGGACATCAATAGTTGCCGGCCAAATAATGCAGTGAAATTATGGCCCGTTTAGAAGCCCCAAGACCGAAATGCTTTATTTGATTGATCTAATAATGCCCGCGACTCCTTCCGCGTGGAACTCGTTTATATCGCAACTCCATACAATTATTAACCCCCATTTTATTCCCTTAGGGGATGATTACCAGGATAAAAACTATCCTATATCCTTTCCCGGAACTAAAACTATCTCTATACCAAATTTCATCTAAATCGGTTCAGTCACTTCTATTTCACGATATTCAAAGAAAACCCGAAAAGTTCACTGCTAGTGAAACATTAGGCCAAAAGTTAGTAGCTGGTCAAGTCAAGTGGCAGGACCCCTTTCAACGCAGCACATTCTCATGCTCTGCTGACCTTACTTACTAATTTATTTATTTAATCATATGGCATGTCACTCTTTAGTACCACCCAGACCCAGGGGACACGTGCAGGGTTGTGTTGTGGTAGGGTAGCTCCTGCGGACGCAAGTGACAGTTGTCCCCCCTTTGTCAAGTGAGTGGGCTTATCGTGCCTTTCCAAAGCACGGAAGCGCTCATTTATAGTAACCACTCAAACAGGCGAGGCGGTCACCCATCCAAAGACTGACCGCTGCCATCTTTGCCTTCGTTATCGTTTCCGATTCGCAGGCGCCGCTGAGCTATGAACGCTTCATATAGGTATATGAATACATATGAATACTTACTTATAATCAGAATACACGACACCACCTACCTACAGAGCAAGTAGCGGTGTTATCGCCTTAACAAACCAGTATGTAATAAGTTTTACCCTCCATCACCACTCGAGGTCGAGTTATACTTGTTAGAGTTGTGAGTTATATAGTATATTGTGTTTGGTGTGTACAATTACAAGCATTGATCTTCAGAATACTTATGCTTACAAAGTGTATAAAAGGATTTCTAATAATTTGATATTGGTGATAATGTAATCATGACCATTCTTCCTTGCGATGCGACAGCCAATTGAATTCGTTAGTTCATATAGGTAGGTACATATACATACTCTTGAACGCCTGTGTTCCCTGAGAGGATAGGTAGCGCACATGAAATTATTCTTTCAGTGCCGCTTGTACCTATTTATATACGTAGTAATCTTTGGCGATACTAATGGGAGTAATGGGTATAACTACAAAGCCTACCCTATGTTATTGTGAAAAAAAAACAATTCCACAGGCCTGGTGAAATTAAATCTCATGCTAATGAGTTTTAGTGGGGTAATTTACTTTAAAAACAAAGTTTTAACCGACGAAAAATCAATCATTCTCTATTTTCTTAAGGTTGGTTTTTTTTTCAAATTTATATGGGACCAACGTCGGGGTATATATACCCTTTCTAATAAAAAAATAATTATCAAAATCGAACTACCTACCTACTCTGTAAAAAGTTATGCGTGATGGTCATATATAATATATATATATATATATATATACGTGTCAACTTGAGAACCTCTTCCGTTTTTTTCGTCGGTTGAAAAAGATTTATGACATCTGTACAATGTCATTCTTTTATTTACGTTTCCTTTATTTCGATGGTCCTTCGAACCGGATACTTCGGCGACCCACACAAGAAAAAATAAAAGCAATTTCCCAACGACCAACCAGGACATATTACAAATTCAATGTGTAAGAATTCCGAGATGTGCATTCTATGTCACGCGTACATTTTTTGCGTCCCTTTAAAAGTCCACCTTGACCGATTGCGGGCATCCGCCGCGCGTCATCGGACGCTATGTGAGTCAAACGAAAGCCCAAACAACACTACCATGGGTTCTCGGGTTCTCGCTAAGGTTTTTTTTATGATGAACTTCACGACTCACGGTTGACGCTATTTATTGGTATATATAAAATACGTTATAAAGAAAATACGTTTAGTGAGACACAACAATAAAAGACACAAGAAATTACAGACATAATCATAACATCACAGGTATTAGTTGGACAGAAAGAAGAACAAACGAAGAGGTTTTAAATCTGATAGGAGAAAGGAGATGTCTACTAAAAACTATTGAAAACAGAAGGGGAAAAATGTTGGGGCACCATATATGACATGACAATTACATAAAAACTATAATTGGAGGAAATATAGAAGGAAGGAGAGGCAGGGGAAGACCAAGACGTGCGTTTATGGACCAAGCTAAAGAGAAAGTTAATGCAAGGTCGTATCAAGAGCTCAAAACAGCGGCAGAGAGAAGAACAGAATGGCGGTTACTCCACCGACAAGTGCTAAAATGGTCGCCAGGTCGCCACTCAGCTTTGTGCCACGAAATAAGCCGTTAGGTGATATTTCGCAGCGCTGATTTTCAGTGGCGCCTGGCTACCGGAGTAACAGGGATGATGAGATGACTAAGATTTTTTACGATGCCATTCGAACCAGTTTTTGGAGATGAACAAATGTTTGTATGGGAGCAACTACAATTAAGGAACATAAATACCCAAAAATTTAGACAAAGATTGACCTCGCTGCTGCCGGCAGCCATAAAAGCTTCATACTAATTGACACACAGGTATGACATCACACCTGTTATTTGTATTTGTACTAATCGTTGTATGGAAAATCATGTAAATTGCTGTTTCGCTCGCGAAATACTGCGGTTAGGCACAAACCAGATACTTATCTTCTTGTACAATTTTGTTTCTATAAAAGCGTAAGGATTCTATTGGTAGCTTTAAATTTACTCTTTGACAATAAAAAAAACATGTTTTATTTTGAACTTTCAAGGTCCATATCTTTTTATGATTTTAATTATAATTTATACTTAATTACAATAATTTGATGGTTTACTATCCATTTAGCAACACTACGTTAGGAATCAATTTTAACATGAGGCATCATGGCTATTGTCACTTTTTGGTTGGTGTTGATTTTATCTAGAAATACAATTTAAATTTTATATTATTTAACGAAACATTTATTTAACAAAACAATTATATACGTTAAAATACATAGGTACAAATAAACAGAAAAAGTATTTAAAGTAAAACTACATCCCGCTCTGCGTCATGTCCGAACCAAAGGTCCCCAATATGCTTGCGGCATTGCCTCGCTGAACAGCAATTGAGACCTGTTGGACGAGCCATGACCCAGAGCGGGGTTAATTAATTTAACTAAAACATTTAGTAAGATAAAACATATTACATTGTGTTAACTCACAGGTTTTATTTCTTTACAGGTCCAAGTTACTACAGACCCAAGTACCTATTTGATATTAATTTCAATTTGAGACTGTTAGAAAAAGGAACTTAAATTAATTCTTATTATCATTTATACAATATATATCGAGTCTTACACATTAATTTATGTCTGGAATTGTTAATAAAGTAGTAAATAGTACGGCCAATGACAGGATCTTAGCGGTTGTACTTTTCAATAGAAACTTCCGGTCCGGCCTAATTCATAAATTTTGCAAATACAAGTATTATAAAAGAGATCAAGTGTTTAATAATTGTTTGTTGTTCTAATAAGATTATTTAAGTAAATATTAGCCATGTCAAACGTAATACTAATTGTAAAAGTTGTTAAATACCGAGTGATAATGTTTCGGGCCGTCTCAAGATGGCGGCAGAGCCCTTGTGTTGTGGTTTAAAGATTGAGAGTTATATAGTTATATTGTATTTCGTATATTTGGGGTCTTTACTTTCAATACCTACACGTGTTCTTGAAAAAAAGTGACAGGCACGGATGACGAAGTGATCCTAGAACGGTAACTGTTTTCCTTTTGAGGTACGGAAAGTTAAAAAGGTATTCGAAGAATAATAGAGGCTAAGAGGCACCAAAAAACAATAATAATTATGTTCTGTGAAGTGGCACAGTGGTAGTTTTTAGGGTTCCGTACTCAAAGAGTAAAACGGGACCCTATTACTAAGACTTCGCTGTCCGTCCGTCCGTCTGTCTGCCACCAGGCTGTATCTCAAGAACCATGATAGCTAGAGAGTTGAAATTTTCACAGATTATGTATTTCTGTTGCCACTATAACAACAAATACTAAAAACAAAATAAAATATATTTTTAAGGGGGGCTCCCATACAACAAACGTGATTTTTTTTTGCTATTTTTTATAGATAATGCTACGGAACCCTTCGTGCGTGAGTCCAACTCGCACTTGGCCGGTTTTTATGAATAGGATGTTATGGATTTTACTGAGATCAAGAAATTAAGGAAATCGGGATACGCGTTGTTCCTAATACTGAAGTGCACATGAAGTTAGGTAGGACATGCTAGGTAATTGTATATTGAAATTAAAACGCTAATAAGGTATTTTATAACTCGATAAATAGACTCAAGACGTTAGGGCTCCAGAATTGGGCCACTAGTCGCTACGTGTGATAATATGATAAACTTAGTTCATCTGTCAGCTCATTGAATAGCATGAAAAGTTGAAATAGATAAAAAAACTAATAATTATGGAAACATAACCACCCTATTAACAAATTTTCCTATCTCAAATTGCATTATAAGCTCAAACCGTTTAGACTAGAAATAAACTTGTTATACATGAGTACCTACATACATTTTTGCAGCAAAAAAACATTTATTGAATGGAAATTACATAATTAGCATAGCTTATCGAAATGCATCGCGGTTTGACTGACGGTCCCTGACAGAATCTCTATAGCCTAAGAAAAATACGTAATTTATGCAATTAATTCAATATCAGGCTAGTTTTTTGTACACATCAGCTCTTATATGTTATTTTAAAAGCTTATATAATTGAAATCACTAAATATATTGCTGGGAAGTTATGAAAAAAAAGCAAAAATGTATTATACCATTTTCACCTGATTTTTACAGAATTTATGTAGACTAATTTTCATTATTTTTACCGTCCCGGTATTAAATGTAAGTGGATTATTCAAGAATACTTAGCCAAATTGCCTTACCAAATTTTTGATGTGAAAAAATGCTGATATTGTTGTTTTTTAGGGTTCCGTACTCAAAGAGTAAAACGGAACCCTATTACTAAGACTCCGCTGTCCGTCCGTCCGTCCGTCCGTCCGTTTGTCTGTCACCAGGCTGTATCTCACTGACACCGTGATATTTCCAGCTGAAATTTTCACAGATGATGTATTTCTGTTGCCGCTATAACAACAAATACTAAAAACACAGAATAAAATAGTTTTTTTTATAGATAATGGTACGGAAACCTTCGTGCGCGAGTCCGACTCGCACTTGGCCGGTTTTTCATATATATCGCGACCGTATCTTTCTTGGGCTTAGCTTATCGAAATGCATCGCGGTTTGACTGATGGTCCCCGAGAGAATCTCTATTCCTGTGCAGCTCGCACAGTTAGTTACTTATAAAAGGAGGCTTTTCACTTCATTCTTAATCGAGTACCCTTAGTACCGGCACACCTGCGTTTCGCCACGAGTCGAAGAAAGGCTCGCTTTCGATGTTTACGGGGAGAAATCTCTGCGTGGAGACCGGTCGCGCCGCTCCAGTCTTGCGGCCCGCTCCGGCAGCGCACCACGCGTCACGTACCTACCAAGTACACCAACATTCGGACTAACAACATTCTTCTCCGAACCACCCCCCCTATTCCCGGTAGTGCAGTGTTTTGTTTTTAAGTGAAGTTCCAGAGTGCCAGGATTTTTGAAGTGTGTTTTTGCTCGGGTACGTTCCAAGTTTACCGTGTTTTGTTTTTAGGGACGCCGTGTTAGATGCCCGATGCCTCTCACTGGCTGGCTTTAGTGGAGCTGGTAATTGACTTGTGTTAACTAAGGTTTGGATGAACCGTAGACTCCGTAGAGGCTGTGTTGGGCCGTTTGTTTGAAAAACGGTTTTGGTAAAAAACTTTGGACGATACAGATCGCGCTATAATAGAGTTCAACGCTTCTCTTTGCCCAATACTTCACCACCAACGTCTCAAATACTTGTTTTATTTTTGAATTTTTTTGAGCTAGTGTAGAGCGCAGACTCTACACTTGTTCTAATATTTGTGTTTTTTTCCTTAAGTTTACTATAAGTTACTATAAACTATTTTGTGTTATTGTTACATTACAAATGATTAGAGTAGAGGTAACTCTACTTTATACAACTTTTGTTGCGGGGTCTATGTTGCCTATAACATATAATAATATAAGGTCTAAGGTACCTGGTTGAATTGCAAAAAAAATTACATAATTAAGAGCATTAATCTAATTTACGCTTTTTAGGGTTCCGTAGCCAAATGGCAAAAAACGGAACCCTTATAGATTCGTCATGTCCGTATGTCTGTCCGTCCGTATGTCACAGCCACTTTTTTCCGAAACTATAAGAGCTATACTATTGAAATTTGGTAAGTAGATGTATTCTGTGAACTGCTTTAAGATTTTCACACAAAAATCGAAAAAAAAACATTAAGTTTTAGGGGTCCCCATACTCAGAACTGAAACTCAAAAAAATTTTTTTATCAAACTCATAAAAAAAATATATGATGTACATTACCATGTAAACTTCCACCGAAAATTGGTTTGAACGAGATCTAGTAAGTAGTTTTTTTTTAATACGTCATAAATCGTAAACCGCAATTTATTTCACGGAACCCTTCATGTGCGAGTCCGACTCGCACTTGGCCGCTTTTTTTCTTTTTTTCCATTGTGTAACGGCAATCACCCATACATTTTATATGGGTAACTTTCGTTACACAATGGAAAAAAGTTAAAGCATAGATAAGATTAAGGCCCTAAATTATGTACAAATTTTTTGCAATCCACCCACCTATGTATTTTATGTCTACAAAACATTTTGAGAACCAACCAAAATGGGACTTTTATCCGCCGATATCCCACTCGTGGGGCGGTACTAACGAACATACAGGACTGAACTATGACCTTTAATGAACAAGGAATGGAAAAATGTTACGGAAACTTAAGTCCATTTGTCCAGGAAAAGGAAGACCTAGAATAGACAAGTTGGAGTAACTCAAAAAGAGAGTTGATTTTGGGCCAGGTCAAAGAGATTGCGTGGGATCGGAGTAAATAGAAGGCCTAGTTTGAGCTACACCGACAAGAGGCTATAGCTCTCAAGTACTTAAGAGAAGAAGAAGAAGTCCATTTACCATGTTCGGAAATTCACTTCATGTTGGTAGCTAAATAGAAAATGCGTTTTTGCTTAGAGTCTGGCTATTAAAAGATGAGCATAGAAAAAAGCGGTGATTTAAAAAAAATTGCTTGATGTAACATCGTGTGTAACGCGATAAAATAATAATTTTATCTATCCAAATATCATAAACCCTCCATGATGCGTTCAAGAACCGCAGATAATGACCACCATAAAAATAGACTGTTTTGTTAGAACAAATTTCTTATCTGTGTAAATGTTATTATTGCTAAATAATAACATCGATTTCGATAATATTATTTCATTCAAATTTCGAACGTCTCAAAAACAAAGAAATTTGATTTAACCTCTATTCTAATATCAGTCGAAATGACGTTTAGTTCGAAATGAATTGTCAATTTGCAAACAAATTTGACAAATGTCGCACGTAAGTAAGATATCGAAAGATATGATGGTTGGATCCGACTCTAGTTTGTCACTGAATTAAAAAAAAAACCGGCCAAGTGCGAGTCAGACTCGCGCACGAAGGGTTCCGTACCATTATCTATAAAAAACTATTTTATTCTGTGCTTTAGTATTTGTTGTTATAGCGGCAACAGAAATACATCATCTGTGAAAATTTCAGCTGGAACTATCACGGTATCAGTAAGATACAGCCTGGTGACAGACAGACGGACGGACGGACAGCGGAGTCTTAGTAATAGGGTCCCGTTTTACTCTTTGAGTACGGAACCCTAAAAACAGCTGTCATAGCTGCCAGAAAACAACGCCGCGATGCCGATCATAATATGCGGCTCCTGAATGCATCATGGAGGCTTATGATATGTGGATAGATAAAGTAGTGTAACTGTACATAATTAGGCATTAAAACACTCGTGTGATGTTATTATGAAACTCGCCTTCGGCTCGTTTCATAAACCCGCACTCGTGTTTAGTGCCCTTCATTGTGTACAGTCACATAATAGTAGTTTATGTGACTGTACATAATGGTGGTCAAAATGTGCGGTTCTTGAACGCATCATGGAGGGTTTATGATTTTTGCATAGATAAAACTCTTTAAGGAACTGAACTCTACTTTATATTTAAAAAGAATAATCAAAATCAGTCTCCAAAATTTATATTTGGATGAGACTTAATATAATTGAACATTTTCATGATATTTTTTCAATGTGAATAACATTAGCTGTACGAGTATATGCCTATTTGTAAGCCACTCTTTAATTCTCTTAACCCATTGTATTCCAGCGATCCGGTGATCGAAGGCCTGGTATCCCAACGACTTACATGTATGTCGGCATCACCCATTGGTCCAGCAGTCAGACCTCGATAATGAACCCTGGTGTATTTTGTATATAAGGATCAAATTAAAAAAAAAATCATGACCCACATGTGGGTCATTGGGATTCCAGGGGAATAAAAATGACCCACATGTGGGACCTGCCGGACGACTCACATGTGAGTCGGTGGGAGACAAAGGATAAAGCAAAAACCGTCCAATGTGTTATGGAACAGTTATTTACTTTCTCCGTTAGCGTGTCATACTAATTTAAGACGTTTGGCACATTTGACAATGATATTACTGTTGCCAATGTTGCCATTAAAAAAGTTTAAAATAAATCTCAGGCTCATTTTTCATTACCCAGACTCTACCTAGGATGAATTAGTTCCTACATTTGTATACAAGTTAATGCTAATGATAAGACCGTTTATTGGTACCCTCAGAACTATTTAAAGTAGAACTGTTTTTAGTAATCCCACCAAAAACATAAATGTAAAAAAGGAGAGCCAAGTTCAATACAAAAAATATGCTTGGCTGTGGGCTTCGCCGAAAAAAGAATGGGGATCTAAATGAGTGCCAAGTTATATGCAAAATCCAAATATGTATTTATAGGAACAAAATAACATTATGAACAAATATTAAACTCTATTTCTTTGCTTTATTGAATACCTATAATAATTGTTGTTATTTAAAAATGTGAGATATTAAAGAAGGTTAGATTTGACTTGGCCAGTTTTCATTAAATTAACCTAAATCAGTAATTTTATAAAGTTATTCAACATATATTTTTTAATTCTGATATAAACTGGCCAAGTCAAATCTAACCTTCTTTAAGATCTCACATTTTTAAATAACAACAATTATTATAGGTATTCAATAAAGCAAAGAAATAGAGTTTAATATTTATTCATAATGTTATTTTGTTCCTATAAATACATATTTGGATTTTGCATATAACTTGGCACTCATTTAGATCTCCATTTTTTTTGCGGCGAAGCCCACAGCCAAGCATAATTTTTGTATTGAACTTGGCTCTCTTTTTTTACATTTATGTTTTTGGTGGGATATCATTACTTTTTGTAAAGAAAACTAGGCAGGTATTGAGATTTAAAGATTTTTCTTGCGTTTCCGCTGCATGGTTTTATTTTTTAAGAAATATGCGGTGCCGCGCGCCGCCGACGACACACCGTTTGTTTAGCGCGTATTTAAGTTTTTTGTATGGAGACACCACTTATTTTTTGACTTAACTTTATTTTTATATTTCTGTTATATAGCAAATATATACATACATATATTGGGATAGTTTCAAATATCTGCTTAAAACGGTTCCGAAGCTAGAATTAAAAAAAAATTGTATGGGGACCCCCACCTATTTTTTAACTTTTTTTTTTATTTTTAGACTTTTTCCTACGCTTACATACAATTACCGAGCTGGATTCCAAATTTCATCCTTCTAGGTCATCTGGAAGTAAGTTAGGTTTAGGTACTACATACTTATGTCAGTCAGTCAGTCAGTGCTAAAAACTAAGTTTAAGACTTTTTGACCTTCATATCTTTATAACCGTTTGAGCTAGCTTCATGAAATTTGGGCTCCTAGATGTCCTTATGGATATAATTAAACACACGTAGTCTTATGTGTTTACGTTAAAGAGGTTTTGAGTTATAGAAGGGTCAAAAGTGGCACCAAGTGGTTCGTGTAATATTACACTCGGCGCTGGCGAGCCAGTTTCTTTGCTTGAACTTGGCTTGACACGCTGCCGCGTGTCTAACTAATGATAAATATGGTTTTTAATGCCATGACCATAGTAAAAAGAGGGCAAAGTATGTTATCTTCATACAAACGCACCGCACTTTCCTTTTACTATGCCATGACCGCTGCTAATCATAGAAAAAGTACAACGAACTAAATAATAATAAACAATAGATAGTGTGCTTTTATATAGGTATTGTTTTTCACCTAGTACTTAGTTAATATTTACTGCAAATAAGTACTACGTATTATCATACGCTGCCGCTGACCACTGTCAACAAATAGTCAATTCAGTAACATTCAGAAAACTCTCTGTTAGTAGGTAGGTACAGTTAGCATCATATACTTAGTTTTTAGTCGCAGCCAAAGTAGCCAAATATTTCGGTACACGGTTTTATTATTGATGAGAAGAGTAAGGATGTGTTAGGATATGTTTGACTACTTTGGCTCCTACTAACTATATGATACTGACTGTACCTTATGAAGTTTGTACGGAAATAACATTGAAATCCTTACTCTATGGAAAATAAGAACAAATTACCTACGTCACGATTTTCTATGGTCAAACAGGCTCTACTGTTTGATCTCTGATATAGGTATCTATGTTTTTAAAAATCTTTAAAATACCAAAATGAATGTTCGTGAATTTTGTTGATTGGCACCTAATGTATGAATAATGTATCTTTACTGCTGTCAACTATCGGATTTTTACAGAGAGTTAATTACTGATCATTTGCAATGCCTACTTTTGGTAGATCCTTCATACACAATTACCTACGAAACGAAATTGCTACATTCATTCTACCTACATACATTTATCCACATTTGATTTAAACCTTCCATGAATCAATGAAGATTGGATTTCTGAGGTAGCACTTTAATTGACAACATAGATTTTTTTCAAGTGGGCCATTTTATGATTTATTTCGTTAGAAAATGTTTTTTTAAGCGATCGTGTTTTTTTATACCTTCCTAAATTGTAATATTCATTCAGAAATATCAAATTGAAAAGTAGCGAATTCCAGATGGTCGTAACTAAATGATGACGTCAACGTTACAGCTCTGTATGGCAGCTTGCACACCTTTCATATGACAGTCGTGATATTGACGTCACACACGGCTTAAACCACATTTATACAATTTCCACATTTATACGATTATAAGACTCCGCTGTCTGTCTGTCTGTCCGTCTGTCACCAGGCTGTATCTCACTAACCGTGATAGTTAGACTGTTAAAATTTTCACAGATGAAGTATTTCTCTTGCCGCTATAACAACAAATACTAAAAACAGGATAAAATAAATATTTTTATAGATAATGGTTCGGAACCCTTCGTGCGCGAGTCCGACTCGCACTTGGCCGGTTTTTTTACTTGATCATGATCAGTCCCGATTGAAATTTGAGAGTCTTGCTTAGCATACTAGGTTCTTAACATTTCGGATGCTTTGACGCTGACATTGCTGAAGGATTTTGAATTTTTCGTATCTGTCATATAGAGTCAATTTTCAGTAGCACTGATCAGTGCCTAGACATACGAAGGGTTAAATGTCTTATGGTAGCACTTCACTTGGCGTTGCGTGTTCGCGTTGCGTGGTTGCCTCTCTTTAATTTGCCATAGGAAGGAAAAAGATGCAACACGAACATTTAGGCAAATACCGCGAAGTGAAGTCCCAGCATTGGAGCCTACTAAACACAGTTGGCAGGCGTGCTTGTTTATCCACTTCGTACATATAAGACATATACTGTGTCAGACGCCTGACGAATTCTTTGTATGACTCACGCGAGTTTTCTTTATGTTGCAATCTTGCGTTATTATTATCACAATATTGACACCTTCAACGCCCACGTCCTATTGTTTTCACACCAAGCCTATAAGGTCGAAACGCACAGACAGCGGTGGCGGCGCGGTGCGGTGCGGTGCGGAGGCGGTACCGGTTGTAATGTTCGAGCTAATATGAAAAGGTCCGCACAGAATGCCGCGCCGCGCCGCGTCCCGCCGCGGTATTCTGTGCGGACCCTTTCGCATTAGTTCGAACATTACAACCGGTACCGCCTCCGCACCGCGCCGCGCCGCACTGCCACCGCTTTCGGTGCGTTTCGGCCTTTATTTCTCCTCATTTATCATTTGATGAAGTACTTGTACTAAGTTTTAGGTATCCTATCGCAATCACGAAATTTCGTTTCCCAACTGTATCTATCGTTTGTCCGAATATTCATTTCGGCAAAAAGTCAATTTTCTCCAAGACCGCACTAAGGTTTTTGACTCGTTTTAATCACATACTTATTTAAGTATCGTGTAGAACCCATTAGGTTTGTTTTATAATAATCCTGATAATTTCATAGCTTCAGAGGAAGACGGCTTTATACCAAAATGAAAATTTGGACAAACGATACAGTTGGCAATAAAATTTGGTGATTGATTAGTAGATTGTTAACCAAGGGTTGAAAGTGACTCATTACACCCGAGATATTTCTGGCGCTCGAACGAAGTGAGAGCGCCAATAGTTCGAGGGTGAAATGGGTAATTTCACCCGAGTTAAACACTCTACTTTTCATTTCGACTGTGAGGAAAATTAATTATTCGATTTTAGATATACCTAAGTAAAATAATTAAAACTATATCCAACCTCTAACCTCTTTGCACTGGCCACGCAACTAATCTAGAGGGCCATGCCGACACGTGAAAAAACAAACAAAACAAAAACAAACAGAACAAAAACAAAAAAAAAAAACGAACAAAAAACTAAACAAACTTACAAAAAAACTGAAACAAACAAACAACAAATTTACTAGATTTTATGCTATTTTTAAAATACGCAAAAATTACTTTCCACCCTAGGGGAGAAAACGCTATTTTCCACCCGGCTATATGCCCATGAAAAGTCAACTTTCAGAACAGGAGAGATGAAAATAAAACTTAAATTGTCGAATTAGACTCACGAGTCTAATTCGACGAAAGCTAATTCCCTTCGCACACCTTTATTGCTCTTGAGTGTAGTTCGTTTGTGATTAGTTTGAGTAGATTACACAAGAAAACATTTGGACATCTCACTATTAGGGCTTCGGTTAGGCACAATAATTTGCTGGTTTCTAAACTAGCCGTGACGCAAAAGTAAAAGCCTCGTAACGTAACGATTCCGCGACAAATCAGTTCCGTTACTCATACGTTAAGTTATTCCATCACTTTCTGTCGCAGTCGCACTTTTCTCTTTCATTAATAGCAGAGAGCCAATTTTTGAGGAAAGACGCTACTTAACCATTAAGTATTTACCTACTTTCTGAATTTTTTGGTTCTAGTATTTTTTGAATTTTCTGTTTTTAAATAATTTGATAATTTACGTCGTTTATTGATTATAACTATAATCTAATGAATATTATAATATTAATATTTAAAAAACTATACTTATCTAAAACTAAACTACTTATCAAATAAAATAACTTATATCTAAAACTAAACTACTTATAAAATAAAATAACTTACAAATAAAATATTTGTCCGAGTTCGCCGTCGCTGGGCAACGTGCCCAGAAGGCTGGCAGCATTGCCACGTTGGATGGCAATGCTTATCCTCTGTGCGAGGTATGAGCCAGCCCTCCGGTCACCCGTTATTTCGGCGAGTCGCTTCGAGCACTCTTTAAAGACCCTGTGGGCACTTTCCCCCCAGGGCCCTAAGGTCTCAACCCCAAACGGCTCAAATATGCAACCACTGTTAATGTTTGCATACTTGCGCCGTTTGAGGAGCTCGGCCGAGTTGGCTGCAGTGCCAGCCTTCACGGAGGTGCCACGGAGATGGGAGAGCGCTAGGGTGTCGGCACATGTTGCGTCCCATACTAAAGGCCGTCCCATTTTCCATAGCACGAGGGTCATACCGTCGGGCCTTTTGCCATCATCTCGGGCAAGACCGGATGGCTCCAAGATGGCAGGCGCTCCTGCGCTGGCTAGGGCCCGACGGATGATATCGTTCCCTTTAATTATTTCCCCATTTAAAAATATTGTTGCATTATATATTTCGGTCTTACGTTAGTGTAACATCGATAGTGTTGAAGAAGAGAAAAAGAATGCAGACATTTCCCAGGTCGTATTAGCCAATTCAATAAAATGTAGGTATACAGGGTATCGCCTGTAATAGGAGCAATAAATTAAACTGTAGATTATTAAGCTTGTGAACAATTATTTCCGCGTGATTTTATATGAAAAAAAAACTTTTTTGTTTGTTAATTTTTTCTTCAAAAAAAGTTTACTTGTATTGTTTTACTCTTCTGGAGTGCTATAAGTAACTTTTTTGTTTTAAAAACACTAAAAAAACTTAAATAAAAATAAAAAAATCACAAAAACATCTTTTGAAAACCAAAATGCAAAACCTATTATGACTCATTACATGATGTTACCTCAAAATCTGCATTGACTGCTGTGCTATGATGTCGTGGTGCCAAGATACATTACTTGGAGGTCATAACTTTCGATCAAAATTTCTCCGAAAACAAAATAAAATGAATGGGACACACAAGGGGCTGCAAATGCTCTAAGGAAGCGTCCTTTTGAATATTTGCTCCTATTACAGGTCACACCTCTGTATATTATGTAAATTCTTAATTGTACATGGAACAAATATTACAAGATTGATTGATTGATTGTGAATGTAGATGAGATATAGGCAAACCGAGACACATGTACAAAGCGATTAAAAGGAAATACAAAAAGAAATTGAATTAATACACATACAGTTAAATTAATAATATATCAAATATATAACGATAAACTTAAATATGAGTAGAAGTCTAAAAATGCTAATAATATACAGTCAAGGAGCATTCGACAGCCACAATTTGTTCTAGAATAACGTAAACATCCGAGTGTTCGACGCTGTACTAGTATGTGGCATGGGCACTCTATGGTATCTATGTCAAAGTGACATGCATTAAATTCGAATGAAGAAAAATCCTTTTAGTTCGAATTTAACCCATATTGCTTTAGCATAAAGTGCAAACAGCCACAGAATAAGTAATAGTACTACGTACAGAAGGTTCTCTGTTAACAAATTCCCTGTTTAGGTACGCCAAACGTGCCTAAATGTGGCCATCCCTTTCTATCGCATGCAACGCGCTGCGACCTGTGCGAGCGTCCCGTTCCAACGCGCGGCAGCTACTAATGGGCCGCCAATTTGGCGGCCGCCGGCATGTACTTGTAGCGGCGCCACAGAATAAGTAATAGTACAAGTACAGAAGTTGCACTCCCTAGCAAAAACGGTGTTTAGGCATAAGAAACGTGCCTACTCTCTCCTTCTCTGTTTATCGTATAACTTGTATTCATTCACGCACGGCACGTGTAGCGCTAGGGCTGTCACGCCAAGAAAACAGCAATGAGGGCCAAAATTTGTGATTGAGAAAGAAGTTTATTAACATTTGGTTTGTACCTACACATTACAAGCCCCATAGTCGGTACATATATATACGAGCGTTTTTCGACGACCTAAGCATTTTTCCCTGTCACACTTGCCTGCAGGCAAAAAAGTGATGCAAGCACTCGGACGTTTACCTTAGATGATTGTTATTGATGTTTCAATAAAAATCATTCATGAGAAGTCAATATTTTTGTTTGTACTTACTACTTCTTATCGCTCATAGTCATAGCAAAATATAAACATCTCAATTATACATTGTTAATTTCTTTTTCCACCTCTAGATAATAACTTCTTGAACTATTAATAGTTGTTGTGTTTTTAAATCTTTTCTCAGAATAATATACCTACGCGATAATATCGGTTTATTTTATGAGGTACCTAATAATCGTACACACCGAAAATATTATTACTCGGCTACGATTTCAATTTCTCTGCAGCTGACTGTACCTACCACTGACTACCCCAAATTACACTCAAGTTTATTGTAGCGACGCGTGTCCGTGTGAGTGCCACATCGGGTGATTGTGACTAATTTATGTACTCACGTATTTAGCGCGAAATACACATACAAGAAATTGCATGCAAATTTAACTACATTGCGGGGTTTGATAGATCAATTGAACTCAGCATACCTCGGTAACCGGCAATGTAATGAAACTTGTTTGCAATTTCTTGCACGTGTAAATTGCGCTTTTGTTTTATTACTGTTCTATCTTATATGTCTACTGTGACGTTAATCAGCCGTAACTTTTATAAACATCCGTTCGCAAAAAAACTGTTAGATTCGCGCCGACTGCCAATAATCAGCCCACTTCTCCAGCCTCCGCGACAATGGAAATTAATCTTAACTTCTTAGATGATAGAGTCGGATATGTTTTTGCGGCGAATTGTCGGGATCGTTGTTTCACAAGTTGACTATATCGGGCTCGTGAGAAATAAAATGGCTAGCTAAGAAGGTGCCGGTAACAGGGTCGCGTTGCTCAACTGGGTGAGATGAGTTTCTCACTTCATGTACAGTCAACCAATTTGATTTCTAGGCCACCGTAGAACCCTGTCATTTTAACTGCTAATACATAGCGACGCAATAATCCTAGTAACCCGTATTGACATAGCATTTACAACGGCAAGGTTCTATGATGGCCTAGGAATCAAATTGGTTGACCGTACCTAGATGTATGTACGTGTAGGTACAGCAACCAACACAAATCTACACGGAAGACGTAGTACAGATACATCTAAACTCGTCTCTATCGTAAAACGAGTAGGATGTAGATACTCGTACTGTTCGGTAGACTGGCCAACGCCTATGTATGCTTAGGTCTTTAAAACTAGGTACGCAACGGATTTTGATGCGTTTTTAGGGTTCCGTAGCCAAATGGCAAAAAACGGAACCCTGATGTTGATGTTGTTGTGAAGGGACGCCTGGCCGGAAACAGGCGGGCAGTCGACCGCTTGTCGCAGTCATTCAGCCCATTTCCCTCAGTTCGGAGCCTCAGGTTACTGTCCCGGCGGCGTTCCCACTTCCAACTCTTCAATTCTTCTTGTTTTCCTGCAGAACAGAAGGACATCTTTAAGGTCGATATCCCTCAATTCCTTCTCCTCTAACATATCTTTACCGAATGTGTTAAACCGCGGTGCCGCGTACATAACACATTCCGCTAGTACATGCTTGCTTGTTTCCTCCTGCCCACAGTGTGGGCAAGTAGCGTCGTTACTTATACCTATTATCTTTAAGTGTCTATTCAGAGTATTGTGACCGGTTATGATACCAGTCAGCAGTTTCAGATTGCTCTTACCCAGTTTCAGCAGATACCTGGTCCTTTTGTGATTAGTGCCTCCTATCATCATCTTTGTCTGTCTGCATCCAGATGCATCCCTCCATTCTTTTTCCCCATCCAGTTCTTTTAGCTTATCTATGACCCCCTTTGTAACTTGAGCCGAAAAGGGAAGGACCGGTTCTGGGCCTTCAAACTCCCTTCCCGCACCTTCCCTGGCCAACTCATCTGCCTTCTCATTGCCCGCTATTCCCTGATGTCCTGGCACCCACGCCACCGTCACACCTGGGTTTTCTCCTATCTTATTAAGCTCTTCCTTGCATTCTTTCACTAAGGCGGATGTTACCGTTGCCTTTCGTAGCGCCTTCAATGCTGCCTGACTGTCCGTGTAAATCACTACCCTTCCAGTCAGTTGTTTTGTATCTCTTATAATCTGTGCGCATCTCGTTATCGCACACACTTCTGCTTGGAAAACGCTAGCATACCTCCCCAGTGAGATGGATACTCTCTCCCGCAGTTTGGGTATAACTATACCTGCCCCCGCTAGTCCTGTTGATTTCTTTCTTGATCCAACTGTGAAGCAGACTGTCATCGGGTGCACTACGTCTACCTTCCAGTTGTCTCTTTCACCTATGTGTATTCTATACTTCTTGTCAAATATCTCCTGCCTCTTTATGAGGTCGTTATTGGCTATCATCATATGTAGCTTTGATAGCGCTTCCTCCTGTATCAACGGAACCCTACACGAATCTATAGATTCGTCATGTCGGTCTGTCTGTCTGTCCGTCCGTATGTCACAGCCACTTTTTTCCGAAACTATAAGAGCTATACTTTTGAAATTTAGTAAGTAGATGTATTCTGTGAACCGCATTAAGATTTTCACACAAAAATCGAAAAAAAAATTAAGTTTTAGGGGTCCCCATACTCAGAACTGAAACTCAAAAAAAATTTTTTCATCAAACCCATACGTGTGGGGTATCTATGGATAGGTCTTCAAAAATAATATTGAGGTTTCTAATATCATTTTTTTCTAAACTGAAGAGTTTGCGCGAGAGACACTTCCAAAGTGGTAAAATGTGTGTCCCCCCCTGTAACTTCTAAAATAAGAGAATGATAAAACTAAAAAAAATATATGATGTACATTACCATATAAACATCCACAGAAAATAGGTTTGAACGAGATCTAGTAAGTAGTTTTTTTTTAATACGTCATAAATCGTAAACCGCAATTTATTTCACGGAACCCTTCATGTGTGAGTCCGACTCGCACTTGGCCACTTTTTTATTTTAAATAGATTCAAGAGGAAGGATTATATGTTTAAAATATGCATGTATTATACTTAAAAACCCGTGCGAAGCCAGGACGGGTCGCTAGTTTAAAATCAGGCATATCGATTTTAACATTCAAACAAAGAATCGAAGTTCAAATCCTGCCATTATAATCTTATTTTGATATGTTTTTGTCGAATTGAAACAACAAGGCTTAGCAAACCTTCAGACATGAGCATAGAAATCAATTCTACTCCCACTCATAGAGGCCAGTTTTGATACGCATTTTGACTTGTGTAAAGTTATACAACTCATCAATGCGCTCTAAATACTTGGCATTGCCTTACGCATAAGCGTATGCGTAGGTAACCATGTTTATGCAATCGATTAGCATGCGGCGGTCGCGCCGTCAACCTCCGGGATAGCACATGCAAATTCCAACATGGCGCTGCGGCTGTCAGCGAGCGCCATCTCACGACGCCAGGGGACCGATTTTTGACTTTCGAGCGCTAGACTTTTTCACTCGAAAACGGTCATAAATGATGGAATTCTATTTTGAAATAGACATAAAAAATGTAAAAACGAGTGCTATCCACCACTCGTATTTAATTCGATCGGTAGAAAGTAAGTGCCAGCAATTTTGACACTAGAATCTTATTTACTTTTATTTAATTTTCGAGCGCTCGAAAGTCAAAAATCGGTCCCCAGTAATGCGCATACTAATGAAGACAGTGCGAGGGCGATCCGTGATCGAATGGTCTGAAATAAGCAAGGTTATTTTATGATCTCGATTTCTTTGACTTTATTAAAAAAGAATAAACTCACGTTTCGATTGCCACTGAGTATTATTGGTGGCATGTTTGGCGCTATGCAAACTCACGACTATAGTAATCATCATCACCATATCAGCCGAAAGACGTCCACTGCTGGACATAGGCCTCCCCCAAAGAGTGGCACAATGACCGGTGCAACGCGACCTGTAACCGCAACCGATGGCCGTTGGGGCGGAAAGGTTCTTGAGTGGCGACCACGTACCGGCGCATCGTGGGTAGATAATAGACAAGAGTGTACTGATGACCTGGTAAAGGTCGAGGGACTACAGTAATGTTGCATAATAATGAAGGTAATGCAGCTTTTGTTTGAAGTCTCTGGTCTGAAATAAGCGAGGTAGAGTGAATTAGTGAATTTGTTTTTATTTTCATAATAAGTATCTGAATTAAAAGTATATAGCTAATCGTTTGAGCTCATTAGGGAGTAACACACCGTACATTCTCCGCCTTCGGTGTCGGGCTTCTAATAGATTCGTGTTTGTAAAACATTTCTTACCGACAGATGTCGGTGCACAATATACTATGTAGATACTTATTTATTTACGTGGAAATTATCACGGATACCACATACAACTTCATAAACGTCGCTACCTTATTCCACTTTCTCCAAATAAAGCTTTAATGGGCTCATAACACCAAAAAGGATTTTAATTACATAATTATTTGTGAAGAAACATTTCAACATCGGTAATTATCGATGACTGTATTTACTTATTGTATTGGAACATTATAGCTTAACCCTAAAATTGACATTGTATCTAATAATGCACAAATTTTTTGGTCATCTTTTTCCATTTTTTTCTAGAACAATTGTTTGCGCTCTATACAGCGCAAACGAGACTTGAACGCACGTTTTTGTTTTATTTTGCCAAGTTTAGGGTTAAGGGCATTCGTCTTTCTTTTTCTGACATGATATGATAGAGACGAAGCATACTCGTATTATGTAGGTGGCGAATAATTAAGTATATTGCTAGCATATGTATACACCGTGGGCGTTAATAACCCGAAAGATTTTAACCACGCATTCCGGAGGTCATTAAGAGTAAAAAATGTTATATGAATCCAATCCAAATTCAGCAAAAAAAATAATTTTTTTTCTGTATTTTTTTCGGTTTTTGTAAATAAAATTTGGATTAGTATCGCTTCCTGGATGGAAATCATCCCTTTTAATAAAATGGTAACAATTATTTCTCCAAAAAAGAATGAATTTAGTGAGTGGTAGCTGTCACTTTGATGTATGTCAATAACGACTCGAAACTTGGCAACATCGGTAGCAACGTCTCCATCAAACGAGCTTAATGCACTTAACTAATCACAATAAATAGTTTACATGAAAATTATAATATCTTCAAAACTAAGCAGGATTTGACTGGGGTTCAAATAACATTTTTTGCGCCTAATGACCTAAGGAATGCGTGGTTAAAATATTTCGGGTTATTAACGCCCACGGTGTATAAAACTTTGTATTCCTCGTATCCAATTTCATTAATACAATCTGAAAAGAAATTAAAGCTATGACAATAAAGTGCACATTTGAAAACGAAGCGGAATTTAGGTATGATAGAAAGAAAACAGTCGATAGTCTGCATCTGAGCTAACAAGACGAAATTAAATATGCGACCGCATTCACAACGCTCTAGTTTCGTAGATTTCTCCGAATATACCGTAAAACATATGCACATACGCTTGCAGTCACTGGCACCTAGTAGTTTTAGTTATTTATACTAATATTTTAAACTGGAATAGTTTGCAAGTGTGGCCTTGTAACTTTGTATTTAGGGTTTGCCTGCGCTCTTTGCAATATGAATGTGGGCGGATCCGCCCGGGTATATAGCTAGTTTTTTAGGGTTCCGTAGCCAAATGGCAAAAAACGAAACCCTTATAGATTCGTCATGTCTGTCTGTCTGTCTGTCCGTCCGTATGTCACAGCCACTTTTTTCCGAAACTATACGAGCTATACTGTTGAAACTTGGTAAGTAGATGTATTCTGTGAACCGCATTAAGATATTCACACAGAAATCGAAAAAAAACATTAATTTTTAGGGGTCCCCGTACACAGAACTGAAACTCAAAAAAAAATTTTTCATCATACCCATACGTGTGGGGGGGTATCTATGAATAGGTCTTCAAAAATGATATTAAGTTTTTTAATATAAATTTTTTCTAAACTGAATAGTTTGCGCGAGAGACACTTCCAAAGTGGTAAAATGTGTGCCCCCCCCCCTGTAACTTCTAAAATAAGAGAATGATAAAACTAAAAAAAATATATGATGTACATTACCATGTAAACTTCCACCGAAAATTGGTTTGAACGAGACCTAGTACGTAGTTTTTTTTTTAATACGTCATAAATCGTAAAGCGCAATTTATTTTACGGAACCCTTCATGTGCGAGTCCGACTCGCACTTGGCCGCTTTTTTATAGATGATATGAATAATGCATCGAACCGAGTCTTAAGAGGGTATCCTAGCAGCTTTTTTCCATACAAACGTATTCCCCTATTTCCGTCCTGGTTTATCCCTCTAGAGGACTCGTTTTTTTTTATAAAATCTAGGTGTACTGTATGTATGCTTAAGAGGGTATCCTAGCAGCTTTTTTCCATACAAACGTATTCCCCTATTTCCGTCCTGGTTTATCCCTCTAGAGGACTCGTTTTTTTTTATAAAATCTAGGTGTACTGTATGTATGCCCCCTGTCATTTACTTTTTCCCAAAAAATAATTACCAAAACATATACGAATTTTCGAAAACCTAAAAAATGTCCCATTTTTACTGTCATATTCAGATGACTACCAGACAATTATGAAAAGTTTTTACGTTAAAACAAAGTAATAGAAACATAGATCTACTCTTCCTCTAAATTTCAACACCAAACATAATTGAATCGGCGCAGGTTTGGCGGAGAAAACAGGGGAATACAAAGCATCGATCTTGTCAAGATTTTGTAGTGAAAATCGGTCTGAGCTGCGGTTGTCCCTATCGCGCATCGCACGCGGTCGCTTGGGCGCAACGCGACGGCAATAGTTTGTACAAATACCTATTTCTCAATTTTGTCGCAGACCGACTACGCTCTTAAAAGTGACTTAGATACTATTACTAGTAACACCACCTTAACCACACGATACATTTTTGTTTTCAAAAATACAATGCCAGCGACGTTTCCAAGAACCATATATATCATAAGTACATCTTCCACCGACTATAAACGTCACTGCTGTCCCGAAAGTTAGGGACATAGGAGTAATAAGTACCTACCCACTATTTCAGTACAAGACAAAATAAAATCGGGACTGATCTATGTAACTATGTATGTAAGTACCTCAAAGTCAATAAGTTTCTGTAAAAAAAACATTTTTGGCACAAGCTTTTATTGCCGACTGTACTTTTCTGTATACCGTCATCAACTACTCATTGAGACTATTCTAACGAGCCCAAACTCAACGGGGTTACGTCGGTTAAGTACTGAATTCCCACGGCGACGTTCTGTCTCCATCATCAGATCAGATCGATGGTACCATAATATTGAATTGTCATCCAAACTTTACCTTTACCCAAAATTTCAGCTCAATCGGTTGAAGATATCTGCTTCAAAATTGAGTTGCAAGAGTCCACCCGAACAAACATATTGATATTGGCTCAGGGGACCCAATTCGAGCTTCCAAAAGTCCCCGGCAAAGCACGTCATTGGGATATCCTCCTTCGTGTCCCTGTCCATACCTTCAAAATCAAAATGAGACATTAAACAAACGCGATACTTATCCTAGGGATATCCCCTTTTGTTTTGTCAGGGCGAATTAAATACCTCAGTTAATTTTCATAGGGGCTAGAAGGTAATTTATTCCCTCTATATTTCCCTTCTACAACAATACATTTTATACATACCTTGATGTGTTAAGATCAACTTGTTAGTTAAATGGCCTCTTTGTTATGTAATGGATAGTGGATCAAAAGAAAAGACAGTAAGCTAAGGACGTTTTGGGGCTTCAACCGAAATTACGTCGCGTATGAAGCCTTTATGTTCAGGGCTGTTATTCTGTAAGCGCTCATACGCCTCACCTAACCTGTCACGCCTAACCAAACTAGGCCTCTGATTACGCTTAATCACTACGCATCGTGGTGTCAAGATATATGTGGGTGAACGGTGAGGTTAAATCAATTTGGTACCAGAATAGCAGGGCTGGTTCCTACTTAAGTATTAAATTCGCTTAAAACTCACGGTCAAGGCCTTGGTTATGTCATTAAATGGCTTTTATGGGTTCAGCAAGTCATCAGTTTTCGTTTGAAAGACGGTGTTGGTTGTCTTAACATATAATCATGTTAAAATAGCACGTTATCACATGTATTGTTGGTACAAACATATTGAAATTGTGACGTTTTTTGTCAGTTCATTTTTGGGACAAGTTTTTTTGTCGGCTCTTATCTTTGCAAAGTTATTAGAATAAGAATTTATTTAAGTACTAGTTTATTTAAGTATTTATAAGATATGATAAAAAACATTTATTCAGGTAGGATTTTACAATCGCTTTTGCATCGTCAAAGATTACATTGCACAATATCATATTATATTCAGCACACAAAACACGGAAAAAATAAAATACAATCAATAAAAACCGGCCAAGTGCGAGTTGGACTCGCGCACGAAGGGTTCCGTACCATTATCTATAAAAACGGCAAAAAAATCACGTTTGTTGTATGGCAGCCCCCCTTAAAAAAATATTTTATTTTGTTTGTTGTTATAGCGGCAACTGAAATACATAATCTGTGAAAATTTCAACTCTCTAGCTATCACGGTTCTTGAGATACAGCCTGGTGACAGATTATCTATAAAAACGGCAAAAAAGTCACGTTTTTTGTATGGGAGCCCCCCTTAAAAAAATATTTTATTTTGTTTTTAGTATTTGTTGTTATAGCGGCAACAGAAATACATAATCTGTGAATATTTCAACTCTCTAGCTATCACGGTTCTTGAGATACAGCCTGGTGACAGACAGACGGACGGACGGACAGCGAAGTCTTAGTAATAGGGTCCCGTTTTACTCTTTGAGTACGGAACCCTAAAAAGGTTATATATAATGTGCTAAATGCTCCTATATATCAGCGTATTGTCACAGGAGCCGTGACTAGGGTTGCCAGACGTACTATATTATAAAGTATTGTACTATATTTTGGCTCCGCGTACCGACTTTATAATATACAAAGCACATAAAGTACGCTAAAATACTATATTTGTTTATCATAAATTTCAAATACATAATATTTTCTACTACAAATAAACAAATACTTTATTTTTTATGTGTTCTTTATTTATAAGACCTTTAACCCACTATGTACTATATTTGTCCAAAAAAAAACTGGCAACCTGATTTTCAGGGAGAGAGTTTCCATAAAGAAATAAAACTAAACTAGACAATCAATTTTATATTTTTTAGGCACTGTATGTCTAAAAGTTACAAAAGAGAAGACTAAGACTGTCTTAACTAGCCCAAAATCCATTGGGTTTAAGCATCTTTCGGTCTTGTAAACTTGAGTAGGTAGGTACCTACTGTATTCTGACTAAACTGTACTAGCTAACTGTAAGCAGCTAGCTAGCTAAGCTTGTAGTTCAGTCCTAAGTAACTTCTACTGCAATGTTTTCAACTTATATTATTCTAGTCAGTTATAATAGTAGCTATAAGGGTCAGTTATAGTAGATGTCTACTAGGATGTATTAGAAATAGGAGAGGCAAGATGGTGGGCCACCTGATACGGCACGACAGTTTGTTCCTAAACATCCTGGAGGGTAAAATTGAAGGCAAGAGAGGCAGAGGAAGGCCCAGGCTAACATATTTTAGCCAAATAAAAGATAAAGCTGATGTCGAGTCATATCGACCAAAATTTTTCAGTCCTCGCCTAATGCTAGGAACTGAGCGTGCCACACGATTTCGTGGGTCTGATTTATGCCAGTAATGCTGGCTTGCTACAAAATATGATTAACTTACCGGTTCCCATCGACGCGATATCGTGTCAAGTCTGTCTGTTATCCGTCAAGGGTCAGGCAAGTTAAATCAAGTCTCCCTAGTAGGTCTCCGGGGCCGAAGAAATCGCCGTGATTCCCGCGGGCTGGTGCCGACAATGCGCGACCCGTCGCGTGCTCCAAATCACCAATTGTCACTGTTTTCACCAAAACGACTCGGGCCTTCAGGCCACCAAAGCGAGTCTGTTAAGACTCAAAGGGCGTAACAGCCATTACAACCGTAGAATGGGCGCTTACTTTGCTTCGCTGGGCGACTTTGATCAAATAGGTTTTTCTCCGAAATCATTGTTTTTACTTGTGGGTGAACTGTGGCAGTGAATAAATTAGTTACATATCTTGCTGTATGTATACTCGATTAAATCTTCTTAATTTCAAATAGTTTTGCTTTTATACTAGGTACATTCTAAATTATCAAAGTAGCCCCATTTTTTCCTAAAGTCACCCCGTTCTACGGAACAACAGGCTGTTACGCCCTTTGAGTCTGCAGGTATCGATATGAGGAAGTCAAGAGGCTGGCAATCGACAGAGAAAAGTGGCGGTTACTCCACCGACAAGAGCAAGGCTCTTAAGTAATGATGATGATGATGATAATAGTAGCGCGGCTGCTCTCTCCGTGATTTGGTCGCGCCGCTACAAGTACAGTCAACCAATTTGATTCCTAGGCCATCATAGAACCTTGCCGTTGTAAATGCTATGTCAATACGGGTTACTAGGATGATTGCGTTGCTATGTAGCAGTTAAAATGACAGGGTTCTACGGTGGCCTAGGAATCAAATTGGTTGACCGTACATGCCGGTCTACCGGTTCCAGGGGGTATGTTAGCGCTGCTGCGGCACGTAAGTGTTCTAAACGCAGCGCGTTGCATGCAATAGAAAGGGATGGCTACATTTAGGCTCGTTCGGCATACCTAAACAGGAGATTTGT
This sequence comes from Epinotia brunnichana, assembly GCA_963854355.1. Taxonomy (NCBI): domain Eukaryota; kingdom Metazoa; phylum Arthropoda; class Insecta; order Lepidoptera; family Tortricidae; genus Epinotia; species Epinotia brunnichana. The sequence goes on from OY977952.1 coordinate 18,595,660, forward strand.
TAACAGAGAACCTTCTGTACGTAGTAGGTAATATTATTAATTCTGTAGTAGTAGTATCGGCTCGGCCACGACTTCTTGCGGCGGCGGCATACGTGGGAGTGAGAGACCAGAGCGTGGCCTCTCGCTGCCACGTATGCACACAGCTGCCGTCGCCGCAAGAAGTCGTGGCTGCACGGCTATCACAAGACGGCCGCGACATACTCTCGAGCTCTCTCGCACTATCCGTCTCTCTCTTATTAGACCACTTAGAAAGTGGTGTTATAGATGTGTAGTTTATCCCATAGGTACTATTAAACGAACAATATTTGTATCAGATGATTTGTATCACGTTCTCGAAAATGGCTCTAACGATTTTGATGAAACTTGGAATATGGGGGTTTAATGGAGCGAAAAATCGATTTAGCTAGGTTTCATGTCTGGGAAAATTCGATTTCTTCGTACTTATTTTTTTTATTTTTACCCCAGCAGTGCTCGGTCGCCCAGGCACTTATAATCATGCGAGCACTACGAGATTTAACACTTATATATACCAAAGTATAGAAACGACGTCTTTCAGTAGCACGCCCTCTTTGCACATGTTAAACAAGACCATAGATAACAAAAGCGCCACTGCTTAACCTCAAAGTATGCACACTGCCACTTCTAAGATGTTCTTACCGATAGCAACGCCACACCAGACACTGTTTTCGGAACAGACAGCGATTACACAGTGTGTGGAGTGCGAGGGGAGCACAAAGGGTGCCGTAGAGTCGATCTTATCAGTAGTCCCCTGATAATGTCTGGCCAGACAGCTGCACTGAATAATTGATCATTTCGAAAACCTATGACATGCATTACTTTGGTTGACAGGATTTATCCCCTAGCCGCTCATACAACAATTGGCAATTAAATTAAAATCAAGTTTAATAGGAAATAGAGTAGAGTTTGTTTTTTTCAAAGTTAGAATGGTATTAACACGTTTCCTGTCCGAGTGCCCCCTATGGTGGGTCTTGCACCTGCTTTTCAGGAGTTCGTGCTTCCAAAATGGATTCACAACTTGGAACTGGAAGCACACTTGGACACAGTTAACATTTAGTGAACATGTTAAATTCAATGGAAAATAAAAAGTCTTTAGGCCTTTGCGCGGCTGGCTAAGAGGACAATTCGCCGTATAATTTAGATCGTTAATTTTCGAAGAATTCCATCTTCAGTGTTTCTAAAAACTTATAAAGTGATGATCTTTGCCCAGTGTCGCAAATAAGTATGTAATATTAATTATTTATGTAGCTTTATTATTATTATTTCCTAATCATAAATTTGTCAATTATTATTCTTAATGTTAAAATATGGGTTTTTGCCTGAATTAAATCTTTTTTTTTTTTTTATAACCCCCGACGAGCCCCCGTTTGTGGAAGGGCTTTATGAATTTTGAGAGCTTTTTATCGTTAAAACATCTTTGTCTAGGTGCTCGTTTCAAACTGACATTTTTGTAGAAAATCCAAAGTAAATAACTTTGCTTATAATTCGAACTAAAATTCAAACTCGACTCTCCAAAAAGTTCCGTTGTACTAATATTCCATTTCCACAATTATTCAGAACGATTTTTGGCAGTTGGACGCGAACCTTCAATTCAACACGTCGCGTATTGCCGATCCTACAAATGTATCATGTAAACATCCGGGAACAAACATGATAGCAAATACGAACACACGCTAACAAAATACTCTTGGCGCCTACTCCCACCTCACCGCGACTTATTACACCGCTGACACAGATGTATCTTAAAGGCCCGGCCTCATGTCTGCGGTGCGGCGCAGCAACGCAAAATCTTGCAACGCGGCGCCGCAAAAAGGTGCGGTACGGCGCCACAAAAACTCACGTTGCGGCGCCGCAGAAATCCACGGTGCGACGCCGCGACGCAGAATGTCACGTTGCGGCGCAGCAGGAATTCAGTTTTGCAGCGCTACACCGCGAGTTTACGGCGCAGCGTTGCATCGAGTTTTCCTAGGGTGCTGTGTCGTGATAATACCTCTTGCTCTTAATATTCTGCTCTTGTTGTTAAGAAGATGTAAGAAAAATTATTTGCAGAATACGTGTGATATGGTCCATATCTGTTCATCAAACTGATCGTGATATTATCACGACACAGCACCCTATAGAATGCTGTGTAGCAGCACGATGCAACGCGGCGCCGAAAACTTGCGGCGCGGCGCCGCAAAACTGAATTCCTGCGGCGCCGCAACGTGACTTTCTGCGTTGCGGCGTCGCACCGTGAGATGTGGACGGGCCCTAATAGACACGTGCAAGAGTGATTTAACCCATTACTCTGTACCTACGCGGGCGGAGTGTATAATAATTAGGGTATAGTATTGGGGGACAATGTTAAGATTCAGAAATCCCATCAGCATATAGTATCAGCAACTGGCAAATAAGGCAAAGATACATACAATCAATACTTATTAACAATGATAACAGTAGCCTATTGTTTTTCACGTATTTACACTTAAAATGCATGGAAAAACTCACTTATTACTCATCACATTGCAGCCATTCAAAAACAGACTTTAATGTCCAGAGATAAGTTGTCACAGATTATCGTCAGGTTATTTATGATGTGATTAATGTTATTCATACTCCCAGTCCGTTAATAGCATCTTTATTATGCTTAGTAACTCGTTTTCAATAACTCGTCTCAACGAAGCTTGAGTCAAGGTTGCTAAAAGGAAAACTATATTATTAAAAATACAATCAGTTACAATCTCTAATGTTTATCGAGGCTTGGGCAGTTAATCAGCATTTACACAAGTTATATCGATCGAGATATGCATTTCACTGTCCTAATTTATAGGAAGGTTTTGAAAATTATAAGATTCTGAGAAGAGAGAGAGAGACACAGAGAGAAAAGGGCGTGGTTTACAGAAATCAAGACATTTTTAGTTTTATCATCTGGAGCGATGTTCAATGAAATTCAACTGGTCACTAATACAGGGTGGAATTTCATAAACTGTACAAAATAAAAGGAGAAAAATTTTAGCCAATTTCATCGGTGAAACGGTGTTTTTTTTTTTTTTTCTAGTCATTAGTTTTTTTTTTACAGAATTTTGAAAATTTTTGTAAAAACTCGGGTAATACACCTAATTCAGACGGTATAACTTTTGATCCAATGGTCCTAAAATGAAAATAAAAAATGCAGAGTATTACCAAGGGACAGGTTAATAATTCTTAATAACAATAGAAAACCAACTAGAAGAGAAAATCCGCAAAAAAAATTATTGTTTTTGAAAAATGGCTACAAAAATTACGAATTTTAAAAGAAAAACACAATTTTCTGAAAAAAACGCAGATTTAGTTACCATTTTTTTTGCTTAGTATTAAACCTCACTTAATGCCGATTCTAAAACCGTTTTTAAACTGTCTCAGACTTTGAAAAATACCACGCTAATGGGTACGTAAATCAAACCATAATTTTATTAATTTTAATCCTCTTAAAATCCTTAATGACCGCTTGTTCCCAGGTAGTTGAAGGGTGTTTTTGGGTTGAAGGTGGAGATAACATGAGGGGTATAAAGGCATTGGGCAATAGGTCAACTATTCAGTCGCTCGCAAATCGCAATTGCTTGTCTTTGCTCGCCACTTCTTTGATTACTCCAGTACTTGTTCAGTTTGAATCATCATGCCCCGCTTACGAGAGTTTTCGCCGTTACAAATAGCCAACATGCACTATTATTATGGATTGTGCCATGGATCTGCAAGAGCTGCGTGTATCGCCTATTTGGAGCAGTATCCTAATGACGTTCCAAGACCTGCTGCTCGCCACTTTCAAGAAGTTCATCGCCGGTTGTGCAATATTGGCCTGGGATACGGTGGCCGAGATCGCCGAGAGCCAGGAAACATAATTGATGTTGCCATAGAAGAAGCAGTTCTCAGAGACTTGTACGCGGACCCAACCACGAGTCTAAGACGCTTGGCATTGAGGCACGGAATCTCAAAATTCTCTGTCTGGAAAATTTTGAAGAAGGAAGGACTGCATCCATTTGCCAGCTTGAATTTGTTGCGTAGCCCGTCGAATCATTCCCGGATTATTTTTTATTTCTTGTGCTGCATTTAAAATTCTGTCGTGCAATTCTGCTTCGGTATTGACGATTCTGTGATATACCCGTTGCTTCATATCACCCCAAAGAAAATAATCCAACGGCGTCATATCAGGCGATCTTGCAGGCCATCCAACGGGGCCGTCTCGGCCGATCCACCTATTGGGATATTGCTCATTTAAAAAATGTCGAACTCTTAATGCCCCTTTATTTTCATTTTAGGACCATTGGATCAAAAGTTATACCGTCTGAATTATGTGTATTACCCGAGTTTTTACAAAAATTTTCAAAATTCTGTAAAAAAAAAACTAATGACTAGAAAAAAAAAAACACCGTTTCACCGATGAAATTGGCTGAAATTTTTCTCCTTTTATTTTGTACAGTTTATGAAATTCCACCCTGTATATCTGCTAATTATTAGTGCAATAATAGGTTTCGTGTATTCTATTTAACTAAACCTCGTCAACATTGTATAATTAACGTTGCCACTTTATGTCATAATAAATCGATTAAGTACTATCCAGAAATAATATAGATGATCATAAAATAAGTCATATTAATCACAAATCATGTACATATTACCTACAGACAAGGGTTAAAATAATATTATACTGTTGAAAGCAATCCGCCAAAATAAATGAACGTACATTTGTATAATTTGTATTTGTACATTTGTATTTGTATATTAAGTAAAGGGACTTGATTACATCGATTGTTAGGCTATCCCCACGATAGTCACTAGGGCTTACAATGCGTTCCCATAGTCACTAGGCGCAAACAATAACCTCAAACAACGACATACAAAATAAATCGTGAGTAGATTCCACCGTTTATTACCCAATTGTACAGCTGTTTTGGTTTTTGCTCGTATTGTTTTAACTAATAGGTACATTACATACACAATGTATAGCGTTTATAGAGCCCGTAACTTAGCACGCGTACCATATGTTCGATAATTTGTAGCCTACGATACGAGTATAATGTTACTCTGATGTAAAACCTATGTATAATACTCGAAAGCTGACTCAAAATCAGGTCGTTAATGGGCGTTTTCACTCAAATGTGCAACTTTTACTTTTTTTCTCAGAATTGAGATTTTTTTTGTTTTTTCTGTTCAGATTCACGAGGACTCTTAATCCCGATAAATAAAAAAAAGTGGCCCCAGTTCTGTATGGACCATCACAATTAGTGGAATCCTAAAAAAATGTATGGAAAATTGGGGACACTTTTTTTCTTTATCGGGATCAAGCGTGCTCATGATTCTGAACCGAAAAAACAAAAAAAGACTAAATTCTGAGAAAAAAGTAAATGCCGCACAATTTAGTGAAAACGCCCTTATATACTTATACCTAATGTTTGCGTGAAACAGTAACAGGTACTAAGGTAGTTTTATTTATTTCCAGTGTTTACTTAATAACCTACTAAAGATAAATAATAAGTACTTAATGAGTTTTCATTGTGATCAAGTTTTTAGGTATTTATTAGTTGGGTCATTGTCAGTCACAAAAACAAAAATCATCTTTCCGGTGGTCAATAGTTAAGGGCTTACGCTCACATATAATATGTGTTTATCACATAGAATTATAGAAGGGGCAACGCCGTTTATGCGGATTCAGAGTTCAACCAAAAATTAGGCTTTATAGCCCTTAACTTTGGCAATGTCCACCGAAAAGACGCAAACCTAAATCTGACAATGACCCAGTTAATAAAATTATGCTGTCAATCGCTCTAGCAGATGTCCAAGACACAGGCTCAGCCTAGTTTGGAGTCTGATAGTGATAGATAAGTCTTCATTATGTGGTACTTTTTTGGTTAATAAATGATAAAATGAGAGTGAATTAGGTGTCCCCTATGCAACATGTGGCTGAAAGACAGACCAATGTCACCGCCGTATTGCAAATTAGCGGGTCAACGTTTTAATGAATTTGATTAGAATTAGTTTTGTGTTGCACTGAGAAAAACAGTAAACACACATATGTATTAGTTGGAAAAATTCTTTACTTTGTAATCCGGTCAATATTGAGTTTTATTTATTTAGACATGTTACGCATGTATTTACTAATACCTACTCAGTCTACTTGCAGAGTCTCCAACTAATCTTACAGGGTCTCCAACTAATCTAACAAATATTACAAATAGGTATTAGTCGGGGTAACCTCCGAAACTAATCATCCGAATAAAAAAAATCCTTCACCAGTACACATTTCTGACAATAAAAATTATCTTACCTTATCTAGAATATAGCCTCGGGATGGACATCCATCTTTTCTATCCATACTAAATGCGACAGTGTATCTGACTGTCTGTTATTATTAACTCTTCGTGCTTAAACCGCTGAATCGATTTAAGTAGATGCAATTTGGTATAGGTAAAGATAGTTTGAGTCCCGAGAAAGGACATAAGATGAAGATAGTTTAAAAACTATCCTATGTCTATGTATGTGAAAGTTTGTATAGAGCTACGATATAAGTAAGAGAGTTCCACGCGGACGGAGTCTTGGGCACAAGCTAGTAATACATATTATAAATGCGAAAGTGTGCCTGTCTGTCTATCTGTCTGTTAACTCTTCACGCTTAAACCGCTGAAATGATTTAGATACAATTTGGTATACTTAGAGATAGTTTGAGCCCCTGGGAAGGACATAGGATAGTTTTTATCCCGGAAATCATCCCCTAAGGGATGTAACGGGGGATGAAAGTTTGTATAGAGCTACGATATAAACGAGTTCCACGCGGACAGAGTCGCGGGCAGAAGCTAGCACCTAGGCATGTAATTGATGTTATATAAAAAAAACCGGCCAAGTGCGAGTCAGACTCGCGCACGAAGGGTTCCGTACAATTATCTATAAAAACGGCAAAAAAATCACGTTTGATATAATGGGAGCCCCCCAACACCTTAAAGCTCACAAAATCTTAAAAGTAAAAATTGTAACTATATTTAAGCATTAATTTTTTTTTTGTATTTATTATTTTCGGTTTTTAGTAGGTATTTGTTGTTATAGCGGCAACAGAAATATATCATCTGTGAAAATTTCAACTGTCTAACTATCACGGTTCATGAGATACAGCCTGGTGACAGACAGACAGACAGACAGACAGACGGACAGACGGACAGCGGAGTCTTAGTAATAGGGTCCCGTTTTACTCTTTGAGTACGAAACCCTAAAAATAAGCCTACATCTCCCATAAAGGAGCACCCAAAGGTTCAGATATCACATTCACATGAAGACGAGCTTCTAGCCGACCCCACTGACCCCTGGTTAGCTCAGCTCAAGGCCGGGCGCTTGCGCAAGTAGGTGGGAACCCTGAGTACTCAAGCGTGCATAATAGCGTTAGAATGAAGCTTAATTTAATTGTACTAACAGGTTATAAATATACACGGTTTTATTAAGAGTTCATGGTCAATATATTTTTAGCTTTATTGAGCTTGGTTTTTATTGTGTCTCATTATGGTTAACACACAAAGAACTAAATACTAACCCACTTCCGTGTTCCCATTGACTTGATATGACAAAAAAAAGATGTAGTCAAATGATCAATTTTGTCATAAAAAAGTCAAATGATCATTAATGAGTGCGCGAGTCGTGGGGTAGGACAGGTTAATTAGTCAAACAAGTGAATTTAGCGGCTTACGTGGGGGATATCATCTTCCTCCAGCGTATTAAACGTATTTACCTCTCGGCAGCATAAATATTCAACACTAGCTGTTGCCCGCGACTTCGTCCGCGTAGAACTTTTTATCGTCTTAGAAAATGATTTCTCTCAATACAAAATTTGAACCCTCTTTTAGGGGATAATTAAAAAAAAGTTGATGTTCATTTTCTAGTTTGTGAACAAACAGTCTAAACCCAAAGTTAAAAATCTCATACTTTAAAAATGCCTTGAAATACTCAAACTTTGAACGAATTTTAACACTCTTAGGGGATGAATTTGGAAAAACTCTGAAATGAGTTTTGTAGTCTTTTAACGTACAGAATAAGACCAAAGTTAAAAATCTCTTACTCACACTTTAAAATTTTATTGCTCGCCATTTAAAATATGAACCCCCTTTTAAACCCCCTTAGAGGTTGAATTTTTCTAATCGCTGAAAGAATTTTTTTCGTAAACTTTTAAGTCTCTAGCTCAAAAAAAGTGTTGCCCATACAAAGCTTTCTTAACCCCCTTAGGGGTGGAATTTTCTAAAACTCTGAAAGTACTTTATTATTAATTTTAATAAGTAAAATTTCGAATAGTTTTAAGTCTAGTAAAAAAAAAAGTTTTTCCCACACAACACTGGCTACCCTTCTTAAGGATCTTAAGGATCCCCTTAGGGATGGAGTTTTCTTAAACGCTGAAAGTTCTTTTTTAGTATTCTAATAAGTAATCTTTTTGCAAAGTTTTAAGTCTAACTCAAAAAAAAGTGTTGCCCATGCAAAGCTTGCTCTCCTTTTTAACCCTATTAGGGGTGGAATTTTCTAAAACGATTTGTGTTCTTTTTTTGTATTTTAATAAGTAATCTTTCTACAAAGTTTCAAGTCTCTAACTCAAAAACATAAACTTTCCCTGATAAAAACTTTGCACCCCTTATTATCCCCCTTAAGGATAGATTTTTTCAAAACGCTGAAAGTCTTTTTTTTTGTATTTTTATAAGTAATCTTTCTACAAAGTTTTAAGTGTCTAGCTCAGAAAAAGTGTTCCCCATACAAACCTTGCACGCTTTTTTAACCCCCTTAGGGAATGATTTTTGTAAAACGCCGAATGTAGTATTTTTCATGTTCTAATAAGTAATTTTTCGTCAAAATTTTAAGTCTCTATTAAAAAAAAATATGTTTTTCCCATACAAACTTTGCACCCTATTTTACCCCCTTAGGGGTGAAATTTTCCAAAACGCTGCAAGTACTTTCTTTGTATTTAAATAATCTTTCTACAAAGTTTTAGGACTCTAGCTAAAAAAAATAGTTTCCCACATACAAACTTTGCACCCCTATTTTAGCCCCCTTTTTTAGGGGTAGAATTTTCTAAAACGCTGAAAGTACTTAATTTGTATTCTGATGACTAATCTTTCTACAAAGTTTTAAGTCTCTATTTAAAAAAAATATTGTTTCCCCCATACAAAATTTGCACCCCTATTTTACCCCCTTAGGGGAAGATTTTTTTAAAACACTGAATCTAGGTACTTTATTTGTATTCGAATGAATAATTTTTCTACAAAGTTTTAAGTCTCTATTTAAAAAAAAGTAGTTTTTCCCATACAAACTTTGAAAGAAAGAAAGAAAGAAAGAAAACATTTATTCGTGGACAAAACAATGGGTGTAAAAAACAAAACACAGAACGTAAAAAAAAAAATACATGGTCCACGAAAAGGCCCCGACTCAGCATGGTGCTAACCTAGAAGGCCAGCGCTGGTCTTCCGTCGGAGCCTTTACCTGAGTTACCTCCTGGAAGGCAACACAAAACAAATACCTACGCTAAACACAATATATCTTAAAACTATTACAAATCCGACGCCAGAGTGGCACGGCAAATTGCATCGTGTGAACGCGTCGGCAAACTGTGTGTCAGTGTCACTGTCAACTTGACAGACCGAACGCAACTTTTATTTCAGATAGTGAATACTCCTTTGCACTCTATTTTACCCCTTTAGGGGTAGAATTTTCTAAAACCCTGAAAGTTCTTTATTTGTATTCTAATGACTGATCTTTCTACAAAGTTTTAAGTCTCTATTTAAAAAAAAAATGTTTCCCCCATACAAACCTTGCACCCCTATTTTACCCCCGTAGGGGTGGAATTTTCCAAAACGCTGAAAGTGTTTCATTTGTATTCTAATAACTAATTTTTCTACAAAGTTTAAGTCTATAGCTCAAAAAAAAAGGTTCTCCCATACAAACTTTGCACCCCCATATTACCCCCTTAGGGGTAGAATTTTCAAAAATTCCTTTTCATCCTTAGCCCACGTTATAAAAGCAACATACTGTGCAAAAATCAACTCTCTAAGATTAGTAGTTTCGGCTGTGCGTTGATGAGTGAGTGAGTGAGTGAGTGAGTGATTGAGTGAATAAGTCAGTCAGGACATAGGCATTTATTATGTATAAATAAATAGAAGATAATGAAACTCCCATTCAAATATCTCAAAAAATTATGAAGCTACATCCGTTTTAATGTCGCTTGTTAGAGTGAGAAAACGATGAGGGACTGTGACGTCAATATACTCGAGCGTCATAGTAAAAAACAATCGTTTCATATGAAGGTGCGTTTTGCGGAAAAGGGACAGAACATACCCCCTCTTAAAACTTTGGACTCTTATAACTTAATCATTACCTATATAACCTCTTGCTTTGTTTTTTTCTCCATTTGACTATATTTATTTTAAATTATTTTTCGAGAAAATACATTATGATTATTTACCATATTTTCGATTCCTGAGCTATAACCACGAACTTCGGAATTCGAAAATATTCGGGTATCTCTATTTCTATCGCACTAACCATACTCGAGTGACAGGGATGCAAATATATAGTAATAGTAATATAGTAATAAATCTTTATTGTTCAAAAACATAAGTTTGTTACAACTGGAGCCTTGGAGACTGCGTTAGTTTACACTGTGTTGCAGCCCCCAGTGGTTGCCCGTAAACATGAACAGAAAGTTGTTAAGAACAACTGACTTAAGTACTAATAAAATATATTAAAAAGTAAAAAAGTAATAATATTTGGATTACTGTTAAGTTAGGCTATTGTTAGGTTAGGTTACTGTTACTTACATTATATTTAAAGAATACATATGTTAGGTCTGTATTAACTCAAACAATTTTTTTTAAATTATGAACATTGAGTATCGATTTTCGTGGTAGCGCCGCAGGTACTTTACTTTGGCTGAATGCGCCGAGCGCGTGCCATTGTCATTCAAAAAAAACAAATTCGTGTTAATTATATTGTTCAAATTTGTTGATTTCATTTATTGAAATTACGACATAAAACGACATTTGCGCATATAAGTTCTCATATCAGAATCGAATATTTTTTTATGGTTTATATTTTAGCATTTGTCTCGTAAAGGTCTATCGTAGATGGGATTTAAATTATTATTAAGTGAAAGGCAAAGCAATTCCGCCATTTTGACGAAAATTTGACGGTTCTTATAGCTGACAGTTGGAGCAGCGTTTGATTTCAATAAAAATAAATGAAAAATTAAATGAAGTCGTATATTTCGGAAAATTAATTAATTGTCGCAGTCGGATAAAAACTATCCTAAGTTGCAGCTAGAATAATAATGTACCTATATAAAATGTTTCATATTTTTCCGTTCATGGGATGCTGAGAACATTCGAACCGCGCAAAGCTTAGTTTCAAACTGGCTGATTCTTTTTTTAATTTAGAGATTTATTATAAGTGGAGATTAACGTAGATCACCTACTGACATACCTACTGACAAAATGGAGGGAATCCTGCGATTGAGTAGGATAGGTAACCCTGTATATTATAATTTTATTAGCCTAACGAATCTATAGTTAAAAGATAAATTAGATAATCATCGTCAGTTGATTGTTTATGAGCGTTTATTATCGGTAACTAAACAGCTATCTGTGCTAAGTAATTACATATCTTGTGTGCCATCTTGGCAATTACAATGGATTGATTAATAGTTAATTTACAGATGCGTCATTGACCTCTTTGTTTTGACCGTTAACATTTTCGACACTAACTTTAATTGCTATAAAATTAAATTGCTGGCTGAGAAATCGCTGGCATTTCGAAGTAATTTGACGCAACTTTAGGTATTTCACTAAAACCTGCCGGAATGGCGTTAGGCCGTTACCTACTCCCAGAAACCCAACTCTTATCGAGCATAAAAACCTAACTTCACCGGCATACAGGTTTAAGAAAACAACAATTGGCACGAAACTTTGCGGTTCACTTCCGCGTCTCAAATCCGAATTAGGCTTCTAAATATAGACTAGTAAGGGTTATAATCCCGTGTGCTGGTTAGATGTAGACACAATGTGATGATTTCGCAAGTCTGTTGTCTGTTTCGCTCCGTTTGCGATCCTCAATGGCCGGCTAATGATAGGGATCTGACGATTTTGACACTTGGCGAAATAACGCGGCGTACACGAACCGGTGTGATTACTGAACGCCAGAAATCGAAACAATACTTTGTAACAATTGCTTTTTGTGAGTAGTAAACCGTATTACATATTTTCAACTTGTAGCGTAGATACATGCACTTCGATCATTAAGTTGGTTCGATTGCCATACAAAACGTTATTTGACATTCGCAGGCTAACGGCGTGATATTTTAAGAAACTTATGTAACAAACTTTCATAAATTGGCTTCCCATTTGCGCCAAATTCCCCCTTTCCTAGAATAAACTTGTATAAACTAGATTAATTTGAGAAATTGGTTTGGGACGTGATATTTTGGGAAAACTATTTTTCTCAAATTAATCTAGTTTATACAAGTTTATTCTAGGAAAGGGGGAATCTGGCGCAAATGGGAAGCCATTTGAAGAAAGTTTGTTACAATAAGTTTCTTAAAATATCATGCAGTTAGCCTGCGAATGTCAAATAACGCTTTGTATGGCAATCGAACCACCTTAAATACTTGAATAGAGCGTAGTAGAATTTTAACTGTTTTGATCAGAAATCAGGAATACCTCGCCTATCCCGCTGTTCATTCGTTCATATTCATTAATTTACTCCTTATCAACTTATTATTCACTATTTTTCTTTTCAATTATCTGCAATCAGTACTATAAGCAAATTGGTTAACTTAGACGCTTCAGAGTAAGTCGAGTGTGTCCTTCAGTGAGGGCATCTACACCTTCATTAAATCATATAACTAATAACTGTTAATATGTCTTTACTTTTCAGCCTCTTTCTCTGGTTATCATTCACTTAAACATAATTTAACATTTTATAGTAGTCATAGTCAAGATAATTACTCCTTTGCTAAAAAAGATGTAAGTTCTACCAAGTACTACCTAATCTAGGAAAGCAATTATTTACTGAAAACAAATAGTCTCTGCTTCTATTTATTTTGTCATTTATGGCGATTCGATGCCAGGAACAACGGTAACACGAGAAGCAGTATTTCTCCGTGCAGTGTCACTCACCCGTCGACGGAGCGTGCCACTATTACGAGTGGTTCATATTTACGTTATTGCGTCATCGGTGTTGAACTTAGAGTTTATAAAAAGTATTATTTATCCACCAAATAAATATAGGTACTTTACAGTTACACACTTTGCAGACAAACGTTTTGTTTACGGGTCGGATAACTCGGATACGATGACCACATCATATTTATACGGTTGATCGATTGTTAGCCACGTCAAATAGTACAAAAAGCCTTTTCTTATCTTTAAGAGTCCCCGACAAGCTCGGCCGAATTTCACCTTCCCATACAAACGGAGTTAAAACGGGTTTAAAACTACGTGTTGGATTGTAACGAAACTTTGCATATGCAATGACATGCGATATATCTAGGTCTGTAATCAGTTTATATGGCTCCAGTTTATAAAACAAACTAAATACAGCAAAAACAAATTTTGTATGAAAAACGATAACGAACGCTGTTTTTTTAAAAAATGTTATCTACTATTTACAGATCTGGATATACCTTAACTTATTCTAAGTACAAAGTTTCAGAGCAAACTACTTAGCTAGTCGTTTTAATGAGAGCGTAACTATACGTTTGTATGGAGAACCGAGCTTGCCGGGGACTCTTAACTTAAGGTAACTTTGTATTTTTTTTTGTTCGTAAATAAAAATAATTTACTTTCAAAACAAAGTTTTAACCGACTTCAATTCAGTACCTACTCCGCCAAGCCACATTAACATTTCCAATTTACCACATAAACTGATTTTCGAGAACAAAAGCGTTGATTTTCATTGACTTCATTGTTTGCTATTTCAACGGAATAATATCAGAATCTGTGACGTACTTATATAGTTTGAAGTACATCATTGAGAAGTTCCACAAGCCATCTGTGGTCTTCATCATCACTTCCACTTCACCAAATTTATGATTTCCGGGTGTAAATACACGAGTTATAATAGAGAATACCGAAATTACTACACGCGTGCCTAATATAGGTATTTGAGGAGTTCCCTCAATTCCTCATGGTTCCCATCATCCAACTGGGGTTTTGGAAACAATGGGACCAATCTGGAAGCATATACGTTCAGTTAAAAAAATAATTGTCCGAACCGGTTCATAAATGACGGAGTTCTGAGGTAACAAACATTAAAAAAAATAATACATCCTAATTGAGAGCCTCCTCCTTTTTTTGATGTCGGTTAATAAACAATAGTTCTAGGCCATTATAGGCTTAAGATCTTAAGAAGGCTCTTACATATAGAACCCAACCGACCCAACGATGGCTTATAAATATCTCCATGGATAAAACATGTGTAACTCTAGCACATTTCAAGTGTCTGAAGCGTCTTTTGCTCAATAAACGAAAAGATAAAGCAGCAGCCGTCACTTTCAACAGAAAATAGAGAGAATGTGTGTCTATGTCACACGGTAAACGCGACGATTATAGGCCGAGAACGTGACATATAGGGCAAACCTTGGTTAATCGGTGATAGTTGGGTTTTTTGAGTTTTTTTTTAGTTTTTTTTTTCTTAATTTTGACGGATGCGTACGGATACTTGCTGCACGTAAGTAAGTTGAATGACAGTGCCGCCACCTACTGCAAATTATTACAAGCCGTAAATATATCGAGTAACTCCGCTATTAGACCTTAGCTATCACCGAATAACTTCATATCACAGATTAGCCAAGGTTTGCCCTACCTACTTTATCTACAGTCATCATCATATTCGTGTTTTCCTGTACATGCACAATGTTTACGTTCACATATATTCATATACGTAATAGGTCTAATCTCAATAAGTGCTAGTCTAATAAGATGGTAGTCGCTTTCGTAAAACTAGTGCCCATGCCAAATCTTGGGATTAGGTGCCAAAGCGGACCCCGGGCTCTTTTAGGGCACAACCGGGAATAACGCTACGAGTATGATGATATCCATAGGTATATATATACATATACCTACAGTCCTACATACATTCAATTCAGGCCTGTGTTCCCAGAAAGGGTAGGGGATACTGTTCTTTGGCAGCGCACAAGTAATGCAATACATGGACTATTTTTTTAGCTTTAAATATTACACTATTACTTAGTCTCGTATCATGGCGCAACATCCATGAAATAAGCATAGCCAAGCAAGCTCAAGCCAAAACCAGCCAGTAACAAGTAAATTCAAATTGATTACGTATCGCAACACCGCACAATGGGTTATGAAACAGTGACCGATTAAGGTGAGAAAAACTAGTGTGGGAAAGTTTGAGCCTTTTTTAATGTAGCGTGTGTACAGTTAGGTCTTATGCCGTATTGTGTACAAGATCGTATGGATATTTTTACTAAAATGACTATCTGCTGAAGATATGGTAATGTTGAACAATATTTACACGCATATAGACAGGCTGAATACCTACATGAGACCAATAAATATGTAGGTACTTTGCTCTGTTTTGTGAGCATTTTCATGGCGCCGGGGAAATAAATATACATGAGACCTTAGGGCCCTGGGGGGAAAGTGCCCACAGGGTCTTTAAAGAGTGCTCGAAGCGACTCGCCGAAATAACGGGTGACCGGAGGGCTGGCTCATACCTCGCACAGAGGATAAGCATTGCCATCCAACGTGGCAATGCTGCCAGCCTTCTGGGCACGTTGCCCAGCGACGGCGAACTCGGTCAAATATTTTATTTGTAAGTAATTTTATTTTATAAGTAGTTTAGTTTTAGATATAAGTTATTTCTAAAACAATATTCTTCTTCAATACACAGGTACATACATATTAGGGGACAATATACCTGTCTGCAAATATAACTAACCCCATAATAAGCTGAATAAAGTTTGTGATATGGGTACGAGATGACGATACCTATTCAATAATATAAATACGTAATGTAATTAATACGTAATACAAAAAAAAAAGTTTTTATCATTTATCTTTTAATTATCTGTTTTATCAAAATCGGTAAATAGCCAAAATTTCGAAAGCGAAAGTAAATTGTTTAATAGCATAATAAACAAACTATAATTACATACAAAGTAATTAGTTCCAAGAAAGTTTATAAAAGTCTGGTAAAATGTATGGAAACCTCGACAATACTTACTGTTATTTAGTACCTAGATAGATTTGGTTGCGAATGGTCAGAATCGAAACTAAGAAATACACCAAGTCCAGACCGTACCTAGCTTTTGGTACAGAATAGAATATTGTTGACACAATTAAAAATAGACCAAGTAAGCCTTGATTTTTTTATTATCTTACAAAACCTAGTTATTCGACAATGAATACCGCTGATGTTTATCTCTTTTAAATAAACTGATGTAAAATAAAAACAAAATTTCCTGTTACATGAAGTAAGCTCATAGCAGTGGCAACTGTAAATATCCAGCGCCTGCAACGTCTTCCTAGGATAACCTATACTTGTCATTTTACCAGGTACTACACCTGTTTGCACCTCGACAACCCATATCCGATCATTCAATAACCACTCTTATTCTTTCGAAATAAGATATCATTTTCCTATTGATATAAGGCCTTTTGTATCTAGTACAGTGACCAGTGTCACTAATTGCGGAGCGCGCACGCGCTCATGGCATATCCGTCTGGAGAAACGCGTAAGTAGGTACTCTGATCTTCATTCGAGTAATACCTAAGTAGTTGATGAACTGACGACAACAGTGACATGTTATTAAGCTACCAATGCCGCATTTACATTCAAAGCTGAAGTCTCAGTTGTAGATACTTGCCCCACAATTAATTTTTTTATTTTATTCAATCGTAAGGACTGATATTTTCACTGAAGGTCATCAAAAGCTATGGTGGTAGGTCCTCAGATGTAGGTATGTCTACATTTGCGATGTTGACTGAAAGTATTATAACTCTGGAGAGAAGACTAGGTCATTGGCTCTCGAATTTTTGGGGAGACTTAATAGCTCTGAAGCCACTGGCACTGGCAGTCCCAGCTGACCAGCTTACAGCAGTTTCACTCTCAATCGCATACTCGTCACGAAGATCTTACAAGACACAATCCCTGAAACTCCTTAGATCCATGCCTTTCTGAAGACCTACAAGAGCATAATTTATTAATAGTAAGTTCTGCCACTTCAAGTGCAAACCTTTAAACCAGGCCAGATTACCGGTAATCATCCAAGATTACTTGTTATTACCTCTCAATTAACCGCCAGTTCTCATCGCGCTCCATCGACAATGTAGAAATTTGTGTAGAAACAAATGTTTTGTTACATGTGGCCGGGCCAATTAATGTGCAAGAAAAAAGTTTATAATGAATTTGAGAGTTTCTTCCGACATGTGTAAAAAAATGTTTGATTGTGTAACGTGTGTGAAGAGCGAGCGTTCGTTAACACTACTTTCGTGGACTTAGATGATTAGTGTTAAGTCGTTGTAGGTAGGCATTAAGTACCTATAGTATTATTGTGTACGTAATAAATTAAAGTTAACTTATACTTACCACATGTACAGTATAAGTTAAATTTAATTAGTAGTTTTAGTGTTTAGTTTAGTTAATAATTATATTCTAACAATAGTGTCGTAAGATTGTAATTACTAACCAATGGATCATCAGTTATCTGAATAAATAAATATTTATTATTAATGCAAAAATCTCTTTCATGTTAGATAACAACTTATCTGTCGTTAACTTGATTTCAGTTAAATAACAGAAATCAAGAGTTCCACGGCATTTTTCAGTTTATCGTATTCTTTAACGCAAAATGTTTTCTTATAGGTATATCGACGGTAAGACAGAATCGGCATCTTAAATTGAAATGTATTTTCACCGATAGTAAACATAATTCATATCTCCTAATTCAAGGGCGTTCTACAATAACTAAAATTCGCACTTATATTGTAATATCGTTGTGCTATTAATTGACTGTCCTAACTAGAACCTTAAATACCAAAGCAACCACGTTTTGCTACTTAACCAGGACCTATTCTAAATTCCCTGTCACGCAATTTTAGCCATAAATAACTTGTTAATAGCCCTACATTAAGTACGACATTGCATAAGACAATAGCGGCCGCATGTCGCATACATCTGGCATGGGAAGTATGAAGAAATCGACCCGGTTCGGAGATGTTGCGATTTCACGCTACTGCCGGTAATTTTAACGAAGATCACTGTACATTTTAGACATAACTAGACATAGATTTCCTTTATTGGTAATAAGGTATTACAAGTCATTGTTTACGATAAAATTGTGCATTATAAAGCTATAGGTTACACTTTTAAAGTCTAAACTGGCAAGGCAACGCTATAGGATGCCTCCATCAATAGCGAGCTTTTAGCTTTTAGTTAACAATGATACCGCTCCGCTACAGACAGAGCTATGTTTTTCCGAAAATATATAAGAGTATAAATAATGTATCAAAAAAACGTTAAATACATGTAAAGGTTCACGTTTTGTAATAATATTCATATTGACGTAATTACTCATTAAAACCGAAACTAATGCGAACTAAAAACTTACACCGTTACCCATTTTAGCATTTATTTATAGACTCAATACATACAATTATGATAAATTAGCATATGAAACATTATAACTAGGTACCTTTTGAAATCTTCGAGCGGCATTTCACTGAAAGGCATTGTCGCTGAATGCCCGCTTTCTTTGCGTTAATCACCGGATTTATGAGTGTTGCCAGTTCTTCCACCAACAATGTGTAAGCTTTAATAATCTTTTTGTTTAACTCAAGGAGAATCTTTTGTACTGTCAAAGTATTACTTCTGAGAGAAATGGGGAAACCCGGTAATGAACAAAAAGCAAGAAACAATTAAGTCTCAAATTTGTTTTAAATAACTGCACGGTTAGCACAAGACGTCGCGCGAGCTCTCTCGATTTTTCTCGTACTACTAAGTGTACTTTCTAAGTCTGTTTCTAAGTTTTCTAATAAGAGATGTGTGAATGTGGAGAAGAAATCCAGACCATGGAGCACATTATCCAACGCTGCCCTCTGACATCTTATAATGTGTGTGTGTGTGTCTTATATATGACTGTTGGTTCTCCTAATAAATACATAAATAATGGACCCCCTGGAGATCTGTTAGGTTAGACCTTCCCCCTGACGCAGCCAACTGGCTTAGATCTCTTAATGTCTTATTATAGTAGCCTTCATTGAACAATGTAAGCCATACGATTAAATAAATAAATGTACCTATAGTCCGCGCCAGTAGAAAACGAAAAAAATGTAAACAAATATGGCTGACTATCAATTGCATTTTTTGTCCCGTGTCTAAATTAAATCGATAACAAAATAACACTGTTCATGACCCATCACTAACAATTGAAGTTTTTTCATAGATTCAGAGAGATCAATTGATAGTCAGCCATATTTGTTTACAATTTTTTCGTTTTCTACTGGCGCGGACTTTAGATGAGCATCTGATTCACGTAAAGTGGTGTGTGATAAAAACATGATATTTAAAAACCTAGAGTAGGTACTCTAAAAGATCCTAGAATATGAATAACCCAATCGCCGCCACTGGCTTGAACTCAAGTTTGTCACCATTGCCACCCATCCGCCACCGACTTTATACGAAGTCCAAAAACTATAGACTCAAGATTTGCGTGGCATCTTTACCTTGCATCTTTTTTCTGTGGCGGCTAATAGATTCAAGGCCTCCACACACCGGTTGCGTGCGCGGGCCGGGCGCGGGCCCGCGCAAGTTGTAAAACATTAAAACTACACTTCAAACACACATCGAACGGGCTCGCGTTCGATAAGATACCTTATGCAGTATAATAACAATACGTATGTAGATATACATAGCTTTAGTAATTTAGGTTAAGTTACAATGGAACTGACGTAATCTTAAGTGATTAAATGTTCCTAAAAAAAAAATGAAAAAAAAAATACTTGCGTGGGCCCGCGCCCGACCCGCGCCCGCGACTGGTGTGTGGAGGCCTTAAGTCTATATGCTAGTGTTCGAGTTAGTAAGTCTAATTGATGTTTTGGGATAGCTGTTATACATACAATTAAATAAAGTTTAATTTTTGCATGTTGCTTCATACTATGTGACATTAGTTCATAAATCCATCAACAGATGGCGTTACTGATCCTAAAATGATCTAGAACGATGTTTACTTTAATAAATTGTCTTGCATTAGTTAGCACAAAGGACAGTGGTTTTATTATCTCCCATACCTGCAGAGCGCCCGGTACAAAATGGTCCTTACCGAACGGATATAAGAACTATATTAGTAAAACAAAATAATTAACCTCAAATGTTGTTTACAACTTACGAAATAAAACTGATTTAAGTAAAAGTTAAAAGGAAAAGAGTGTGTAATAAGTGATAAATCGACATTATAAGTGTACATAAACATTGGTGTGTGCATATGAACATTCCATTATGGATAACTACATAAAAGAACAAGAAAATTTATACGTGTTGTTGGTGAAAACTATTACTAATTACAAGAAATCTCCCAAACAAAGGTTAACGAGAGGCTATGTGCAATTACGAATGGAAACACTTACGGATTATTGGACGAAAATCCACAGTAATCACTTGGAGATGTTGAAATTAGTACCTAAACCAGATCGAGGAAAATATGAGTACTTCACAAAAGATTACTTTTCGGAAATAGAAGAAGAATACATGGATTTACGGTCGGATATGATGGATTTGTTATCTACTATGAATGTACAAAGCGGAGAAAGTGCGCCCAGCTCATATAACCCTCCATCTGCCACCAGCTTAGGTGATGAAGTCCGTTTGCCGCAAATTAACATCCCTCAGTATTCAGGCAGTTACCACGAGTGGAATTCCTTCCATGACCTATATACGTCGTTAATCCACAACAAAACAACACTCAACAAAGTACAAAAGATGCATTATTTGAAAAGTTGTTTATCTGGTGAAGCGGAATTATTGTTAAAGCATGTACCTATCACTGAGAGTAATTACGACATTGCGTGGAATAAGTTAACGCAAAGATATAACAACAAAAGAATAATAGTAAACACGATTTTGACTCGATTAGTAAATCAAAGAAAATTAACTACGACCACGGCCAAAGGGTTACGAGATTTACTGGACACGACGAGTGAATGTTTGGACAAGTTAAAAATTCAAGATATTCTAGTCGATACTTGGGATATACTAGTGGTTCATATTATCGTCAATAAACTGGATATAGAATCACACAAAGAATGGGAAAACGAGCTAGGGTCCCTAGATATTAGCGAATTACCAACTTTGAACATGTTAAAAAAGTTTCTGGAAAAAAGATTTCGTGTTATGGAAATGATACAAACCCCGTCGTCGTACGCACCTGTTAATAAAAGAAGTTTTCATGTGAATACAGTCGAACAAAAATGTATTTTTTGTAACCAAGACCATTTGTTGTACACTTGTAAGGAGTTTTCGAAACTTGCTGTAGATAAGAGAGTGGAATACGTGCAAGGCTGGCGGCTATGCTTTAATTGTCTAGTACCGGGACATTCAGTAAAGTTCTGCAAACATCGATCATCTTGCCGCCGATGTGGGAGAAAACACCACTCTCTGCTGCACAGCACGTGGAGCCCGCAGCCGGAGACCTCTCCAAAGTCTCTGGGGACATCGTCACCAATTTTAGAGCATAAAGAAGATATCCAGGAAGAAAAAGAAGATAAAAATAAAAAGAATATTATATCTCACCTCACTATGGGGACCCACGCGGTGATGATGCCAACTGCATTAGTGCAAGTAAACACAGTAAATGGAGAAAAACACTTGATGAGAGCGTTATTGGACCCCTGCTCTCAGGAATCCTTCATAACGGAGTCCGCCGCGCAGAAGCTTCGTGCTCGACGTACGTCAATAAGTGGGCACGTCACGGGAGTAGGTCAAATGAAGACCCCACTCAAGTATGCTGCGGAAATTCAGTTCTCATCAAGAATCGAGCCTGACATGAGCATGAAAGTAACTGCGTACGTTGTACGTCATATCACCGACATTATGCCGGCAAAAGAAGTGAAAGTTGAAAATTGGCAACATATCGAGAAGTTGTGTCTCGCAGATCCAACATGTCACACACCAGGTCACATCGACTTGCTTTTAGGAGTCGAAGTTTGGAGTGAAGTTATTAAACCTGGTGTGATCAAGGGCCCCTCAGGATCACCTATAGCGCAAGATAGTCACCTGGGGTGGGTAGTTTCTGGAAATGCGAGAACAGAGGACACTGCCACTAAAAACATCGTCAGCATGCATCTAAATGTTGATTTAAACAACATGCTGAAGAAGTTCTGGGAGTTAGAAACCATAGAAGAAGAAAACCATACACTAACTTCAGACGAAAAGAAGGCAGAAGATGCGAAGACACACAAAAGAAAAGAAGATGGTCGCTACGTGGTCCGACAGCCATTTAAAGAAGAATCACCTGTCTTACCACGCGACTCACGCGATATAGCAGTTAAGAGGTGGACAGCTTTAGAAAGAAGATTAGACAAAACACCACAGTTGAAGAATGACTACAACAACGTCTTACAAGAATATTTAGATCTACAACATATGGAGATCGGCGGTATATTAAAGAAAGGAGGATTTGAGCTTCAAAAGTGGAGTTCTAATAGTGAGAACTTCATGAAAGATATTGAACTTGTCAAAAAATCACAAAATACCCAACGGGAAGTAGACGGCAGAGACAGTATTAAGACATTGGGTATCTTATGGAACACGAACGAAGACAAATTAAAAATAACTAATAATGTGAAAAATCGAGTTGCTGAAATAAGAAAAATGAAAGAGATAAACGGGTGGTACTATGTTAACACTGAACACAATCCACAAGGAACCTGGTGGAATGGACCAGCTTTTCGGGCGGAGCCAGGCATAGAACTGCCTGGGGTAGAAGTACCTAAAATAGAGCTGGAATGTCGAAAAAATATAAAATCATTGCTGACTACGAGTACAACTAGAGATGATGGAGAATACTTAATACTTACCTTGATATGTATCTACTCTTCGCTCGGGAAACTGGTGAGAGTAATCGCATACGGTCGTGAATGGAGACTGCACCTGCAAAGAAAAAAAACAAATGAATGTCACTTACCAACTTACCTGACGACTGAAGAGAGACGAGACGCACTTACCATTTGCTTGAGACGATCCCAGGAAGTTGAATTTCCAGAAGAGATACATGATTTAAAGAGTAAGAAACCGCTGAAAGAAAAAGTCGTTTGTTGTCACTCACCCCCTTTTTAGATGCAAAGGGCGCGTCAAGAGTAGGCGACCGACTACGCCATGCTGATATAGGAGCCCAACAGAAGCACCCCATCATTATAACGAAGGACAATGCTCTGTACCTCTTCTTTTAGCAGAAGCACACAGCAGCACTCTCCATGGTAGTCCACAGCTGATGGCTATTTATCTACGGTCAAGATACTGGTTACTAAACGTGACTAATAAAAGTAAAAAATACGTACGCAACTGCATCGTAGGCATCCGGCAGAAAGGAGAGACAAGCAGCCAGCTCATGGAAGATTTACATGTTGTAAGAATCACCAAAGAGTTGGATATTGGAGATCTAGTATTAGTCAAACATCAAAGACTCCCGGCTGACCGACTGGCCGATGGGTCGTATTATCGGAAGGTATCCGGGCCCTGACGGTTTAACTGGGACTTATGATATAATTACGATATCTGGTGTTATGCAAAGGCTTATAACCAAACTCTGTATCTTACCTGTTTCAAAGGACAACGTCCTTTCAGGGGGAGTATGTTCGAGTTAGTAAGTCTAATTGATGTTTTGGGATAGCTGTTATACATACAATTAAATAAAGTTTAATTTTTGCATGTTGCTTCATACTATGTGACATTAGTTCATAAATCCATCAACAGATGGCGTTACTGGTTCTAAAATGATCTAGAACGATGTTTACTTTAATAAATTGTCTTGCATTAGTTAGCACAAAGGACAGTGGTTTTATTATCTCCCATACCTGCAGAGCGCCCGGTACAGCTAGTGAATAAAAAAATCGGATGAGTAAGCTACGGTAGCCTAGTGGTTCAGGCATGAGGCTGTCAAGCGGCGGTCGTGGGTTCGAATCCCGGCTCGTACCAATGAGTTTTTCGGAACTTATGTACGGAATATTTACCGTTAGCTTTTCGGTGAAGGAAAACATCGTGTGGAAACCGGTCTAATCCCAATAAGGTCTAGTTTTCCCTCTGGGTTGGAAGGTCAGATGGCAGTCGCTTTCGTAAAATTAGTGCCTATGCCAAATCTTGGGATTAGGTGTCAAAGCGGACCCCGGGCTCCTTTAGGGGCACAACCGGGAATAATAACGCTAGGAGGATGATGGATGAGTAAGTTCCGGAGATTGCCCCTACATACAAACTTACAATCTCACAGACTTTTCCGCTGTATAATATTATTGTAGAAGTATAGACCCTATTAAAGTATACAAGTGTATACCTAAACATTTAGATGTGCATCATCTAATTGCGATGACGCCTACCTGACAAACACGATTCAAGCTATAAACAATACCGATTATTAATCGTACACTTGTGTACTTACTTGTAAGAGGTACAATAGTCCACAGGCAGTACCTATAAATCAATTGGATTCCCGACCTTGTGCGAAAGTGACAACTAATTTCAATACAATTCGCCAGCGCCGACGAACAATGCTCGCATTACGTAACCAGCTCAGACTAGCACAATAATGTACTTATTACATATATTATGTAGCGACAATTCTTCATTTTTTGTTGGTGTTCCGGTGTTGCCAAATGTCCAGGCACCGTTAACTTCCTGCTATTCAGAACAATCATAACCTGTTTTATCTCACCTCACCGCTCATGTCTAGTATGTCTTGACGCCGGGATTCGTAATAACAACGCGTAAGCGGAGGTCTGACTTACACTAGTTTTTCTGAGGTGAGTGAAGCGTAGTGAATTACGGTCCCGCTTCGTATTGCGTTAATTAGAAGAAAAGTTTATAACCTGGAACGTATTACTTTAGTGTTTTTAATTAAGAGAATGAAGTTAATTGAATTTTGAGGTCCTACTTCAAGTATCTTCATTAATTCATTAGTCATTACCTACAGACAACGAGTAGGGAATTTCCGTGGTGTACCTTGTACCTAAGTTAATAGGAATAAAGTAGCAGAATATTTTTTTTTGTACAAACATGTAATTATATGTAGCACTTTTACTACTAGCATGTTACTGGTTAAACGTGCAACACTGATTATTCTTCTTCTTCTTTCTGTGACTCTTCCCATTATTTGGGGTCGGCCCTCCTCGTTCTCATGCGCCACTGATGACACAAACGTGCAACACTGATTATTATTCTTCTTCTTTCTGTGACTCTTCCCATTATTTGGGGTCGGCCCTCCTCGTTCTCATGCGCCACTGATGACACAAACGTGCAACACTGATTATTCTTCTTCTTCTTTCTGTGACTCTTCCCATTATTTGGGGTCGGCCCTCCTCGTTCTCATGCGCCACTGATGACACAAACGTGCAACACTGATTATTCTTCTTTTTCTTTCTGTGACTCTTCCCATTATTTGGGGTCGGCCCTCCTCGTTCTCATGCGCCACTGATGACACAAACGTGCAACACTGATTATTCTTCTTCTTCTTTCTGTGACTCTTCCCATTATTTGGGGTCGGCCCTCCTCGTTCTCATGCGCCACTGATGACACAAACGTGCAACACTGATTATTCTTCTTCTTCTTTCTGTGACTCTTCCCATTATTTGGGGTCGGCCCTCCTCGTTCTCATGCGCCACTGATGACACAAACGTGCAACACTGATTATTCTTCTTCTTCTTTCTGTGACTCTTCCCATTATTTGGGGTCGGCCCTCCTCGTTCTCATGCGCCACTGATGACACAAACGTGCAACACTGATTATTCTTCTTCTTCTTTCTGTGACTCTTCCCATTATTTTATGGAGCAAGTTGGTGTCCTATAGACCTGAAAAAGGCAGCATGAAAATCTCTGTTGCGAATGGCGAGAAGTTATTGGTCAAAGGTCGAGGGAACGCTGAACCTCAAGTCGGCGAAAACGAAAAATTGATTTTGGAAAATGTTTTACATGTTCCCGACCTTTCGATGAATTTAATATCGGTTAGCGACTTAACCAAGAAGAATTGTTCGATTAATTTTGACAAAGAAGGTTGCACGATTCAAAACAAGAACAGAATTATTGCAAGCTGTCAAGAAGTTGACGGAATTTACGAGTTGACAGAAAAGAAAAACAACGTCGTAAATGTGACACTGTCAAATCAAAATGGGCAAAATGTAAACATTACGAACATTTGGCATAAACGTTTAGGCCATTTAAGCAGAAATTATATGGCCGAAATGCAGAAAATAGTAACCGGTATGGAATTTAAGAGTTCCGATTTGTGCGAACCGTGCATTCCGTGTATTGAAGGAAAGACATGCAAGAGTCCTTTTAAGAACAAAGGTACGAGAGCGAACGAGATCCTACAAATCGTACACAGCGATATTTGCGGACCAGTTGAGGAACCTTCGTTCGGAGGTGCGAGGTTTGTTCTCCTTTTCATTGATGATTTTACTCGAAAAACGCATGTTTACTTTTTGAAACATAAGCATGAGACGTTCGATAAGTTTCGTGAATATAAGGCGGAAGTCGAGAACGAGACGAGTAAATCTATACGAGTTTTGAGAAGTGACGGAGGAGGAGAGTACTGTAATGGAAAATTCAAAGATTTTTTGAAGTCCGCAGGAATAAAACATCAGACGACGGTACCTTACACACCGGAACAGAACTCTGTCGCAGAGAGATCTCATAGGACGATTATCGAGAAAGCTCGGACCTTATTGTCGGAGGCGAAGCTCCCCAAACAATATTGGGCAGAAGCTGTAAATACCGTGGTGTATTTGAAAAATAGAAGCCCAACAAAAGCTGTGAAAGGGGCAGTACCTGAAGAGGTTTGGACAGGCAAGAAGGTAGATGTCAGGCATCTACGAATCTTCGGTTGTTTGGGATATCGACTTATACCCAAAGCAAAGCGTCGGAAATTGGATATGAAGACAGAACCAATGATATTCATCGGATACCCAGACAATCAAAAGGGCTATCGTTTGATGAATCCGAAGACACATGAAGTTATCACTGCAAGAGATGTGATATTTTTAGAACATTCTTTTCTACACAAAGAAAACGAGAAGCGGTCAGAGGTTATGATCAACCTTAACACAGACTGTGACCAGTCCAGCGAACCACAACCTGAAACATTGGAGAGTCACGATGTGTGCCGCGATGCTGTTGACGACGAGAACATCGTAAGCAATCCTGAACCTGATATTCAACAGCCAGTACCGAATGAGATGTTCACAGAAGATGTGATCATACCAGACCTAGAAGAAAGACGGTATCCTCAAAGAGAACGCAGAGCAGTTGATCGGTACGGTTGTAACGTTATGTATGCCACGGAAGGTAACAATGACGGCGATCCTGTGACTATTGGAGAAGCTTTGGCGCGACCCGATGGTGATTTATGGCAAAAAGCGATAGACGAAGAGCTCATGTCATTAAAGGAGAACCAGACTTGGACCTTAGTCGACCTTCCAGCTGATAAGAAACCTATTCAGTGCAAATGGGTATTCAAAATCAAGAAAGACAGCGACGGCAAGGTAACGAAGTATAAGGCTAGACTTGTAGCGAAAGGGTTTACACAGGTATGTGGTGTAGATTATACTGAGACTTATTCTCCAGTAGTTAGAAGTTCTACTCTGCGATTGTTGTTCTCGTTGGCTGCTGAATACGATTGGTTTATTGACCAATGGGATGTTACGACTGCGTTTTTGTACGGGAAGATAAAAGAGGACATTTATATGCTTCAACCGAAAGGAGCAGTCGCCAAAGGTCAAGAAACCAAGGTATGTAAGCTGCAGCGATCTCTGTATGGTTTGAAACAAGCATCAAATGCTTGGTTCAAAGAGTTAGATAAAGAGATGTTGAATTTAGGTTTTATACAATCAAAAATAGAACCGTGTTTGTACCAAAAACAGCTTAAAGATGGTAAGAAGTTAATTGTAGTCATTTACGTTGATGATATTTTTGTATTTGGAAACTGTGAACTTGAAAAGCAGAAATTAAAAACAAACTTGCTTGACAAGTTTAAGGTGAAGGATTTAGGCGCGGCTAGGCATGTTTTAGGCATGAGACTGAGACGAGAGAAAGGAGTTATTCATCTCGATCAGGAGCAGTTTATTCTGGACATTTTGAATGACTTTAACATGACAGACGCTAAGCCGGTTACTACCCCGATGGAAGTGGGAATGAAATTAGAGAGGTCGACAAGTTCTCACTGTCAGCTGCCGTATCAAAGTTTGGTAGGTTGTCTAAATTATTTAGCCTGTAATACGCGACCTGACATATCTCACGCGGTAAGTGTACTTTCCCAGTTTAATTCCTGCTACGGTGAAATACACTTTAAGAGCGCGAAACGGGTCTTAAGGTATTTGAAAGGTACGTCAAATCTGTGTCTTATTTTTCGGAAGTCAGGTGATTTAGAATTACGTGGCTATGTCGACGCAGATTGGGGTGGGGCGCTTGATAGGAAATCATTCACGGGTTTAATTTTTAAATTGGGCAAAAATATAGTTTCCTGGGAGAGCAAGAAGCAAGCAACCGTTAGCTTGAGCTCTACAGAATCGGAATACGTAGGACTGAGTCAGGCTTCAAAGGAAGCACTTTACTTACGAAGCTTACTTAATAGTTTGACTGCTGTGGACGGTAAACCTGTCATAATTTTTAATGACAATCAGTCGGCACATAAAATAGCTGCTAATAAGATGATGCATAATAGGACAAAGCATATAGATATAAAGTATCATTTTATTCGTGAGTGTGTACTGGCAAATAAAGTTGAAATAAAGTACATGCCAACCGATAAAATGATAGCGGACATCTTAACAAAGAGTGTTAATGGCCCGAAATTAAAAGATTTTTTGAAGGATTTATCGCTATCAAATTATTCTTTTAAGAGGGCGGATTAGTGTTAGATGTTTTGATAAGGTGTTATATATTTTTTAAGTGCTTTGTGTAGGAGAGTAATAGACTAATTTTATTATTCTTTTTCGTTATGCATATTTAATTTAGCTGGACATTCGATTTCTTGTTTAGTCGATAACAATATGTGTGTACAGGTTTGTACAGTCTAATACAAAAGTACAAAGGTTTTGTGTTAAACATATTAGTGTACGAGTTTGTACAGTCAGACACAAAAGTGTTATGATTTCTTATATTTTATGTACCGAGTACCGACAAGTACAAAAGTGTTCACGCATGTACGTAATAGATTAAGAGGGCGTATTGGAGGTCGCATATGTGTCTACTGGCCATATGTATAATCATTATTACGACATGCCTGTCATGATTCAAATATACTTAGAAACCGTTTGTTTACGTTCCTTTGTATTGTCACTTGCTGAAAATAAACAGACCACGAAACAACTAGCGTATTCACTGATCTCTGCTGTAGTGTTAATTTATACACGTTATAGCCAATTTACATTATATTTGGGGTCGGCCCTCCTCGTTCTCATGCGCCACTGATGACACAAACGTGCAACACTGATTAAATTAACATTTTGAATAACTTGATAATAGTAAGAGTTAAGTGACAAGTGTTTTATAAGAATTATCATTATTTGCATGCTCCGCTAGTTAGGAATATGCTGTACAGCTTGTAGTGTTTCATCGTAAGTTTAAAATAAAGTTGAACAACGGGGTTTCAACCTTCGAATAAAAGGTGTCAAACATTTAAAAGGTTTACCTTACTTATTATCCGAATCGATAATATTTCTGTACCTAAGTACTCATTTATGGAGTATTGTATTTCCACAGCCAGTCCATCATTTTTATAGGTTTAAATTTAAGTATGTCATAATCATAATAAACCATTGGCACTAGTGGTCGGAGATTGCTCAATAACACAAACCACGTTGTCCCCTTTACGACCGCGAAACTCAGCAGTGTTGTTTTACTTTAAGTTTTAGATCAAATTACCTGCAAGGCAATTAGAATACATAGAACAACCTGGCAACCGTACCGACTTTTCGAAGATCTCACGGTTCTAATACAATGATTTGCCATGCAATAAATAAATAAATTAGAATACATCAAGGAAATGTAAGGCCATGTGGACAAGAGCAGCTATTATAGATACTCAAAACATTTATTTT
This sequence comes from Epinotia brunnichana, assembly GCA_963854355.1. Taxonomy (NCBI): domain Eukaryota; kingdom Metazoa; phylum Arthropoda; class Insecta; order Lepidoptera; family Tortricidae; genus Epinotia; species Epinotia brunnichana. The sequence goes on from OY977952.1 coordinate 18,625,964, forward strand.
CTAAAGTATAATATATACAAGATGATAATTAACATACTAGTGAATCTGGGCTAATAGCGCCGTGTTGGTTCTAATTTCGTGCTATCAACTATAACATTCTTGAGGTATTTTCATAAACTTGCAATCTCTTCAACTGACTAACATCTTGTAATTAAAACTGACCTGCAAAACAATTAATGTTTCTTATTGACCAATTTCATTGTTCATTGTATTCATTACAACAGTTTGTAGCCACAATGCCGTTGATATTATTGATTCCAAGGTATTGTCTATTAGAAATGTACATGGAAGTACATCAATGCTTAGGGGTGGAATAGGGATAGCCTTAAATTGAGCGGATGGTCACGGTTAGTTTAAGACCATAGAACCAGAACCAAATCATTGATCAAATCATCAGGACCGGCTAAGTGAAAGTTAAGTCTTCATCGATTTATTAATCACTAACCTATGTGGAACTGGGTTGCCACGAATAAGAGTAGTGCCAAAACCCATACGCAAAATAGGTTCATTTTATGACGTCGAGTTGCGCAAACCCAGCCCGCGTACAACCTATAACCTATAACCCTACTTACCTATCTACAAATTCAGGCAAATAAACATAAAATATCCGCCTTCTTCGTTCGTAGGCTCGTCACGTTTTCTTTCTCTGTCACATAGATGATTTCGTTCACCGAAAACCGATTGTCAAATATCAAATGATATTTCGTTTGTAGGCAACCCTTTTGATTGGTTTCTCCTTACAGATGTGGCGGTGATCGAGATGTGCGCGCGCGCAGCGCTCTGGTGCGCGCTGGTGCTCGTCGCCGGCGCCCACGCGTACACCATCGACTGCAACCACGAGTACACGGACTGTGACACTGAACTGAGTAAGTCGTCTATTCTCCTCTCTTTTCTTCAGCCTGTAGGGCGTCTAATATTATCTTGACAGCATGTACGGCCTCGTAGAAGTGGGTGCAGACTTGACATCATCATAAACTTAAGAGCCGGGCTCTTGCCGGTGGAGTAATCGCCATTCTGTTATTTTCTCTGCAACTGTTTTGAGCTCTTGATACGACCTTGCATTAACTTTCTCTTTAGCTTGGTCCATAAACGCACGTATTGGTCTTCCCCTGCATCACCTTCTATCTTTCCTTCAATTATAGTTTTTATGTAATTGTCATGTCGTATCAGGTGCCTCAACATATGTCCCCTTCTGTTTTCAAACGTTTTTAGTAGACATCTCCTTTCTCCTATCAAATTTAAAACCTCTAGACCTTTAGACTTGACATATAGTCCTATTTCTCCACCACCTTACCAGCCTCTAGATGGTGTACCGAACTAAACACTTCTCACCGAATATGATGTAGTTTCTTGATGACGGGAGCTAACATAGCGTACTAGGCTCGTTGGATACAATCAGTTTGCAGGGTGTATTTTTATCACTAAGTACTTTTAGTCCCATCACAACATCGAAAGAAAAATGCTGTTCTGTTCTATTCAGTATTAAGAGCTCAGGTAGCCGAAATGTACCTTCTTTTGCGATTTCGTGGTTTGTTTCAAAGGAAAACTAACCTAGATTTTTTAACCAAAAACATAGCCAGCGATAAAAACAAATAATTGCCAACAACATAACTTGTTATTGCACGATGAAACACACAAGTTAGCGAGATAAAATTTTCAAGACTACAGCCACTAGAATAGAATAGAATAGACAATCATTCATGACAATTACATTAAAAATGTTGGCAGAGATACTTCATTGAGGCCCCACATCATCTATCAAACAACATTCCGACGTCACTAACAACATTAGATTATGATTACGCCTAATTAATTACTAAGTATGTAAGTACAGTGGTACATATTAGTGTCGGCTTTGATTGATGGGGTCGATGACCTGCGGACAGTTAGTGGAATCGAAAGTCTGGTCATGTATAAGAACGGTGAACGGGAAACTTTGGTCAGTTTTTAGCTTCTCTTTTACATTCTTTGATATGTCATTGTCACAAATGTCATTATTATTGTTAAGTATATTTATTTGGAGGTAAATATGTTTAAGGTTTACCTTTTTTTGATAAAACAATATTTTTACAATTACTCTTACATTAGGTACCTATATCTTCACCATCGGTTATATTCTCTTTCCAATGTAGTTGTATACCTCGATCTCAAGAATATTATTCTCCCATACTTTTGCTTCCTGGCCATTTATTCGAGCGGAGAGTGAGTGGTTAAACAATTCACGCCATATAATTTAACATTAACAATTTCTGGATTGTTTTGCCAGCTCCTTATGGTTACACTTCGATCTTTTCGCGAAATACTTCTATGACATAATACATGACCCATAAAAGTTATTCATAAAACTTGACTTGCCTAAGACTAAGACAACGAATTTTAACGGTATTGTAACTCAAATAGGTTTGATTTAACCTTTATGATCCCGGGAATTAGTATATTTAAGCAAACATGGTACCTAGATTGCCGGTGATATCACCACTTTAGCCTTACTGCCATTCGAAGTAGGAAACGACACTTCTCAACAAACCAACAATGCTCCCATTAAAAAGACTTAAACGCGTGCTCAAACCGAACTTTAATCTTGTAGTTTTTTCTTGCCGCGAGCTTTTGTTTAACAGACGAACAGCGGACTGCTATTAGCGGTTATAATCTAACGACTAATTTGGTCGGCTTTGGGAGTAAATTGCTGCATTACTCATAGAAATAAGGCTGCGGACACACGAATGTTTAGAAAATAAACAAAAAGTTATTTACTGCATTCTAGGGCGTAAAATGTGTTGTTATTGCGTATTGTTGACAACCGGTTTATCCTACTGGGTAGATCCTGCCTACGAAGTTGACGGTACTGGGTTCATATCCCGGTAAGGGCAAATATTTGTGTGATAAGCATGTATGCGTTTCTGAGGCATGGATGATTTCTATGTATTTACTTAAGTAGGTATTAAGTCTAGTTCCCATAACACAAGGCTTACGGGGCTAGTTCGATTTGTGTTAGATTGTCCCCTTATATTTATTTATTTACTTTATAATAAATACCACATATGGATTTAAATAAATACGATACAACGTACTTATATGTATGTATAATACATAAGTAGTCATGATCATATAGTAGTTTATGGACTGTAGTGTGGGTTTATGAAACGAGCCGCAGGCGAGATCGATAAAGTTAAAATGGCAATTGTAATGCAATATAAACATAAATTGGGAGATCTTGTTAAGTACACAAGGAAAGGCAACCTACGAACCCTGACCAGTAAGAATGTATACATAATTAACAAATATAACAACACATATGGGCAAAGAGTGTGGTCTAACTACCTACCCTTTGTATTAAACAGCTTTCCCAAAACTATTGTAGAAAATATAGAAAGTAAACCTACAAAAACTAAAAATATAATTAAGAAAATGTTCATTATGGCCCCCAGTAGTAACATAGATACATATAACTAGTTATTAAGATAAAAAAGTTTAGTAAATAATCTTAAATATTAAAGATTGTACGAAATGTAACTGATATATATAATTTAATCACAGATCTGAAAATAAACAGTTCAAAATTTTTTTATTTTTTTTTTATAATAACATCACACGAGTGTGTATGCCTAATTATGTACAGTTACATACATTACTTTATCTATCCACATATCATAAGCCTCCGTGATGCATCCAGGAGCCGCATATTATGACCGGCATCGCGGCGCTGTTTTCTGGCAGCTTTCATAGTACTTTTTTAATTCAGAGACAAACTAGAGTCGGCGCCAACTGTCATACCGTTCGATATCTTACTTACGTGCGACATTTGTCAAATTTGTATGCAAATTGACAATTCATTTCGAACTAAACGTCATCTCGACTGATATTAGAATAGAGGTCAAATCAAATTGCTTTGTTTTTGGAGGTGTTCGAAATTTGAATGTAATAATAGCATCGAAATCGATGTTATTATTTAGCAATAATAACATTTTCACAGATAAGAAATTTGATCTAACAAAACAGTCTGTTTTTATGGTGGTCATAATGTGCGGTTCTTGAACGCATCATGGAGGGTTTATGATATTTGGATAGATAAAATTATTTATTTGCTTAAAACACGGTGGTAGTGAATAGACTATGTAACTCTGATCATATATGGCACACAAGAAAATGTAGTATTATTTATTCAGTAAAATAAGAAGCAAAAAAAATGCCACAGACTTTTTTTAAAGTTTATAATCGTAACAGATAAATAAACGGTCCCATTCCGGAATTAACGACATAAATTTAATAACAATTTACATCCTACGTCTTGACGTCACGCATTTGTGCACTTTATTACAAATGAAGTAGGTACAAAATTGCAAACATATATTCGGCGTTTCAACTATTTCAAGCAACCCCGACAAACGTAATCCCTCTATTCTGAACGTATTTTGCGATAAGCCGGTGTGAGCGCGCCCTAAGGATTTTTTGTATTTGTTTTTTTGTCAGAGGATGATTTTGTTACCGCAGTTAATACGCGGTTAGACAGCAGCGGGCTTTAGAAAAAAAACATTTTTGAGTTAGATTAATTTGTTCGTTTTACGCTTTCCTTAGTAGGCCTTACCTCATTTTAGAACGGTCGAATCCCCATACACGTAGTTTTTTCTCATTTTAAAACAACATGAATTAAAAAAAAAAATAATGGGATCCACCATATCTAGGTTGGAGACTAGTTTATGTGGCTAGAAATTAAAATATAAACAAATAGAGCGAGTATATGACGTTTTGCATACAAAGTCTCTAATCGCTTCATTTGTTTTCTATTACATTTCTATTATAATTGTAGTTTATGTGACTGTACATAATGAAGGGCATTAGACACGAGCGTTTTAATGCGTAATTATGTACAGTTACATACACTACTTTATCTACCCACATATCATAAGCCTCCATGATGCATTCAGGAGCCGCATAATTATGACCGGCATCGCGGGCGATGTTTTTGGCAGCTGTTATAGTTTATTTTATTTTATTCAGAGACAAACTAGAGTCGGTCATATCGTTCGATATCTTACTTACGTGCGAGATTTGTCAAATTGGTATGAAAATTGACAATTCATTTCGAACTAAACGTCATCTCGACTGATGTTAGAATCAAATTTCTTTGTTTTTCAGAGATGTTCGAAATTTGAATGAAATAATTCTATGGAAATCGATGTTATTATTTAACAATAATAACATTTTTACAGATAAGAAAAATGCTTAACAAAACTGTCTGAACGCATCATGGAGGGTTTATGAATTTATGATATTAGGAGAAATAAAAAACATAAATATGTTTTTTGTTTTTTTTTTGTATAGGGTAAGATATATCTCGTTTATAATCATAAACTAACGAACTTGAAAATTAACAAGTACAAAATAGACTATATAGCATATGACATTGTACCACGAAAACATGTCGACGGAAACTAAACTGACCATGATCTTTTTGACCCTACGTATCTCGAACAAGTTAAGGCTTTTAGCTATCGTGTCATCATTTCCGTTGAAAAAAAAAACTACTGAATACCGTCTTACCTGGAGTGAACAAACGTCGGTTTAACTGTCCTTCATTGTCTGTATGTCCTTCCCGCTCACGGGACAATGGTGTGCCCAAGGTGTCCCGGACAAAGGTCTGGGACACCGTGCACCGTGGGCACACCATTCGAATCGTCTTCACTTCAAGACGAGGTACCGCAGTGCCGAAGTACCAAACACAGTAACCACATAGCATAAGTATATACCTACTCGGTATCAGCATTATATCGTCTCATGCTAATAATTTCTGATAATTTGTCATAGTATGCCACTTTTCAATAATACACTAAATAAGTAAAAAAATATATTATTTATTTAATGGTTATACAAAGATTAGGGTATAGCACGTATTCTGACGTCATTAAAATAACAGGATATTTTGGTAAAATTCTGGTGAGAAGAATATTGATTTTAAAATGAGAAATTTATATATTTAGATGCCTGGAAATTCAAAAAAGAAAATTCACAAATCACATTTTATTCTCTGTTTGACAGGGATTGAAGATTTCTATGGGTGCTATTCAGGGAAGTTAATTCTATACAGTTAGGTACCTACCCTGTTATCTAGACCAACTCTTTTAATTTTACTGCAAATGTAAAATGTAAAAAATAAGCCTCATTTCGTCGAACAAAAGTTTTTTTGAATGAAGTAAAATTATAATATTTTTAACGCATTATTTTATGCACGTAAAACAAGAAAGTGTATTTAATAATGAAAAATTATACCATACGAATAGTCGTTAACTTCTGTTTATAATGGCGATACCGAGAACTTATTGAATGCCCCTTGTACCTTTGGACAATTTAATGAAATACTAGGGTTGACCACAAAGAGATCGATACGACCAAAGTTACAATTACATTTTCTATTACTTATAAGTTCGCCAAACACAGTGTTTATTGGAGAGGATTGCACTCACTTTCTTTACAATTTTTTATTTTATCTACACCCATATCATAAGTCTTCTATAATGTGTTCGGAAACCATACATAATGACCACCATTATTGCAACCAGTAACGTAATATCAGCGTTGTATCTGTGCCAGTGTTATTATAATGTATTAAAAATCATAATTACATCGATATTGATGTTATTATGGAAATCTAGTTGGTCATGATTTGAAATCTAGTCGGCCATGGCGGTGCAATTTTTGTAATGGTTCCCGAACACATCATTGAGGTAGCTATAATATGTGGGTAGATAAAGAATTGTATGTAACTGTACATAATTAGGCATTAAAACACTCGTGTGATCCTATTATGAAACGAGCGTCACGCTCGTGTTCAATGCCGTTCATTATGTACATAAACACATAAACTACTATTGTAACTTTGGCCGTATTTTTCTGTTTGTAGTCGACTGTACAACGAGTGAATGCTGTCCCTGCCCGTGCCATGGGACCCACCCCACACAGAGACTAACTGTCCTTTCATTATTATTCCTTAAAGTATAACAATTATGGTATCAATTCGGTTTCTGTCCGCCTGTCACGGGCATTTAATAAATATCCATTCGGTAGTGTATGTAACATTATTTTGGGAAAACGAATTTGTTATGAGAATAAATTGTATGGTGTCACGGTAACGTGTAATTATCTCAAAACGGTTTTGCTGGATGAACAGCTTGATATACATATTTGTAAAATATTGGGTAAATTGGATTCGTAGAGCGATTTACAAAACAGGATCGATTGACATTAGGTAAAAGAGCTTGTGCTCGACACTGTCCCAATAATATGCACTTTAAATCTTCATTCATAGCAATAAAGATGACAAGCTGGCGGGAAGCACATTGATGTTCAATCAATGACAAACATTTGCTAATGTTTAAAAAAAAGTAAAACCTTACCTACACAACACACGTCATTGCAAGGACGGTATACTTATATATATCATTTCCAAAGAGCGTCCACTGCTGGAGTTAGTTATTTAGTCGTATTGCAATGATTCATAATCAACAAAGCACAGTTTGATGTGTCTACTCAACATCTCCACGTCCAGTATAACAAATGAAGCTAGTGTATCATATTTCGAGAGCTCTAACACATAAATCAAACAAAAAAAATTCAAAGAACATTTGCGAGGTGATAAAGACAAAGGTTACAAACCAACAAAACAAACAAACACACACACATACAAAGCTACATACACGGCAAAAAACGCTGTCTTGTGTTGTGTCAATAAAAGTAAGGTTCCATCAAATGATACCAACATAAGTTCATCAAATCAATAAGATTGGTCTGTCTATGCCATCAACGCCCAATTTAGCAGTATTGTATGTTTATTGATTGCCGACCGGTCAGTGTGGATAATTTTATACCCGTAAAGGCCGTGCGAATATCGGTAAACGGGTACCTTGAGTATTGAACAAAAAAAAACAATATTTTTACACAGAGCCCGCGTCTTTCGGACCATAAAATGTATTAAGTACAGAAATGTAGTGCATAATTATTTTCCATCGTATTTTCACGGAAACGTACGAACGTGTCTTGCTATTTCAGTCGGTCACAGTACAAAAAGTACTGAGGTTGACTGAAGTAGCATGACAAATACGAACGTTTCCGAGAAAATACGATGGAAAACAATTATGCACTGCATCTGTAGGTACAGTCGCCTTCACATACATAGGTGCAGTATAGGTGTTCAAAATATCGGCACATGCACCCTAATGCCTTGAAAATAGAGGTGTGTTCCGATGTTTGTGAGCTGCTCGTTTGCTACGAGTATGTGATGGCGACTGTACGTGACTTTTAAGGATTATGCGGTGAAACAAAATATTATATAAAACTAGCTGTGCCCGTGGTTCTGCCCGTATGGGATTTGTTAATTACTCCTACTTAAGTCCAGCAGTGGACATATTTCGGCTGATATGATGATGATGGTGTCCATCACTAGAGCTTATATTTTGACGACCGCTTTAGCCTAGTTGGTAGTGACCCTGCCTACGAAGCAAGAGGTCCTGGGTTCGAATCCCGGTAAGGGCATTTATTTGTGTGATGAGCACGAATATTTGTTCCTGAGTCATGGATGTTTTTCTATCTATTTAAGTATTTATTTCTCTATATAAGTATATATATCGTCGTCTAGTACCCATAGTACAAGCTTTGCTTAGTTTGGGACTAGGTTGATGTGTGTAAGACTGTCCGCAATTTTTTTTTTTTTTTTTTTTTTTTATTTAGATGCCAATATTCATCCTAAACGGTTCAGTATAGTTTAGGCGTGAAGAGCTAACTGATAGGCAGATTGACAGAGTTAGCATTTATAATATTAATGAATTTGTATGCAATTGTTTGTTTGTATTCCGAATTCAAATCAACGTAGCAGTTAAAGAATTACGTAATTAGAGACTTATGGATTAAATACGACTAACCTAATTATAATATACATCTTCATTAATCAGTTCATGACTGTAGCTGATTTTCCAAACGGACAGAAAAAAACATTGCGTTTAATTGCTTTGTGGATCTGTTATTCTAAAGGCTGTGAAAATGTTTTTTTTCATTGGGATACTTTTATAGGTATGCAATGCATATCGTTTCCACATCAACATTCACATTAAATGCTTCAAAATGTTGTCGGCAACGGTACATCCATACAAATGTTTGGTGAATGTGTGCACGTGGGCACGAAAGAGGCTCTCAATGAACAGAATTCCAAACCGGCTTACGATATAACATCCACGAGAGTCCAAATATTTTAACACCTGGCTGCTTTGCCTAACCGAATTTTATAGCGACGGAGCTACACTAACACTATGTGTAGACATATATGTATATTACTCATGTTATGATAATGCATTACTACTATACCTTACTAGCTTCTGCCCGCAACTTTGTCCGCGTGGAGCTCGTTTATATCGTAGCTTCATGCAAACTTTCGCCCCCTTAAGGGTTTATGATATTTGGATAGATAAAATCCTTTATTTCTTTCCCTCAGTACCAATGTAAGTAGTAGCGATCTCGTAATGAGCATTAGAACTCCCCTGTACTTTTAGCGTGGGATTGACGTGAGTTGCGTTTACTACAGGCGCTAGCGCCTATCGTCAAGATTTAGTATGAAAAGTCTATACACCGCCCCTGGTGGTCACTCATAGAACTAAAAATCCAAACTGTAACGTGAGGCACTTATACATTACTTAATTCGCCATCGACTTCACGTTCGTTCACGATTTTCCAATATTCAACCTTATATCACTAGCATTTATTGTTTTAATTTAAATGTTTGTCGGTTATGACATTACAGAATACGCGCATCGCGACGTCGACAGTGTCCACTGTCGATACAATATGGCGGCGCGGGGGCCATTTATTTGCATTTTTAAATACAAAATACGCGACAATCCGAATTTTGCGGATATATGTTGTCAATTCAAAACACTTATTTTTATAAGTTCTTTAATTTGAGATAAATTTCGATCGGATCTACGGTAACTCTTGACGGAATAATACGATATCACGGGCCATTTTGCAAGTGAAATAGTAAACTACAGTCGCGACCTCAGAACATAAAAATAGGGAGAAGTGCCGTACTGCTTCATTTCAACCAAAACCGATGTCCCCAGTTTTCTCCCACCGCAGCGCCCACACACACATTGAACCGTGTAAAAACAAAGACTCGGGCGTTGCCGCTGAGTCTACGTCAACGTGCAAACAAGGGCTGTAATTGGCTTAAACGCACTACACTAGGGGGGCGACAAACGTAAAAATGATGGTTTATCGACATTGATATATACATTATTATGTTAAGATATTGATGAGTAATAAAATGATAAGTTTGGTATGTATTGGTATTCTAGCTACAAGTTTAAATAACACGAGTTACCATAAATCGCAAAGGTAAAAAAATATCGACGAATACCTACATACAGACAGAGTAACATAAACGGCTTTTTGTAAGTTCGTGTTCACATACATTTAAAACTCTGGTCGCATCGATATTTTTGACCTGTACCAGGCCTATCCCACTCGCATTTTGGCGCGAAATAATGTATCCATTACTCATATTACGAGATTTAAGGCTAAGGCCGAGTATCTACCAGAGATGATGTATTTCCATACATTTGACACCTAGGTTTCAAGCGAGCGAGGTGTCAAATATATGTGACCAACACATCCTCGCATATCTATTTGTCGCTATTTGTCGTTCATACTGCGACTTAGTGAAAATCTTATTAGTAGGTACCTTAAATTTTTTGTACCTTTTAATCTTATTAGTATATTATTAGTTACCTTTAAGATAGGCACCCAACCAAAACAAGTAATAAAATAAAATAAAACAGCAAAAGTAGTCGAAATAAAATCACTAGTATATCGTACTTCTATTTTATCGATTACGCTGTAACTACACTTTGCCACACCTCTAGTTCACGACGCCAAGCAGCGGCCGTACCACAAAAAAATTCAAGCAGCGTCCATATCGATAGAGTTTAACACATTGCGCCGTGGTTTAGCGCTGTACAGGTTGCTTATTGTATTGAACGTTCAATGTACAACGCACAGAACAAATGTTAGTACGATCCCGAGAAATGATGCGGCGTTGCGTTTATTTGTTAAAATGTTTGTTTTTACTGACTTATAAGTGAAAATACGAATACTTACATGTGGTACGAGACTCCACTATTCTTGTAGGTTTTAGTTTCACTCCTATTTTTACATGTAACCACGCTACAATTCGGCATTTTGAGTAAATGTGGGAGAACATTTCAGTATCACGGCAAGTTGCGACTAACCTGCGGCGGGCAGTAACATGCCCATTTGGCCATGTCGCGGCGACACGCGCCACGCCCCCGTTTCATATCTATTTCTTTTTATGATCTGAGGTCGCGACGGTATTCTTCGATTCGAAATGTCTCACACTACCGATTGGTAGTACGAATCGAACGTTAAATTACGCATCGAAAACTAAACGCAAAGTGCCTAACGTTTTGCAGTTGGTTTCGAAGTCCAACGGCAGTGTGAGTTACAAGTTTGACGGGTCGAATCGAAGAATACCGTAGCGAGATCGAAATCTATTCGAAGCGCGTTTATTCGATCTCGTATTAGTTACGTAACGTTAGGTTACGATTGTATCTCACAATAAGGGTACTGTTCCCTATAAGACAGGTTTACCTAGTTTAGGACACAGGACACCGTTCCTAGGCTTATCTAAAAATAGTGCACTCTTAGCTATCATGATGTATTACTTAAATAAGCTGATGTACTGATTCTACAATAAATATATTTTCATTTTCATTTCATTTTCATTCCCGGGATAATAAGTAATAAGCGTGATTGGGTAACAAACATACAAACATCTAACTTTTACATTTATTATAAGTAATATACTGGATAAAAGACGAAACATAGACCAATTTGTAGGTTCAAATTCTGATGTTGTATGGAATGAGGTAAAGAAACATTAAAAAAAAATATCGCACTGTTGCAGGTATGGACTATCCATTTGATCAAATTAGTTAGGACTGGGTATGGGGTATTTACACCAGCGATGAGTGAAGATATGTTTTCATACAGGTACATATGTATTTGACTCCTCGCAAATATACGAAAACACAGTTACGCACATGTGGAAATTCACTTTTGTGAAACGTCAAAATTTAAAAAATGTGTAAACAAAATAAAATTTTCTCTACTCGCACGGACGCAGAGTGACGTCTAACGTCATGATCTTTATGAATGGTTGTCATTAATAAAGACGACTATAAAAGACTCAAGTTTGTTTTTTTTCATTACATCTTTTGTAGTCGACTGTACAAATATCAAAGCACAAAAAACTACAACAATATTTTAACTATGTACTATGAAGTTTAAAACATTCGTCTGACACTAAATAAAATAATCAATAATGTTGCATTTTCTCGAAAAAGGATTAAAAATGTAGCCAAATGGAGAAAAAAAGCAACACAAGAGGTTAAATAATTACAAAGTTATAAGCGACCAAAGTTTTAAGAGTTTTAAAAACGCACCTTCATATGAAACGATTGCCATTTACTATGACGCTAGACAATCGTGACGTCACGATCCCGGAGCGCTTTCTCTCTCTAACAAGCAACATTAAAACGGTTGTAGCTTCGTAATTTTTTGAGATATTCGAATGGGATTTTCGTCATTAGGCATATTTTTTTGCCTTCTTTCTTTTGAAGTAATAATAAATTTTGAGTCTACACCCCTATTACAAATGCAAACGATATAACTCCACTTGAAATTACACTTCAATCATCCCAAAATAAAATACCTAAGTATGTCTAATGAATACCCAGAAACTTCACAAGATGAATCGCTTCAACCCGTGTCGGTTTGAAAAAGAACCAAAAAAATTGACGTTATTGAAAAGGTAATAAGTTCTATCAAATAACGTAGGATGTATGAACTGTATACGTCCTTTTCAAATCGAAGTTGCTTTAGAAATATGGTGGAACCGCCAGAATAGTGAAGTCGTGACTTCACCGCCGCCTTTTTCGGAAGGCTCTACGCATTCCTTGTTTTGGCTTGTTTTATTTCTTTCTGGTTTTTATGCTTCGGCCAGTCATCGCTTCATCATGGAGGTCACTATGGTCTTTTGGAATAACGAAACTGGCGCAAATCGTTTTTTTTTGGACTGTTGTTATTTATACATACTACTATTATAAAGAGTGAGTTTATAAAGAGAGGGTATAATTTCCGGAATCACACAACCGCTTGCAAATTTCTTTCACCGGTACAGTATACAGAATAGGCCTCCAGGATCCAGTCTCTGAATCAAACTCAGCTTTCACTAGGTACATTCTGGGAAAATGTAGACTGTTACTCATTGATCTAATCCATACTAATTATTATAAATACGAAAGTAACTCTGTCGGTCTGACTGTCTGTTTAAAGCCGCTAAACCAATAGCTTGAATCCCGGGGAAGGACATAGGGTTGTTTTGACGTGATAACGTCTCACAAATCGATGAACGCCGGCTGCACGCACGACAAAGTGTGACTCATTGTCCCGTTCCGAACGCCGGCTGCGCGCACGAAATATCAACGCACAGCCCAAACCTCTGGTTCTAGAGATTCCAAATTTGGCACGTAGGTTCCTTTTAAGGTCTAGGATTGCACTACGAAAGGATTTTCCAAAATTCACCCTCTAACTAAGGGGGGAGTCTAGTATACTTAAATAAGAACCTCAATAATGACGACGAATAAATTTGAGTGCCTTTGCTAGAGCATAAGTAATTAATATAGGTAGGTAACACCGGAAATTGCTTATCATAAACATTAGACACTCGGCCCTTGGGGAAAAAGCGCGCGTGGGCTCCACAAGGAGATCAGCAAGCGGTTGAAGGACGCAACGGGTGACCCTCGCGCAGGCAGCTTCCTCGCTCAAAGAATAGCGATTGCTATTCAACGCGGGAATGCTGCCTGTGTGATGGGCACCCTGCCTAAAGGGCAAAGTTTTGATACGTTTCTGTAATTTTATTTTATTTTTAAGTCGTTTGCAAATAATAAATGTACATAAGTATATTAGTAAATGATGAATAAAGTCCTTTGGAACTAAAAAAAAAAAAATTAATGTACGTACATAAATTGTTTACACACATGTAATCCTGAGTTACAGAATTGGCCACGCTTCAAATAACATGCGGCCTCTTTGACAAAATTAACTCTACTCCAGACAATGCGTCGTGCTCGATCCATCAGGTTTTTCCCAGACATGGCACTTTAGCATGAGAAATTGTTTTGTGTGTAATTGCATCACAGTTAGACATTAGTTTACATGTTACCAATTTTAAATTATCTTAGAGTGGATCTTTTTTGAATTTTTATTACGGGATTTACGGGATTCGTTGTCGTGCTAAATGCAGTAGTAGTTTTTTAACATATTAAACGGTTAATCAGTCTTTTGAATTTTTAACCCCCGACGAGTGACGAATGTTAAACTTATGATACCCGCCATACACGGCACTGTTATTAATTTAACACGTGTACCGGTGTATCTGTCTGTGGCTCAGATTCTGAGGTCTGTGGCATCGTAGCTAGCACCCAAACGGCTGAACCGAATTGAGTGCAGTTTTTTTAAAATCGAATATCTTGTCGGTTTAGATATTTTTTGGCCATTTTGTGTCAGGAAGAATTTTAATTTTAATTTTTTGTCGTTTGTGTTCGTTGTGAGTTTTAATTGTGACACACGCACGACTCGTTTGACGCCAAATACAAAACCAACTTCAATTCAATACGTTTGGTTGAAATGGGATCTGCCGGGTTACGATGAAAGATCCCTTGACATAAGAAGATGTGGATACTTCTTTGCTCGCGTTCTTGTATAGGAGTACAGTTCTAAATGTATCACGTGACTTCCGGAATAACTTTTTGTAGAGAAGCCTAATCTGATTTCAAATAATTGTTACTAACATGTTTTTATCCTTCATTATTTGCCATTAGTTGTTAATCACAAAATGTTACTTAGGTAGTTTATGTGGCGGGCATGAAAATAATGCTGACATGACCGCCATTTTCAATGTATCGCGAGTCAAATGAGCTACGTCAGTCAATGTTGCCATATATACCGATGTATCTGTACTTATACAGATTTTAGTGAATAAATTCAGATATTATATTAGGGTTCCATAGCCAACAAAGAAGTATCCACTTATCTGCGACACAACCCGCGTCTTTTTTTCTTTTTTCAGTTTAGCTGGAATAATATCTACGCAACGAACTCCCGGATAAGACATTGACATTCTCGGCATGGACTTTAAATATCAATATACTGACTTTTAATACATTTTTCAACACACCTGCTCGTAAAGTAGGTCTTATTACAGCGTATTTACACTGATAATGCAGAATATTACCCATGCCGTGCCTTTTACATTACATTATCGCACTAGTGCCTTTTCATTACATATCTTTTTAAATATTAGCAAAATAATGCAGAATATTACCCATGCTGTGACTTTTACATTACATTATCGCACTAGTGCCTTTTCATTACATATCTTTTAACATTTTCATTTTTTATTATTTTTTTTTTCCTCGCAAGTGTGTTGAAAAACGTCGTATGAAACACGTGAGCATTGGTCATTACACTTCTCGTCTCCATTAAGCCTTCGCCTTCGGCTCAGGCTTAAGAACCGACTCGAGTGTAATGACCAACTTAGCACACTTGTATCATAATGTACTATTACAGCTCTTAAGTAGAGTAGCTATCTTTGCCAACTATTATCTCAAACACATCTCAAACTAATAATAATGTAGGTATGTACATCGTCAAACAGAAAAATACCTATAATAGATCAGTCCCTGGGCGACCGAGCTTAGCTCGGGTAAATTAGCGGTGAAAACTAATTTTCCCAGACATGAGACCTAGCTAGATCGGTTTCTCGTCCCCGTAAACCCTTATATTAATCATTTCATCGATATCGTTAGAGCCGTTTCCGAGAACGTGATTGCAAATATATATACAAATATTGCTCGTTTAATAGTATAGGATATAATTTTTTGTCTGCTTTAACTAATCGACGACCGTTTTATTCAACCTTATAGTGGACGTTTTAATATTGTCAATTTAAGATCCGGAATAAATATTCAGTAGGCCAATTCATACCACTCCACAGCTTAAAAATAGAAAAGGAAACGCATCTTTGAAAACTATTTATTACCCAACCTTCGGTTTTTGTGCCATGACGAGTACTATCTTAAATATAAATAACTATTGTTCTTCCAATAAAATATCGTGAACTAATCGAAAACAACGAAAACGTGAATCGACGAATCGTGGCCCAATTATGCCGAACTCGAGTCATGTACCTACAACGAACTCTATAATTTTTAATCAAATTTAAATCTTATTACCAGGAAGTAGGTGTCATATTATTTATAGAAGTAACTTAATATTTAATAATGATATCAGAAAAATAACAAGTGTTTTTATTGAAATTATAGAAATTTTAGTAGGTACGTCACGAGCTTTAATTTAGGACCCATTTCCTTCAAATGTTGTTAGAACACAATGCAATAAGGTCGAAAATTTCAGTTCAATAAATTCAATAATAGCGGTGAAGTGTCAAGATATAAGACAATTTAATGTCTTATCGAATGGGCCCTTGAATTGATAACCTCTTTGCAAAAAGCTATCTTTACGGTTTTCTAATTGTAATTACGAACATGTGTCAGTGTCAGACAAGAAAAATGAGAAAACTGACATTTTCACGAAATATAATATGCAAATAACAAATATGGCCGGAGAGGACGGGGCCAAAAAGACGAGTGACAATTAGTCGGGAAAAATCGGAAACGATCGTTTGACTCGTTGCGCCCGGTTGACGTCACTGAGCGGTTGCCCCTAGACACGTGTAAACGTAAGTTGTCAATGGCAAACTTTATGACACTACATTAAAATATTAGCTCTAAATGTCTTTAGTTTGCTAAACGATATTGCACCTTAGGTGGGTCCCAAATTAAAGCTCGTGACTGTACTTAGTTGTACTATTGCTATATTTTCACTTTCCATCTAAGCCATTAATAAACAGTCTTCTATTTCCATTACATTAGGTTAGGCTGCATGCTGCATGTGTCGAAAAGATTGCTTCTGCTGCTTAATTTCGTAAAATTAAATTAAACGGTCGTACTTTTCTAACAAATATTGACAGTTCTTATTAATCATTAATTTGTGAAAACCCTACAGACCGTTCCAATGCAAAAGGGCCTTCGCAATTGTTATAAGCAGTGTAATGTTAAAATAAAGGGCCTTTTCGTAACAATTTCGTCATTCGTACACGGCGTTCCTCACGAATTGCACCCTTGGGCTGTTTACAGGGAGCATTGCTTCACTTTACGTTAGATACTTCGTTGTTAATCATTTAGCGCTGATCACGACACACATGCGTCAAAGGGCTACGAGTCATTTTCGCTACAAATGGCGGAGAGCTTAGCAGCGAGTAAGTTAAATATTTTTTCTCAACAATATTTAGGTACTTACATAATATGACAACGAACTGTGTCATTAGTAGAGAAGTTTAAAAGAAACCTACCTTTTATTAAAGATCTAGACTAAGGAAGAGAAATTATCAGTCTCTAAGCTACGATTTAATGGCACGTATTTTTACAAATTCTGATCAAAATTCGTATTTTCTGTTTTACTAATAATTATTTAAATAGAGTTATAGAGAAATTAGTGACTCATAAATAAAGATTTAGGGGACAGACCTTTGCACTACAGTGGGACGACACTCAATATGCTTAAGGCTTATACACCCGCTAATGAGTCGTAATGGGCCAGCGCGCGACTGATCGGGCCTGCCGAGCCTCCGCGCTCGCGCATTTTGTAGGTATTTAAACATAGTAATTAAGATAATCATTTTATCTTTTCAAACTCTGCGAATTTGTCTATAAATATTTAATAACTTTATTTGAGTACAAAATTTAATTTAAAATATCTATAGTTTAGTCATAATATTGAATAAACTTTACAAAAAGAGGTAAGTTTGGGATTTTTTTCTATCGAGTAAAGTTCATTAGATCGCGTAACTGAATGTGACTTTGACTAGATTAGATCCTTAAGTAATACGTATCTTTTTTTTAGATTTTTAAACCCTATTTTCTACGTCTGAGATTGTTTTAAAAAACTCGAAAACGCTGCCCCTGTTGACTGTCGAGCCTTAAATAGATAGATGATATATTATATCGTAAGCATTAAGCCTCTCACAGACTGGCATGGCCTGCGATGGCGGTCATTAGTAAACTTGACATTAACTGTACCGCGCCAGTGTGATATAAGCTTAAAGCCTGAAAATCTTTTGGCGGCCTGCGGTGGCGGTCAATAGTAAACTTGACAGTTATTGTCGCCGCTGCAGGCCGCGCTAGCCTGTGGGAGTCTTTTTGGGTATCTTGGCACCAGAGGCGACAAAGGGTGGTTTATTTATGTCATAATTGATTATATTTTATTATGTTGTATGACTAAATATGATAAATAAGTTTATAATATAAAGGATGACTCACGCTAAAACGGGCCGGGCCGGTCCCGGTCCGTTCTAACGTGAGTCATCCTTAACAACACCTTTCATTGTTACTACAGATCCCTAAAATAACGATATCTATAGTAACCACTCACAAATATGTCTTTGACTCGTGTTAAATAGAGGTCAATGCAGACTCATCGCGATTGTACATTTACAAGTACATTATATGTGCCTATGGCTCTCAATAGGAACCATCCATCACTCTGTCCCCACGGCCGTCCACTTTCACTACCATAAACAAAACGGCACAAGGCCGATCTAGTGATAGACCGATTCATGTGATCTATGCTTACGAGTATGTGATGCAATAGTGTTTGACAGGTCATGTGGAGGTCGGTCTGATTACCCTGATTATTGCAATGATTGCTTGTGAGGAGACTTGATCTATATCTAATATATATCTATACAAGCTTTGTATGTTTTGGGGTAAACTCCGGAGCCGCTTATTCGATTTCAAAAATTCTTTCACCTGCGTGTAGAATGGACTTTCCGGATGGTTATAGGGTATATTTTATCCTGCGGGATTGCCTGCGTTCTTTGTAATACGCGGGTGAAACCGCGCGGGCAGCTAGTACTACTAATGACGTGAACGCTAGTAACCGGTAATCTCCGAAACTACTCATCCGATTTTTTTAATTCTTAAACTGGTATATAAAATGGACCTTTGGGATAGATCAAAGCTATGTTTTTCTGCGGGTTTGCCTGCGTTTTTTACAGGAGCCGCGCGAGCTGATCTTTAACTCTCTGAATCGTCTAGTTTATTAATAAAAGCGTGGCGAAGCCGAAAATATAATATATACATATACATACAAGTACATATCAGTCTATCAAATTAACACCGTTTTGTCGACTATAACTATATAGAATGGAACCATCACTTTATTGCTCTAGGGTGAAATAAAGGTTTATTTTTTATTTTTTTTATACAACGACGGTGGCAAACAAGCTTACGGCCTGCCTAATGTTAAGCTGGTACCGTAGCCTATGGACACTTGTGACTCCAGAAGAATCAGAAGCGCGTTGCCGACCCTTTATTCACTTGAGGATTCGCTGTGTTGGCAGATAGAGACATGCAGGTCCCTCACTCCCAACACAGCGCATCCTAGGGAGCTCTGGCGACCTTACCGGCGGAGTTCAAGCTTTACTTGTGTTAGTCATTGAATAGTTGAATCCTACCAAATTATTGTATTGTCATGTATAATATGATACATAATTTCAAAAATTTAAAAGTTAAAATGTAAGCTCCAAGATTTAATTACAGTGTGACATCATGACATGTATACAACATCTCTTTCTAGTCGACTGTGTAATTACATCGCCCACTTTTAATTACCTTAATTATTCGCACCAGCCGGCCATTATCTGCATAGTCCGCAAACCCGACCATTCATTATCATACCGGGGCCCGTATTCGTGCGAATCGTGCGCGTGCGCCGGTTATGTCAACGTTACGCTCTTCCTGCGGTTATCGACTCCCGCGCAAGCTTTGTTTTTTTTTATAAAATAGGTTGACGCATTTAAGCCCCGGTTTTATAAAGATACGTGACGATCAATGGTCAACTTTGATTGGATATTACTTCTGATCATTATAAAACTGGAGGTTTGTCGGTTATTCCAGTAACATGGGTCCATTACTAATGAAAACGAGGAAATTTTCAGTGACTATCTTTCTCTGCTTATCCTTTTCAGACCCGAAAAACAAGACCCTGCCAACGAAAAATGAAGTATATTGACATATGTTTTTGATTTGACAATTAAATGTAGCCGCACAATCGTATTAGCCGGGTCCAAAAGGGGTATATTTAATTTCAATCGACTTTTTGGATAAATTACGTCTAAGCAAGAGCCGTTCTTGATTCCATTTTATACTATGATGCCGGGGGCAGACGTGCATATATAAATATGCTCGTTTGCCCCCGGCCAACCTGATAAGCAGGTATAAGCAGACACATTAAGGCCCTTAAGCCTATACGTTTTCCTGCCCTCCTGAACCCCTCATTCAGTTTCTTATTGAATTATATTGGATGCATCGACAAAGCGTGCTAATTGTAAATTAGTCAAGTCAAGCAAATGGCAAAGTCAATGCTAAAGTAAGCTTGGCATCTTCACTTTGGCACTCTTTAGGGGAGACCTATGTCCAGCAGTGGACTTCTATCAGCTGATATGATTATGATGAATGCTAAAGTAGCTGTAAAATTACACTTAATACCCAAATAAATGTAACAGTACTCGAAAGAGCGAATCCTGTCAAAAAACCGACATCATTTGCAAAGCACAAAGTCGTTTCTTGCTTGCCTTGGTTTGACAGAATTTACTACAGGGGACCGATTTTTGACTTTCGAGCGCTCGACTCTTTCACTCGAAAACTGACAAAAATGATGAAATGCTATTTTATAACAGCGATAGAAAATTGAAAAACGAGTGGAATTTACCACTCGTATTCAATTCTATCGGTAAAAAGTAAGTGCTTGCAATTTTGACACCACAATCTTATTTACTTTTATTTAATTTTCGAGCGCTCGAAAGTCAAAAATCGGTCCCCAGTTTCGGATAGTCTCTAACCCTAACAAGTAATTTAATGCTAAGGAAGTACCTAATGCCTCGTAATATTTAATGTAATAACAGTCATTATTTAATTGCTTCGTTATTCACGGTTACTTACATTTACGGCCAAGGAAAGTAATAGCATCGTGGTTTATAGGTTCGTTGTTGCCAATCACGCCAAACTCGAACGATGCTACTTTCACTTGCAACTATCATTTTTCGCGCAGTGATTTTGTTTGCATTCATTATTTCCCATGGGAACTAATGTCATCGTTGTCGTCGAAAATATTTGTACTATTTTAATAGGGAACATTACTGCAATGTTCTGCCGCCAGAGGCAGCACTACCACTAATAGTAAACCAGTATAAGAATATAGGGATTCACACACACATGCACAATTGATTGTCAAATGAGTGACAAGGATGCTTGCATAGACAATACCGCAAGTGGGAACGAGATACAATGTCAACGCTGCTAGTGTCGCCACCTAGAAGAGTTTTGCGTAATGTTCCCTATTGGTTACCTTATTTTGTAAAGTTGGAATACATATAAGGTAAACATCCTAGTACTCGACGTATAGAGTATGATATGGGCACTTTATGTCAAAGGAATATGGGTTAAATTCGAACCAAGGGGTTTTACCTCCATTCGAATTTGAGCCACACTTTGACATAAAGTGTCCATGTGCAGTGTCGAGGACAAGAACTTTTACCTTATATCACCGTTAGTTTAGAATCTTACGCGTATACGGTTAGGTTCTTCACGTTATTATATTTAAATTTTTGCGATCGCACACACGTATTAAAAAATCTGGATTATTTTTAATTAAAAATCTTTACAGATGTAGGTATTTACCCCAGGCATTGCGACCCAATATTATGGCGTTAGAAGCAAATTATCAATTAATTTTAGGCTCGGTTTCATAAAGAATCGTTAATGCCAAAAATTACTGGATCACAAATATTTGGTCTGACATAAGGTCCAACGGATCTTGTTATAATCGGGCCGTAAAGTAACATGTTATAAGTTATAATCCATACTTAGTGATTCTTAATACTTTGCATATCCGTATATCGCGGAAATTCTTTAACTAGCATGCAAATGTAACTCTAATCCACACTATTACGGTTGAATTTATGTTGAGCTTCACGTGGCTTCCGTGCACTTCGTCAGGTGTGACGTTCTTAAGCGGTTAATGTTTGATTACCTAGCCATGTAAAAAGTGGGGAGACATTGTTATGCTTGAATTACTGTAATTTGAATAAACACAAAAAACTACTTAGACATAGACGGACGAATATTGGCTACTGGCGTTAATTTGTTAGGTAGGCTTCTTTAAAAAGAATTTGGTGGCCAACCAAAAAAAAGATTCACTTGTATACTTACCACCTTAAGCAGTTTTTTGGCATTTCATATTTGTCTGTACGAGTATGAGAATGTGAATACATTGATTGCCTATTAGTGTATTACATCTTTGGGTTCCCACAGGATTATGTCAGCTAACTTGTGTCTAAAAAAGATCTGATGTAAGCTGAAGGTTGAGTCACAGGTGATAAATTAAGATGGTTAGCATATTACTAGGTTTCGAGCGTTGAACTTATCTAATAGGTACTATTTAATTCTAAGCGGGCGAGGCGCCGCCGTCGGCCGTCGCCCCTCAGGGCCAACGTCTCATGTTATTCGGAGTACTTATACAAGATTTCGCCTGTTCTATTTATTGTTTTATAGTAAAGGGTTAAATTCGCCGTTCCCCAGGTACGCGTCCCCGGGAGTGTCGAGGTATTCTATGCCCATCGCGATTTTGTTATTCAGGTCCAGTATTTAAATAATACGATTTTGGTATTTGTCTGTAGGTAGTGTTGCGTGAAGGAATCGACGATGTTAGTAACTCTCGGTATAGCTATAAGGCACACCATGTTTACTAAAAACATATAAATAAATTAGACATACGTAGATTACGTAGTCCCCAACACGCTCTAGTCATGCGTGGGTGCATGGTCGCATCCATGTGAGGAGGCTTGGGCCCAGCAATGGGATGTATAGTTTAGATCAGTAGTTCCCAAACTTATTTTTCTCGTGGACCCCTTCCAAAATTTTACTGGTTTCGGTGGACCCTCTGCTGCTACATTTCTACCACATTCTTAAAGTCACCAAAAAATAAAAATTGTGTCGCTTCTGAGTTCTGTCCCTTTATTCCGATAGGTAAAATAAAAACGAAAAATGGTACATTTTATAACACTTTATTTATTAAAAGAATATAATTACAAGAAAAAAATAATAAGGTAATATACTAATATACCTAGGTTCAGGTCATAATTTTAATTAATGGGAAGGATGTATTTGATGGAGTGTCAGCAAACGATCAATGTTTGGCTTTATTTTTGTGAGCAATAACCGCAAATCCCCCCGTTCTGTGATGTTTAATTTGCTCCTTTTTTTTGTTAAGAGGTTTGTAACTGCACTAAAACTCCTTTCGACAAGGTATGACGAGGGAAAAGCTATTAAAAATTTCCTTGCGATTTCCCACAGTCCAGGATATTTTTCGGGTATTTCTGCTTGCAGCCAAAATGTTTGGTAGCCTTTTCTAAATTTCACCTTCAGCTCCTCATTGGTGCTTAGCTCGAGCAGCTCCTCTTGTAATACAACATTAGCCACTTCCGTTTCATCAAATGGATTTATGATCCATGGTGGTATATCCATCGTCAGCATATCTTCAAACCTGGTTTCAAAGTCATCATGCAGGGCACTTAAATGTTGACTGTAGGTATGGTTATCCTCATCAATACATTCTACCTGCGACAAGTTTGGAAATTGAGAGAATTCACGCCGACTAATGTTTTGCTTCATAAATTTCAATTTCCCAAGAAAAGCCGAAATTATCCCCTTTGTTTTAATTAAATTCAGGCTGTCCCCTTGTAACTGCAAGTTAATATGATTAAATTTTTTAAACAAATCTGTCAAATACGCAATGTCTGCTTTAAATTTGATCAAGTTTTCTTTTAAATCTGGATCTCTACTTTCTAGGAACTCTAATACGGAATCGAAAACAGAGTAAAATCTCGTTAAACATGCACCTTTTGACAACCAGCGTACTTCAGTATGTAAGAGCAGTCGTTTGAAGTCTTCATCATTTTCGTCGCACAATTGAGCAAATAAACGCGTATTCAATGCATTGCTTCTGATTTTGTTGACAGCTTTTATTACAAAATGAAGAGATTGGTTCAACCTGTCACTTAAATGTTTTGCCACAAGATGTTGTCGGTGGATTACGCAATGAATAGCTGTAAGTCCTGGTATAATTCTTTTGAGATGACTTATAAACCCACGATATCGACCGACCATTGCAGGAGCTCCGTCTGTTGCCGCTGAAATAATGTTTGTAAATGGAATCGATTTTTCCGTAAAAAAATTACTCAGGACATTAAATATTGATTCGCCTTTAGTGTCAGTCTCCAAAGTTCTGGCAAATAGCAATTCTTCGTGAATTTCTTCCTCCATAATAAATCGAACATATGCTAATAATAATGCTTCATTACCGGGTAACGTTGACTCGTCCAGTTGTATAGAAAAATGAGTTTTTTGCAGATTATTGCACAAAAAACTTTCGGTATCAGAGCTCATTTCATCAATGCGTCTTTGAACAGTATTGTTACTTAATGGAATTCTTTTTAGTACGTCAAATGGAGATTTGTGCAAAACAGTTTTTAAAACCTCTTCAACAGCGGGTAAAATTAATTGTTCTCCGATAGTGTGCGGTTTTCCAGATTTTGCTATTAGTAATGAGATATTGTAAGATGCCCGCAAGCCATCATCGTTACTTTGAGATGTTGAAGCGAACATACTGTGCATGGTGGGTCTCTTTTCATATTTTTCCTTCAATGTTTGAAAATATTTCAAATCTTTACCTATTTTATCAGTATGACACCTTTTTAGATGATCTTCGAGCTTTGATGGTTTCATAGAGTCATTGCTCAAAACTTTGTTGCATAATAGGCACATGGGCAATTGTTTGTCTGCCTCTGATGGAACAAAACCATATTTCAAATAATCGACACTATATTGTCGACATTTTTTCTTTGCTGTAGCCATGTTTCGTGTCAGTTACCTTACCTGTAAAAAAAAATGTTTTAGTAACCAAGTTTTTTTCTGAATATAGGTATCACACCGCAGCCTTTGTCACCACGCGGTAATAGAATTACGGCTTGTAAAGGGACCAACTAATAAACCGCTAAGACAAATACAGACGTTTTCACAAAACGGTATCAATTTTAAAGTACCTAATTTACCACAAATTTTTAATAGTACAAATAAAAATTGGTGTACTCAGTATCAAATACTGATCATATTTGTGTAGAAAAAAATAAAAGTCGAAATCCCAAAATTGTCCATAAAAGCGATAACTAACATTTCATCAAATCAATGAGTTCACGCGCTCCGTGTATTTGCGTATTTTTTGTCTGCGGCTTCATTGTTAAAACGTGACAAACTGGCATCGAAGCTCAAGCCCTGCTCTTTCCAAAAAGAAATAGTTTTGATAAAATAGTTACTTCAAAATCAATTTAAAATGATTGTGAAATTACTGTTTTATAAAATTAGTAGTCATTTGCAAGAAAAATTACAAAATTAATTGCTCTGCAATATTGCTTATTCGGCCTTTTTAGAAAGGCAGTGCTTCTGTCGTGAAAAAACAATTGAATAAAACGTGCTCTTTGTCTTCAAATCAAAAGAGGACAATTAAAATATCTGTAAGTTACGAAGTTACCTATCTACAAGGTGTTTTTTTAACCGTCTTACACCAAAAGCCCATTTAATGTATCCATTATAAGAAATTGAAAGGTATACCTATTTATTAAATTTTAACTCTTTTTTCATAAAATAACGTATTTAATAAATAACAATTTTAATTTGAATCACTTGTTTAGTTTCAGTCAATAGGTGATAGTACCTAGCAATCGAGCCTGCTAATCAATATCCAATAAAAATAAGTCCACGTGGACTACCGTCCAATAACGTGCGAGCGGCACCTTTCAACCCCGCGCGTAATCCCTATTCTAAGGCGCTCGCGCTTCCCTTTGTGAAATGCCGCCTCAGTGACCTCAGTCACATTTTGGTTTTCGGCTAATGCACATTATGCACAAGTGCTGCTTTGTTATTGGCAAGTGTCCGATCGCGTGTGACGATGAGTGATAGCTGTGGTGATAAGTGATAGTGATAATCTGGATTATTTACAAATGGTTGATTCCAATCTTTTAAATACGCCTGAAATCCCTTACTTTGTTAAATACGTATCTACCACTAATGTTTTACATCGGAAAATTGTGTCAGACAGTCCTAAGCCTGTTTAAGTATGAAGGAAAGATTGGAATTAATCTCTTCCGACCGTCGCAGTGTTAGTGATACCTACCTATTCGGTTTAGAGTGCGTTGCCCTCACCGTTTGCGCCTGCATATTATATACCTACCACTTCCCGATTTTTTAAAAGCACACATGACACATGCCAAAAAATACATTGTCCGAAAGTGCACTTGATAGGTAGGTACCTACACTACCTACGCGCCATATGATCGCGGCCGCTATCTTTGTAGATAGGTAAGAACTCTAATCACGCGCAATTCAGGATGTTTCAAACATAATTTTTCGAATATTACTTTTTATGCTTTTTATGCACTTTAAAACTCAACTAATAGGTACCGTTTATATTTTGCGAATGATAAGTACGATACGGATACATTAAGTGGGCTTCGGGTCTAAGACGGGTAAAGAAACACCGTGTATAGTTGTATACAAACAGTTGTGATCAACCGACTGGTACACGTAAACAAAATACTTAAGTACTATAAAACAAAAAAAAGGTAGGTACTTACTTTTCTCCGGCACTAGCAAACACTGATATAAATTTTCTCACACCTTCTTTTCGTAATTCCGGAAACAAATGAATGAGTTTGCCTTTGGCATCAAGTATTTATAGTGGTGATCAAATTCATGTCTGAACAAGCATTAAGCATTGTCGGGCGGATAGCGCTTTGCAAGTCTGTACACGAAATTGTACCTACGTAATATCGAATACGCAAGTTTGAACAAGTAACAGTCGCTTGCCTTATTAAAATATAATCTGCTTAGTTAGGTACTAAAAATAATGTAGGTAGGTAGTAGGCCCTTTTAAAAACTATGCTTACATTTTTGCTCTTTACTATCAAAACCAGATAAATTTTCGTGGACCCCCATTAACATTTTATGGACCCCCATTTTTTGTTCACGCCTACGTAGACCCCCAGCAAGTCTCCCGTGGACCCCTGGGGGTCCACCTGGACCACTTTGGGAATCACTGGTTTAGATTATATGAAGTGGGCTCATGAATGGTTATTTGTTAGCCAGGTACACAATGTCCTTATCTGCTTTTGTTTGCGAACGCATGCCATTTTTTGCAAGAAAAAGGTTAGCGCCACGTAAAATGTTCATTGAATAATGAACTCTATCGTCTTGTTCAATAGATTCAAAATGGACCAAAAGATAAAAAATAACCCCGCTTCCAGCAAGTCAGCTGTAAGGCGCTGTGTGCGATATTTTATCTCGAAGCTAATAAATTAGGAATCTATTGTTAAAGAAGATAAGAGTTCATTATTCAATGAACATTTTACGCAGCGCAAACCTTTTTCTTGCAAAAAATGGCACACGTTCGCAAACAAAAGCAGATAAGGGCATTGTGTACCTGGCTAACAAAGAACTATTCATGAGCCAGCCCACTTCATATAATCTAAACTATATAAAGGCTGATGACGATGAATACCTACATACAGTCAGCCGCAGAGAAACGTGACCCCATCTACTCTATTCACTTCTCATGCTGTTCCTAATTGTTGCACCAAATAATGGCTACGCCTGACTCTACGGCCGCAATGGAGACCGATTTTTGACTTTCGAGCGCTTATTTCACTCGAAAACTGTAAAAAAAGATGCAATTTTATTTTGAAATAGCGATATAAAATTAATTAACGAGTGGTATTGACCACTCGTAAGTATTCAATCCTATCGGTAGAAGTAGAAAGTGAGGGGCTGCCATTTTGACACTACAATCGTATTTACTTTTATTTAATATATTCGAGCGCTCGAAAGTCAAAAAGCGGCCAAGTGCGAGTCGGACTCGCACATGAAGAGTTAAATAAATTGCGTTTTACGATTTATGACGTAGTAAAAAAAAACTACTAACTAGATCTCGTTCAAACCAATTTTCGGTGGAAGTTTGCATGGTAATGTACATCTTATTTTTTTTTTTAGTTTTATCAGCCTCTTATTTTAGAAGTTACAGGACACACATTTTACTACCTACTTTGGAAGTGTCTCCTGTCGCGCAAACTATTCAGTTTAGAAAAAAATCATATTAGAAACATCAATATCATTTTTGAAGACCTATCCATAGATATTCCACACGTATGACTTTGAAAACAATTTTTTTTTAATTTTCACTTCTGAGTATGGGGAACCCCCAAAACTTAAAGTTTTTTTTCAATTTTTGTGTGAAAATCTTAATGCGGTTCACAGAATACATCTACTCACCAAGTTTCAACCGTATAGCTCTTATAGTTTCGGAAAAAAGTGGCTGTGACATACGGACGGACAGAAAGACAGACAGAGAGTTTTTTGCCATTTGGCTACGGAACCCTAAAAATCGGTCCCCTGGACGCCAGTGGACAGCGAGGCGATGACCGTGCGTTCATAAATTAAACTCGATCAAATGTATGAACTGCCGCTCGTCGCTCCGCCGCCCGCTGCCGTCCAGCAGGTCGATCACGTAACGCATTGTACGCGCGTCAGTTAGATCTGAATGTCACTTTTTCTATATTTATTTAATCGTATGGCATACATTATTTGGCCTTTGAGTTTGTCACTTTTTAGTACCACCCAGTGTGTGGTTAGGTAGCTCCTGCGGACGCAAGTGACAGTTGTCCCCCCTTTGTCAAGTGAGTGGGCAACTCGACAGTTAGAGGTTCTTAAGCCGCCCGAAGGCCTCTAACTCGGCTTAACGACTACTGTCATAGACAGCATCCGGGATAAACTGCTTAGCGTGCCTTTCAAAGCACGGAAGCGCTCATTTATAGTAACCACTCAAACAGGCGGTCCATCCAATGACTGACCGCTGCCATCTTTGCTTTACCTGCGTTATCGTTTCCGATTCGCAGGTGCCGCAGGACTATGAACGCTTAGTTTCAATTACTTACCCAACACTTAGTTACTACGAATCGCAGCGTCAAGATATATTTGTGGGTGAGCGTTGAGGTGAACATAAAACAAATTACAGAATAGCGGGGCTGGAGTGGAGACCGCGTCTCGACATGCTTAATTGTAGGCTGCTTATTGTCATTGGCAAAAGAAAAGTCTATAGAAAAATGACAACTGTCCTAACGTGCGTTCGGAACGTTACGTGATTACCCCTCTGGGGACCGATTTTTGACTTTCGAGCGCTCGACACTCACTCGAAAACTGTCAAAAATAACGAATCCCTATTTTGAAATAGCGGTAGAAAATTGAAAAACGAGTGGTATTGACAACTCGTATTCAATTCTATCGGTATCAACTAAGTGCCAGAAATTTTGCAACCACAATCGTATTTACTTTTCGAGCACTCGAAAGTCCGCGGCCTACCACATAAACTCACATAGTATAGTAATTAGTCAATGAAATTCAATTGGCTTACAATAATGCTCCTAAGTCTTGATAGTGATGACTACGACATTTGTTAAAAGGTCCCTTTCGCTCAACCTTGATGCATCGTGATGCACTTAACGACCACCATGAGAACCTTAGTAGTAATGTCACGACATTTCTATTAGACAACAATGACGGGTTAAATTTAGCTGTCGTTTGGGCAGGCCTTTTTATATATCTTGATAAATATTATAAGCGTAAATCTCTGTGCCGATGTAAGGTACTACTTAAGGTATTACTTATCAATTATGACGGTAGACGTCCGAGTGCTCGACACTGTACTAGTTTATGGCATGGGCACTTTATGTCAAAGCAATGTGGGTTAGATTCGAACTAAGAGGATTTTTCATAATTCGAAATTGAGCCATGTCACGTTGACATAGAGTGCCCATGACATATACTAGTACATCGTCGAGCACTCGGACGTCTACCGTCATAATTGATAAGTAATACCTTAAGTAGTACCTTACATATATATAATATACCTTATATTTATAATATATTGTTCAATTGATTGTAATATTTTGAATCCATGCAATGTAAAAGGTAATATGCGGTCTCCTGCGATACAGGCAAAGCCTAGTGCAGGGACTGGTACTTATAAATATATATGTAAACGATTCTGCTAAATAAATGTCTTATGTCTTACATCGGCACAGAGATTTACGCTTATAATATTTATCAAGATATATGTGTAGGATGAGTGGAATGGAACGTCAGAATGAACGAATGAGTGACAGAGCAAGAATGATTAGAAGGATGTACGAGTGTGAAAGAGAGAGCGAAGGCGTGACTGGGGATTTTTGAAGGAGAAACGGAAAAGGGGAGGCTAAGATTAACGCTAAGACGAGGTGGTTGTAATTTTCCGTTTATTTCACGAATATAAGCATTTACTTGTTAAAAAGTGGTTTCAGTACGCCCCAATCCCACATAACCTTTATGTTTCTCTTAATCTCAAAAATGGTATGGATCCTGTCCCTCATAAGGAGTAGGTATCATGTATGCATTAGATTTTCGTTCAACCATTGACAACTTCATGAGCGCTATATTCTGATATGATACTTCGCAGTCAAAACTTGGCCCCAGTGCCCTTAATTTTTCAGGATTACGACATAAATACCATACATGTTTTATTTGTGCTAAGTATACCTATAACTGTTTTCATTTTAGCAAGCTAGCACATTTTATGAGAAACATCCTACAACAAATAAGTTAGCTTATAAGTTGGCATAACAGCATTGCTTTCTTCCGACGCCATATATAACAGCTCTCGTAACGCCAACTCGGAAACGCCATGCGGCCCATTCAGGCGTGGCGTGGCGTAAATAAACACAGAGCTCTCTTCTGTGTTGACTGCATTTCACGCCTTCTGCACACTTGTTGATATATGTCTTGTGCGAACACTTATGCTTTGTCTGCGAAGTGTGTAAAAGTACTATTATTAATATGCAAAAAAAAATGAGCGATACTCAATACACATAAATATATAAGTAGAGTTACTTCAATTCACGCTTTTGTTCCTAAAAGGGATAGGTAGAACACATGAAATTCTAGTTTTAGTGCCACTTCAAGCAATACTAGGTTTAAAGTAGAATTGTTGGCCAATCGCCCACAATAGACTTCAACCCTATCCCGTTGTCTCCTTCTACGACACCCGCGGAAGTGTCCGTGAAAATTTTAAGATACAGACTGAAATTATACCTATTCGTATAGCAATGAAGTACCTAGGTAGGTACGGCTGCTTCTATAAAGTGACTTTAAATGTGAATAAAACTGACTTTTGAAATATCAAACTATAATTTCCACAAGAAACTTATTATCTTATGCTTTAAGTTTGTTTCTTATACATAAGTTACATGTTCGTTTATGTGTCATTATAAATACCTTAAACTCCGTTTAGTATTCCAGTAGCTAAAAGCAAATTGTTTCAAGTACCCTGTGTTTGGCACACGATTACAGTCCTAATGGCAAAGAACATATATCCCAAAGTTGCCTAAATATTCACGTGGACTGGGGTCACACGGGCATAGTTCATAACTATGTATTACTACATAGCGTTCTTTAGGCTCGTTCACCTAAATTCCGTCGACTATATACGGAATCTTGCTTAATTATAGTCAATTTAGTTAGTTTTCCCTAACAACCTCATGCTCAGTGACTATCCAATTCATTGAATTCATGCAAGAAATAAATAAACGAGGTACATAAACGTCTAAATACGTTCTCATCTAGGCTTATGTAGTACAGGTGAAGTAAGACTAAATATGATTGACCTCTAAATTTTGGTAGGACTCGGCAGATTTATTTCTAGTGCCCAGATAAAGTTTCAAACAAAGTTTCATTGGTGTACATATTTTGCCTCCAAAATATGCAATTTTTCCTGTACTAATCTAGTACCTACTAAATATACTATATAGTAGGTAACAATAGTAAAGAGGTAAAGTTGGTGAAAATCTGAAAATGGTTGCATTGTTGCTACAGCAAGAGCTGTTATTATAAATATCCTGAATACGACCCAGGCATTTCAGTAATACAGACATAATATTGTAGACAAAACTGTTTTTGTCATGATTTAGCGCCAGACAAAATAAGACTACAACAGCAACAAACCGTAAATAATCGATAATTACTTAACCTTAAACTTCCTGTTCGATATATTAGCATGTAAGCGTAACATTGGCACGTAATCCGGACAGCCGCGATCCAGCAGCGCCTGACATCCGGATACGATAACCGGACCGGTAAACATCCGGCGACACCGTCGCATCGCATACGCGGCCAGCCCCGATATTCTGTAACTGGTTTTAACCTCTCCCCATTTATCCACAAATATATCCTGACGCCGGGATTCGTATAGTAACTATGCGTAATCAGAGGTCTAGTTTCTTTAGGCGTGACGGGTGAGGTTGTTATTCGCTACGCGTTAACACGTTCGATGCCAAGCCGAAAATGCAGAATTTATATGGATGGCCACACAATCAACACACCCGCAAAGTACGGCTGCGGCGCCTGCGGCGAGCGAACTGTCAAGTGCTCGTAAAACATGGCTACCCACAGGCCACGCCCCCTAGTAAATAGGTAATTCCCTTCCCTAGTGGCCAAAGGAAAAATCAGAAGCCAATACGCAACGGCCGCAATTTTGTGGCTCGGACAATATTGTATTCGATCATCACGCGAACTCGCGTGAGCGGCCACTACGTATACAGCCGCTTCACGCGAGTTCGCGTGATATGGCAACCAACGTGTTAATGCGGCTCACCCCGCCGGTCACCCGTTACGAAACTAGACATATACCTACGCTTAATTACTACGCATCGTGGTGTCAAGGTATAATTGTGGGTGAGCGTTGATGTGAGCTTAAAACAAGTTACAGTATGCGCGTAGCGAATAACAGCCCGTCGAAGTTGCCATAGTACCTACACAGATCTTCAAATTAAGAATGTAGGTGACGTAATACAAGTGTGTTAGATGGATATGAGTGGAGGACATTAGCACATATATCGAAGTTCGTAATTTCCATCTTTGGGTCAATTTAACTATTACAGGTATACCGACAATGTTGTAGGTATGATAACGCACGAGACAAAACAGACATGTAAGAGTAACTGCTCTATACTAGGTACCTATTCAATTGTTTTTTCATCTCTCCTGTTCTGAAAGTTGGCTTTTCATGAGCATATAGGGCAGGTGGAAATAATAAAAAAAAAAAAATAGGTCAGCAATGCTGCAATGGTAGAAACGTGTACAGCCTCAGTTTCATAAAACTGTATCGATTTTTGAAACGTTGATATATATATATTTTTTAATTATGATATCATCATCATCCTCCTAGCGTTATTCCCGGTTGTGCCCTAAAGGAGTTCGGGGTCCGCTTTGACACCTAATCCCAAGATTTGGCATAGGCACTAGTTTTTACGAAAGCGACTGCCATCTGACCTTCCAACCCAGAGGGAAAACTAGACCTTATTGGGATTAGACCGGTTTCCTCACGATGTTTTCCTTCACCGAAAAGCTAACGGTAAATATTCCGTACATAAATTGCGAAAAACTCATTGGTACGAGCCGGGATTCGAACCCACGACCTCCGCTTGACAGCCGCATGCCTGAACCACTAGGCTACCGTAGCTTTTTTAATTATGGTAATAAATGAATTATTTGAGATGACTGTTAAATTGCTATTTGATAACCTTTGAATACATTTTTTATGCGTTCGTACTTCAATGTAACCGCTTCAGAACCACGTATTAAAGTCATTAAAAAAATTAAACAATGGCAGAAACATGCATACATGTGTGTTGATTTTTGATGCTTGTGGATAATTATTATGGGTTTAATTCTGTATTACTATATTGTATAATATACAATAAAATTTTTGGCTTTCATTTCATATCCTCATATTCGAAATTAAAAGTAGTGTTTAACTCGGGGAAACCCTCGCATTTCAGTCTTGACCTATTGGCTAATAAAATATCTCGTTGGAAATGGGAGGCTTTCAACCCTCGGTTAACAATCTACTAATAAAGATGATGTTCAACAGCAGTTTCGGGAGGGTTATGTTTTTCGCGCCAATGTAGGTATGTATATAGGTATGTATAATGTGTGTCTGTATGTATGTGTGTATGTATTGGACAAAAAATAATACTTCACGGGATTTTGACTTATGAGATTGGATTGGATTCTTCATAATCATGGGATTATATAATATACTCGTAACTATAATATCTGAAACTTTTAATTTCACTTGTTATTGGTAGGGTTGGGTGGACCTGGTTTTGAAATAAATTATTTTGAAAGATCATAAATATTGAGTACAGCAGGAGACAAAATAGTGTCGGGGTACAATTGATTGGCCCCTTTATAGTACTTACTTGGATTATTGTTTTTGTAATGGACCACCCAAAGTGCACTATAAAGTTTGTCTCACATAGATAACAAATGCAAATAAGTATCTGTCGGTCTTATTCATCTGTTCGGTCGTTGAATTTGAATTGAAAACTAACCGTTGGAGCCGGCGCCCACTGATGTACTTAAATGGTAATTTATGAAGACTGGATTTAATGAAGTTACCAGTACATAATGCCGTCTAAGTTATGATCATTCTACAGCCTTTAGCATTTAACTGTTACTTCGTAACATCAAGTTAATAGTCCGTCTTCAAACAAATAAAAAAAAAAAAAAACGACCTCCGATTTTTAGATTAATCTGACCGGGTTTGATTGCTGGCGGTGAGGTTTTTTGGAAATCTTTGAATACAGTTTTTTTTTCTAAAATGGTCTCGTGCCTCCTAAGAACAAATTTCCGTATCTCTTGTAGTTTCTGATTTTCCCTCACTACCCCGTTTGAATAATACACCCTGTATAGCTTAAAGCAATAAAACAAATCCGTATAAACGTCCGATTTGACGCACTTAAGTTATATTTAAGCCGAATTCGTACTGTCAGTCAACATCCCTATGTCAATGCGAATGAGAAGTTTGCAAATTGACACACCCCTAAGGTGCACTGTATAATCTGTGTGCGTTGGTATCGCAGATGTGAGGCGGATGCAACCTTTACGCAACATTGACGTAGTGGTTGAAGCCTTACTTGCGTTGCGTACTTCGTTAGTCATCGAACCGCGCTACATTTTCGGCGGGACTTGCACAACATATCGGAGTTATTTTCCTTGATCGAAGCATTTAGGACATAGGTGCAGACGGATATACAATATTATGAAATCAAGTTTGATTTCTGACTTCCAAACTTATACATGGATTGAGCTGTATGTTTTCGGACTAAGTATAATATGAAGTTTTCACCGTATTCCTGACATACCTTCTCAAAGCTGAAGTTAGCTCCTCATTGTACTCATTGCATGATTAGATACCTAGTTAAGTAGTGATCTTAAATTATTTCTACAACACGGTAATAATTAATTGATCACGGGAATGCTGCCTGTGTGATGGGCACCAGGGCGGCCAATCTTAGTACTAGGTGGACGGTAATGACAGCATAATAAGTTTACTAAATAAAGAAGGACATTAAGTATAGGGGCCTACTGTGAATATCTGGTGATTTCCAATTTAGTCACATAATAATTCATAGATGTAAAATACAAATAATAGATGGAAGCACGCGCCACCTACTAAAAATCGGAGAATAATTGATTGTACTAATAATATCAATTATTTTTTAATATAAAAATAATAATAATAATATCAATACATAATTACAAAACTAAAATAATTTTCTTTAACTATATTGTGACGACGGCGGGGTCAATAATGGCCTTGTTACTATGGTGATGAAACGCGCCTTCAAGGTATTTCGAAATTCACCGTACTGTCAAAAGACATCAGTAGCCTAGGGGTACAGACGGCGGTATTTTGGAGTCGGTGAGCCCTGGATCAAACCCTGCGACCGACGCACTTTTTGTATGTTCAAGTGGAGTCTTCAAATAATTTACTTTGAAAACAAAGTTTTAACCGACGAAAAATCAATCATCCCCTATTTTCCTACCCTTAGGGTTGGTTTTTTTTTTCCAAATTCATATGGGACCAATTTCGGGGTATACCCTTTCCATTAAAAAAAGAATTATCAAAATCGAACTACTCTGTAAAAAGTTATGCGTACATAAAAAAAAAAATATACGCGTCGACTTGAGAACCTCCTCCGTTTTTTTCGTCGGTTGATAAAAATATCAGATGGCGCATCAAATGTCATCAATTACAGGGTTACCGTTTTTTAGGTCCAGAGATTGTTCTCTATTTCAGTATATAACAAAGTACTTTGTGATGGGCACCCTGCCAAGAGGCCCAGGCCTCTTATTTAATTAGTTATTTTATTTTATTTTTTCTAAGTTTAAGGTTTAGTTTTAGTTAAGTATTTTATTTTAATAATAGTTTAGTCTTGTAAAAGTTTTATAGAGGTACATGTTTTTATCATATACTTATACCTATTAGATTTTGTTCTTTATAATTTCATTACATAAGGAGACCGACGCAGTACATTGTACATTTTAATTATTAATCATAATTAATTCAAAGTGGGCGACGTCACATACCTTTAAATTTCATCTCAGATGTATGCAGGTTTATGCATGAGATTTTTCTTTCCGAAAAGCTAACGGTTAATGTGTATGTGAGATCCCCACCCCCAAGGCTGATGATTTTAATCCAAGATTTATCTGCCTACTAAGTCTGCAAACGGCTGTGCTGCACTAACCTACTTACTACTACTGTATACAACAACTGAATACTCCACTATGTCCCAATAGATTCCCAGCCCGTCTTTCAACTTCCTAAATTAACTTAACACCTACCGGCCGAAGCTTCTAAACGACAGATCTAAGGGCCGCATTCCACCAGCGATTACTTTAAACGACCCATTACATCGCCCATTACTTCCATTAGTCACGTATTTTATTCGCTAGAATAAAGGCCTGGCCACATGGTCGTTATGCTATAAAATCTATAATATATATAGACAGTATTTTAAGTTATCCAGAACCACGTACCATGGCAATTAATGCAGCTCTTAAGATTTTTATTACGTCCATTAAATATAAGATAAAAATGACACAACTAAGTCAAGAAATTCTCATACCAAAAAACGTTTAACATTTTGTTTACAATCAATTTTTTTCACAATAGCACCGAAGACTGTGAGGAATAACGAAATTGACGAATGTGTTGAATGGGGAACTTGCATGGGACTTCAATTTCGAATAAATTGCACTCAATCGATGCGGATATACGTAGAGATATCGTACAAAAGAAAAAAAAATCGGCCAAGTGCGAGTCGGACTCGAGCACGAAGGGTTCCGTACCATTATCTATAAAAAACTATTTTATTCTGTGTTTTAAGTTGTTGTTATAGCAGCAACAGAAATACATCATCTGTGAAAATTTCAGCTCACGGTATCAGTGAGATACAGCCTGGTGACAGACAGACGGACGGACGGACAGCCGAGTCTTGGTAATAGGGTCCCGTTTTACTCTTTGAGTACGGAACCCTAAAAAACGATTGTATTAGTTTTATCTCACGTTAAAATGACGATTTTTTTTTCGATAAAATAACAAAACAGTTACACAGAATATTGAATGACTTAATAATGTAAACGCGCCGAGGATATAACATATATATTATGCCCGTTTAATATAGAGCGTTTTCGGGGGATGCCGGTGCGTGCAGATTTCAAATGCATATAACATTAGTAAAATAAGTTTGAATACTACAGTTGATATTCCTCTGGATCATAAAAAGATGCAAGTTCCCTATTGCTCTCGCTGTCTCTCTTCCTGCCTATGTATCCCACATGGTAGTGGGGTCATTCCGTATTAATGTGGTTATTACCTGTCGTGATGAATTCCGAATAAGAAGAAATGCTTTTGTGTAAAGTTCCTAATTATGCGTTTCAAAATGGTTTCACTTGAAAGCGCATGACGATTAACGCACGATTTTTCTAATCATAAGTATAAGTTATGTTTAATTCTAACGTTCTTCAATTGTTTTGAACCTAAATCTCACCCCATGACCATGGTTTTGTTCAGTAAAAATACTGTTCATTCTACTTTTACCGTTACCTACATGACGTTCTTTTCACTATCAAATCGAGTGAAACAGTTGAACATCTCTTTTAACCTCCTAAATAGGGTGGTCAAACTTTTGCCTTAAACATTTCACTTTAGACTTTGTCATTGCAAGAAGATTAAACCGCTTCTCTAATATCTAAATGATGGTTTCTCACAAAATAGCACATTTGAAACCGACAAGGTTCGAAGAGGCCGATTGTTCAATGAGGTTGAATGCGTTGACTTTCGTCCCTGCACTCGTTTAGATTGTATGATTCGCCACGCTGAGGCATAAATTGAGTTAAACGAACCACCGTAACGGACACTATCCAAATACTTGAATAAAATATTTCGAAAGATACTGCTGAATTTTTTAAACGCCGTTTATTGTTGTGCTTGATGAGAAAATTCCTGAATACAGTTACCTAGTGTATATGCAGTGATTCAATTGTTTGCGAAATTCAACATATTTTATTATATTTAAACAAACATTCTTACTTCAAATGGGTTACTAATGTATTTATTTCATAAATTCATTTGCCATATCTGTTACGTTTGCCATAATCACTATTTCCCTAAAGTTATTTTTTTCAGAAACTGTACAAACTATAAAATTATTAAATATATAATATAAGACTGAAGTTACAGGGCTCTTATACAAGGATTATTTAAATTAATCTGAATGTCGCTCAAGTGACAAGCTTTTATGGCAGATGGAAATGATGACAAACGATCTGGATGAAAATGTCTGCGATGGATTAAAAACCATCGCACTCATTCTTTTATTTAAGGAAAATAGGTGTCAACTATGATACATTTATGCTCTTATAATGAAATTAGCAAAAATAATGTGCTCTGTGGAATTGAAAATTTCGTGACTGTCACCGTATAATATAACAATTATCGTGAAGTTGTGAGGTGTGGTTCTTCTGGAGTCACAAATGTCCATAGGCTAGAGTATCTGTTTACCATCAGACGGGCCGTATACTTGTTTGCTTGCTACCAGTATATTATTGACAAATATAACGATACACTGCAAAGGCCATTAGAAAAACTTGCCGCGGCGGTGTGCACCGGCCCTTATTGAACCGGTCGGCGCGGCGGTTGTTTGGGCTAACCCATATACGGCCGCATTGAGGTCGACCTTAGGGCTCTGTACTGTATGAATTTAATTTAAACAATTTATCGGAGCGATAATGATAACACATTTTAGACATGGACATGTAGGTAGATACTTAGGTAGGTAATTAATAAGTAGTATTTATATTTAACTAACTACTCGCGTACGCGCATGCCACAGATCCACGTGATAAAATGTACCTAAGCCCATGTCCGTCCCAAAGTTCCATTCTTAGACGGTAGAGTTTTGAAAGGACTACTTTGATGCAATTTGGCCAACTCAAATAATCTTGAGTATAAAAAAAAAAGCAAAAGGTGCTAGACTGTTAGTGATTCAGCTACCTTTGCATGAACATTCGTATGCAAATGCAGGTCACATACTGGTTATCAAGTTAGGGACGACTGGTTCGTGAACTCTATGTGTGTGACCATTATGCTAATGTATGCAGGTGTTGTGGCATTGTGTTAATATTTGCTCAACCTAGTGGTTACAAATAGATATACTTATTGCACCTAAAGGACCTAACCACTCACACGGGTGGTGGCCCTGCCAACGAAGCTGTGTTGGGTGCACATAATGTTTGAGAACTAGAGGTAAAGTCTTACTATTCTGCCCATGATTGCAAGTGCAGTCGCCATCACATCATCATCATCATATCAGCCGAAAGACGTCCACTGCTGGACATAGGCCTACCCCAAAGAGTGCCAAAATGACCGATCCTGCGCCACCCGCACCCAGCGGACTCCCGCGACCTTTACCAGGCCATCACATACATCGGAGAAAACAAGCAACTCACAAACATCTGAACACGACTCTATTTTCAAGGCATTACGGTGCATGTGCAGATATTTTGAACACCCTGTAGTGTACAGATGTATGTGATGGCGACTGTACCTACTTGAAAAAGGTATAGAAAACTCGGTCACGAGGCTTTTGAATAGATATTATAGTTCCATTTTCTCTAATCTCACATATAAGTTATTGGCATTTATAATATAAAATGTCTAGGTACTCCCAGGCATTGTTCATCCACAATTGAGTCAATACTTTCCCAGCAATGATAATAACCATGATTATTATAACACACGATATCATATCAATTTTTTTTTTTTTTTTTTTGTATCGCTTTTTAAAAGAAAATACATTTCGTTAAATCTAACAGTGTCGTTAAACCCTATCGGGTTTGTATCGACACAGCAATTCGTGAACAGTGATAAGATTCGATCTTAGTAATTAATTTATACAGGAATTTAGTGCTACCAAATAAGCGTAGCTTAGGTGCAATAATTCCCACCCGGGTAAAAACACCGTTTCTCATGCTTATCAGATACAATACAAAACTAACGGTTCTAAGTAATAAAACAGTCACCTAGTAATTTGACGTTATGAAAAAAAACCACATTACCCTAAACCCAATTCGGCCTCAAAATTACGGTCTTCTTTTGTTTTTATTGCACTGACCACACACTCAATGCTCTTTTATTATTACTCCAATTAAGTCACATCACGAAATGCGATGCTCACGCTCAAAAATACGTTGTATTGTCTACGTGCCCTGTCAATACCTACGTCTCGGCATCGTGCAAGACTGCCAAAATATTTGCACACATCGGAAACTGAAAAAAATCCTTACGGCAATATGCGCAAGATCGAAAATCTTAAAATTTATGTTGAAACGACGGTAAATTTATAGTTGTTTTCATCGAAGTTTCAATCGAACTTTGTAAGACAGTTACATAGGAATCCGTTAACGGATTCAATCGAGTAATTTCCGATCACTCTATAAATACATGGCCTTTATTATCATGGTCATAAAGTTTAATATTGTACAACGGAATAGTAACCGTATCTCCGATGTGCAGGTTCCTCTCGCCCACTGACCTTGCTCCAGATCGAAGAACTTTATGTTGGAGTAATCAAGTGAAGACGATTTTTGACATGCTTTTTGCAATATGGAAAACGGTGTTAGATGGACATTAAATGCTGTCCTATTGTTTCCTTTTGACTCGATTTCTAGACGCGGTTACTGACTGTTAGATTAGAAACGGCGTTTACATGTTGTTTTACAGAAAGTCTAGATTGTAGATCAATGGTAGATGATGTAGGTTATTTATTATCATCGACTTTCTGCTTCTACTAATTTCGAAAATTCTAACAGAGAAAACTTAGATGTAGATATTAAGTAGTTCAACATCTTTGTTTGGTTATGTACTGTTCTAATTTAATACCTTCTTCTTTACAGGTAAACTGACAGGAGAAGAAGATGAGACAGCGTTAGCATCACATGCGGTAACTACGGTAGTAACAATAACTGAACCACCACCTCGTACAAGTACCGATGCTACTGCTGCCCCTACGAGATCAACCGCTCCACCCACAGGGGAGAGCACGACAGAATCAGAAGCGGAAGCAGAAGCAGAAACTACTCCTGAAAATGATATCTCAACCACAGAATCATCCAATCAGAGCCCTAGAGCAAGATTGCTAAATCTAAGCGTAGATGAACTAAAGAACTTCGCTATTACACTGCACAATCAAACTGAGTTAACCAATAAGAAACTGACTGATCTTAGCGATGTAACTTTAGATGACGATGAATTTGATCCTTCTAAAATAGAGTTTCCCAAGGAGCACCAAGATTTGCCTGCTAAGTTTTACTCCAATTTGCAAGCTCCGTTCCATCCTATGGTTACGACGGATCATTCTGACGAAGCGCGGGACGATGCGACGTGTGCAGAAAATGGAATCAATTACAAGGTTAGTTTCATATATCCATTCACTTGCTTCTGGCAACCAGAGTTGCCAACATCGCACATCCCTTAATCGATTGCGGCAACTATAGTTCAAGGTTAGTTAACTACTATAAATTTACTATCATACTTATTATGCCCATACTTCATAGGGGTATATTGCTCAATTATCCTAAACCCAACTCCAAACCCACTTTTGCATCCAAAGTGTATATGAATTATCCGCCTTCGGGTCGTTTTATCACTTAGTTACTCCTTTTACTTTGATGATGTCATACTAATTTACTTACATAGAATAAGATAGCATAAGCGCTTTGGCGATATGTTACATGCTGTTGCGATCATTCGAAGTCTCGATCTTATTTTTACCCGTTTTTTTTATTAGGTTTAAATTAAATATCTAAGCCTATTTATGCGACCTAATCTGTCTCATTGGTATTTTTGTGTATATAAGTAATAAGTAGGTACTTATTTTATTGTCACTCGCTTGATTTTGGCAACCAGACCTAGTCGTCCCATTGATATTGTCAAATCTCGAAATCATGGTGAGTTAGATGAAATTTGGTACGAATGTTGATTGTTAGCCCTGTTTCAGCTCCTAAAAGTCTCCGAGCTAGGTCTCCAACTTTGCTCCAGCAAATTAAAGCCTTAATTCTTTTTTAATGTTTTTGGCTACTATTTTCTAAATCCGAAATTAAGTGTGCTAATCATAATCATAATCAATTATTTATTTGCTTTAAACACATAACAATGCATGCAAATATATTTTAAACACATTTATAAATTGTACAGATTAAAGAAAAGAAGTCATATTTAAAAGCTACGAGTCAAAAAATGCACCATTTTTCCGTTAACAGGTAGGAGACCAAGTCAATCGCTCCTGCGAAGAAACCTGCGTGTGCACATCCACCGGCACGTTCAGCTGCTCCCCACGCTGCAAGCACCCGTACGTGCGCCGCGGCCGCCACCTCAGCGACCCGCTGTGCTTCGAGTCACCTGTCGACGAGTGCTGCAGCATCATCGCCTGCGCCACTGGGAACGGAGGCGAGTTTACTTACACCAGGACTATTTTTTCTCAGGAGCGTGGTTATCACTACTTTCCAAACAGGTTTTGGCTGGAGTAAGCCTGAGGTTGCCGTTCATGATCGAGGTATATGGAAGTCACTTCTTCGAGATACATTTCTGACCAGGGATTAGAGGATGCCATAGTCATCATCATCACTCTCCAAACTATTGTTCCCATAGATAGTCATAGTAAATCGTGACGTCACTAGTTCTTTTTCATTATTGACTTTTCATAAAAAGTTACTGGCTTGTCTGTTAGTCTACCTCCCAATTGTTAGGTCCTAAAGTAGTAATGAGCATATTCTCCCACAGAAATGAAGGTGACCAAGCTGGAGGTATGCAAGTACGGAAACGACACGTACCTCGTGGGCAACAGCTGGAACGTGGGCTGCGAGCAGCGCTGCACTTGCGAGAAGAACTCCGTCGTCACCTGCAGACCAAGGTGAGGAACTTACAGCCTTAAGGATGACTCAGGCTAGAACGGGCCGTTTTCTAAGAAAAACGACGGCGTTTTTGTGCGGCCAAGCCATACCCAAGCCCGGCTGAGCCACGTCCGGGCCGTGCCGGCACCAAGCCGCTTCCGAGCCTCGGCTGTGGCTCGGCCGGGCTT
This sequence comes from Epinotia brunnichana, assembly GCA_963854355.1. Lineage (NCBI taxonomy): Eukaryota > Metazoa > Arthropoda > Insecta > Lepidoptera > Tortricidae > Epinotia > Epinotia brunnichana. The sequence goes on from OY977952.1 coordinate 18,669,828, forward strand.
GGGTATGACTCAGCCGCACAAAAACGCCGTCGTTTTTCTTAGAAAACGGCCCGGGCCGGACACGGGCCGTTCTAGCGTGAATCACTTTAGGCTGCATATCGTATATGAGAGGTTTCGCGTCAGAAGTCACCTAATCGCAAAAATACGGCGTTGCTTAGGACTGTTTATACCTATACTGGATTGAGCATTTACATAGTCGACTGGGAGCACGTGTGTCGCGCCGTCGCACACCTGTCTACATATAAACAAAGCCTTTAATTATGGGAATGGCCTGGACACTGTGACCGTACCCGTTCTATGCCCGTTCCGAGCTCGGGCCGATGGCAGCACATGTATTAAATAAAATGTTCGTCACAGATTCATACTTCGCCTATTCTTGTTGACTTTCTGTTTCCATGGGTAGGTAGGTATGAAAAACTCAGTGACCAAGTGCCGGCAAGCTAGGATCTGACTCGTAAGGGACACGGCATCTGTGAATCGTCATTAACTTGTGACGATGCCAAAATATTCTCCAAGTGCAAGTGACAGAGAAGAAGCTACCATTTTATTCGCTAGTTTTTCTTGAATTAACTCCATACTCGTATTCCCAGGTGTCCCCCTCTGTCCCAATCCGACAAGTGCATCAACGTGCAGGACCCCAATGACGCCTGCTGCGAGGTGCAGGTGTGCGATGTATCACAAGATGTGCACGAGGACCAGACTGACAACGCCACTATGAGTAATACCACTGCTGCTGCTGAGGTAAGACACCAACACCAACCAACGCTTCAGATTCTCTTTGTTTATGCCGCTACAAATGGCACTGTTTCCGTAGCGTTACGCTACATTTTAGTTGTTTAAATATTGGGCACGTCTCATGTGGGTGTGGCCCAAAGGTCCGGCTACACGCTCAGCCATACTTGCGCAAATTCCAATTTGCACAAGCAATCATGTGCGTTAAGACAGCAAAACGGTATACCGCACAAATGGCTTGCACAAAACGCCGTTGCACAAACCGTTTGCACATGCAAGTAGCTATCGTGTGGACGTCATACAGTTTTTGCGCCAATTTTTGCACAAACCGTTTGCGCATGCAAGTCGCTATCGTGTGGACGTCATACAGTTTTTGCGCCAATTTATGCACAAACCGTTTGCGCATGCAAGTCGCTGCGTTTATATGGTCGTGTTAATGTGAGACATGAAAAATTCGTTATTGAGAGTAAGGCACGAATTATTTATTCATATTCATATTCATTTATTTCGTATTGATCATACATTGTCATTCATTACATTAAAATATCATAATAAGGTCATTAAAGACAATGTCAACAGGCATATATTATTATTTATTTATTAATCACACACAAGTTTACAGTTTATAACCAAAACACTTATGAGGTAGGTACACATTCATAGGAGGTAGCAAAGAAGCAATACAGTCAAAGTTATTTAATTTATAATTAAAATTGTTCGTCCAAGAATTCAGCTACCGAATAATAGGCCCTTCGCATCAGCAAGGATTTAAGTTTCAGGGTAAAACCAAGGCACGTCCGACAGTCTTTAATAGCTGTCGGTATTTGGTTGTATATCCGCGGACCCAAGACATACATTCCATTGGCCGCTTTCATGAGTCGGTGTCTTGGCACCTCCAGGTCATGCTTCCTCCTATCCTGAAAACGACCGCTGGTCCATATCCTCCTTTGAAATACCTCCAAGTTCTGCCGAACATATTTACCTACCTCGAGGATGAATATCGAGGGAAGTGTTAGGACTCTAAAGTCCATAAATAGCTGGCGAGCCGGCGCATCGGGAGCAGCCCTTGCCATTTTTCTTATGATTTTTTTCTGAATGACGAAGGGTCTGTCCCTGTCCGCAGCCAAGCCCCACAAATCTACTCCATATGTTAGTACCGAATGACATATGGAGTAGACATTTATGTCGGACATAAACCCGCTCGTGTTAGTCGTGTGTCCGCTAGACTAGAGAGGAAGTCAGTTTTGTACTAGTAACTAGATCATGACATCCATGACGAAAAAATCGAAGCGAGATGTTTAATACCGCGCTACAAAGTTATTGCAAAATGTGTCTTTTATAGTCAGACCCCCTGTGGCCAGTTTTACGAAGCTACAAGTTACAAGTCAAAACCAGAAATACTGGCTAAACGACCAGTCACTATTGGTCATGCGCCTCAGTGTTGCGCCTCAATTGCTTATCATCATCATCATATCAGCCGAAAGACGTCCACTGCCGAAAATAAGCCTCCTCCAAAGAGTGCCACAATGACCAGTCCTGTGCCACCCGCATCTAGCGGACTCCCGCGACCTTTTCCAGTCCAATTGCTAGTAGCTTCAAGAAATGAGACCAAGAACATGAAACATGGACAAAGATGACACGCCTTCTGGAAAACGGACTGCAATACAACTTGGTTTAAAAATATTCCGATGACAGATAGGAGTGGAAGATTCTGCTGCTGTTACTTCATTTATTTTGATAATAAATCCAGTTATTATTTCCAGAAACGTAACCTCACAGAGGCCCCTCCAATGTCGTCAACCATGCGCCCACTAGTTCTAACAGAGCCCATCGGCTCCATCAAGGTCCTCCAAAACAACACCGTCCAAGTTACCCTCATGCACTCCAACAGCAGCGAAGTCCCCATCCATCTCCTCATCAGCGACGATGGTGGAGCTACATTCAAAGACACGGAACTTAAATTTGATAACCTGATACTAAATCTTGATGGTGGAAAAGACTACATTTTGAAGACGAAGGAAACGGGAACCAAATTCAATTTTACGGTAACTGCGATGGATATGGATAAAAAGGAGGAACCGGAAGAGTTAGTTGAGGTCAATGAGAAGATAGGGTGTCATCATGATGAGAATTTCTATGCAGTTGGTACGTATTGTTATCAATTTGTTGGTTTAGATGTTACTCTTCTTAGCTGCGTGTCTCTGAAAGATAGTTTCCGGTCTCCATCCATTATATTTTGTATGGCGTTGAGAGCCTGAGACCAATATTTTACGCCACCATCTAGTCAAGCCCCTTTTCTGGAAGAACGGAATTTAGAATATCACTATTTTAAATTGACTGACATGATTATTGACTTGTTTTATAAATGTTTTAAATAAATATCCCATGCCAAATTATCGGCTGTTAACTTTTTGAAACCACTACTCCCACTTTGCACCAGGTAGACAATAATCGCACACGAACAACTAACGGCCGTAGAAATATTAAGAGACGTATTGAGAATGAGCCATGTAAGTGTTGCAATAATAAACATTTTCCAGATCTAGGACATTAATTTGCCAGATCGATGCACTGGATAAAACGTATCTGTGGGTACGACTTCCCAATTTCTATCTATCTATCTATGATTATAATTTTCCAGGCGAAGAATTCCACATCGGCTGCACCTCACTCTGCGAGTGCACGGGTGACGAGACCCGCGAATGCGCGGCCCTTGAGTGCCCCTCGCACGTGGGGCTGGAGCTGATGTCCAAGGGCTGCGTGCGCTGGGCTCCCAGCCCGCCGCCCACGCCGCCCAACTGCTGCCCGCGCGCCGCTCGTTGCCTCAGCGATGGCACGTGCCACTTCAATGGAGTACCGTGAGTGTGTCTACCAACAGTTCCGAGGTCTTTTCTGTGGAGTGCCTTGCCAAGAGTTGTTAATTTGGGAAAATGTCTCTCCAAGCAGTGTCGTTCCAAGTGGTGTCTTAAATTATTAAGCAAGTAAGTCTAAAGGCTATCTTCGTTAGCAACGGAACGTGCCACTACAACGCAGTGCCGTGAGGGTACCTACAGTTCCAAAGGAAGTGTCTTTTCAGTGCTGTGTCTTGTTGTTTGTCTAAGGGAGGCAGCTTTTGGAGAACGTTTCTCCAAGGGGTGTTTTTCTAAGAAGTCTCTTTACAAGTATATGTCTGCCTCAAAGCACGCGCCACTGCAATAGCCTCCAGTGATTGTTCATCTATTCAGCCCGTAGAAACTCACCATCATTATATCAGCCGAAAGACATCTAATGCTGAACATAGACCTCTCCCACAGAGTGCCACAATGACCGGTCCTGCGCCACCCGTATCCAGCGGACCGTAGAACCTAAGTTTCATTAAAATGTCAACCAGCTTAGTAATTGTTAAAGACCAAACGATTGAAAAAGACCTGACAACCCTCTTTGTGAGGATATATCTTGAACGCCTTAATACCCACTGAGTAAAATCCCCTCTCCACCGAATCGGGTTAAGATTACTTTTCGGCGCATGACTTCGCAAAGTTAGAAGACCTGCCATAATTGACACTTTTGTTATAGAATCCCCAACTGGACGGACGTACCCATCAGCCTCTCCGGCTGCGAGCAGCGCTGCTTCTGTGAGAACGGCGAGCTGGACTGTCAAGAAGTGTGTTCCCCGCTGCCACCACTGCCTCCGCAGACCATGCGGTGCCCGCCGGGCCACGGACCCGCTCCAGTTAACATATCTGATGATGACTGCTGCAAGCACTGGGGCTGCGTGCCTAATGGTAATGTCACATAAGTTATATGCTCCACAGTAGTTACTGTGGAGCGTTTCAATCGCTCGGATGAACATCGACGATAATTACTGCAAAGTACAGTGGCCCGTTTTACGAAAACGACTACTAGTTACAATATTACAAGTCTAAACAGGCACTGAATGGCAGCCCGACAGCTCAAAACGGAGATGCGGTAGACCTTGCCGCGGTGGTGGGACGAGTTAGACTCCTTTTTAAAGGATTGGCCAGAGGCTGCTCGGGACAGGGATATCTGGAAACGGAGGGGAGTGCCCTTTGCCTAGCTGTGGGACAACACAGGCTCCTAATAATAAAATAATAAAATAAATGCTGCGGCGCTACTCTACTACTGTCGCCCGAGTACCATAAACCATACGTGCGATAGAGACGGAGATAATACGAAGTTCGAGATTCGAAGTTCGTGGTTATTACTCTGTTGATGAAATCAGATTCGACGTAAACAGTCCGTCGTTCTTGTGAATATTTGATTAGAGAGAACTATTTTATAATATCATATACGACCGCTTTAGCCTAGTTGGTAGTGAACCTGCCTACGAAGCAAGAGGTCTTGGGTTCGAATCCCGGTAAGGGCATTTATTTGTGTGATGAGCACGAATATTTGTTCCTGAGTCATGGATGTTTTCTATGTATTTAAGTATTTATTTATCTATATAAGTATCTATATCGTCGCCTAGTACCCATAGTACAAGCTTTGCTTAGTTTGGGACTAGGTTGATTTGTGTAAGAGTGTCCGCAAATATTTATTTATTATGATTTATTTATTTATTATAATAATTTTGCATAATTATGACGAACCAAAGACACATCAATCATCAGTATCATCGCAATCACAAATTTTAAAGCATGCTTACAAACTGACTTGCATGATCATTCATAATCAGACATAGTTAACAATCAATCGTTCTTCATCAATTCATTCATATTAATTTACACGTGAAAAACATCGGCATTCGTAGAAAAGATTGAGTGTTAACAATGCCTGTTCATATTTCATTTCATTACAGCCGGCATTGAAGACGATATACATTCAGATACGACGCCGATGTACAACGAAACACCAGTGACCGTGCCTTTCCCACCACGAAACGAAAATCCCACTGATGACTTTTACAGACGCCACCAAGCCCTAACCAAACCCAAACCGTTCCTACCAACAATCCCACCACTCAAAGAATACATATCGGACCCTGAAGACTATGATTCCTCTGAAAACGTCACAGTGTTCAATTACGAACACTTGCATGTTCCGTACGACAGCGATGAACCTCTCGAATTCAACAACCATTCGCATTTTGACAATGGCGGACTTCCAGATACAGAGCCTCCATCCGACAATAGTTATTCTTTCTTCCCTTTAAAACCTGTAACGGTTCCAAAACAGCCTATTTACAAGTTGATCCACAACTCGCTTCCTGATAACCGCGCCCCACCAACGCCAAACGTCCCACGCAATAAGGAAATGTCATTTAACAAACAGGCCACGAAACATCAGGAAAGCCTCTCCAAATTCCACCAACCAATTTTTTTCACGCCTGCTTCTAAAATACCTAATAAACACGCACAAAATTTCATGCAAGCGAAAATCCACGATGTACCTTCACCTTCACTGGTTAAACCTGTTAAGAACTATTCAGTGCACAATCCTGAACGTTTTAAGCTTCCCATCCCCACCAGCAAACCTGGTGCTCTACAAATTGAAACAAATGACAGAACACATGGAAGATTTATGACACCGCTACACAGTTTGCCGAAACCGAAACAAATAACTGACAAAAACCACTGGGATAAGAACACTAAGTTACACGTACTGACGAAATCGCCTAATCCTTACGAGAATGTGCTTCTAAGAGCCGTGCCAGGCTTGCGTGCAGAGCCATCTTTCTTATACAACCGCAATCATGCGGCTACTAAAGCATACTCGGCTTTAGACCTAGAAAACATTCTAAGCCAGATGGAAATGGAATCGGAAGCCAATCGGAATCTCGAACGATCAGCGGAGAAAGTCCGATCGGCAGGTCAGTGACCTCGCCAGGTAGCTCCTTCTAGTGTGTGTAGGGGCTGTACTGACTGACTCTTGAAGCGACTGACCCTGTGTGACGTTACTAATAAAGTATACCATAGTTTGGTGAAACTTTCTAACGGATGCCGTCTTTGGTGGTTAACACTCATAAAAATACAATACCGGCCAATAGTATAGGTACCTACAGCCTTTATGTCTGAACGAGGATGTGAATTATTTTAAATTACCATTGTATGTGACCAGAACTTCTCATCAGTCTTACAAGAATTTTGAATTCAGCGCACCAATTGATGGTATAAAGTTGATATATTATTTGCCGGTACTGTCCCTACTTGGAACTCAAAACAAAGTGAGGTTATAATATTTCTCGCTTCTGAGATTCTATTCTGAATTCAACCTACCTACTACCTACTTACTAATAATTTAACATCCGTATACTAGAAGGTCTAGCAATCATTAAACAACTATCATGCAATTAACATCTTCATGACAAATATTTGTTTTATTACCTATCAGTAAATAGTAAGTAACTATTGTTGTGATATTTCGGGTGCTTCCCATTCATACGATTGGCCTTTTAAAGCTTGTACCGAATAGTCAAACGTTTGCAATTATAATCTTAGTTCACTATCCCCTAATTCAATGTCTGTTTGATACGTGTCAGTGTATATCCCCTTACCCATCGCACTTTCACACTAAACACAGATATTAGTGTATATATCTATTAAAGTGTTATCATTTATCAAAACGAATGACTTTCAGGCCAAGCCCCTCCAGAAGAGGCGAGCACGCAGCCGCAGGTCCCCAAAGCGCCGTTCCTACCGACCTTGCCGCCGTTCCAGTTCCCAGACGAGGACGACGGACAGAACGACATACGTCGCCCTATCAACTCCCTGGTGCCTGGAATACCAGGTAAATACTACACGGACTCGCACAAAAGCGCTTAGCCCTACCTTTACGAGATCGGACGTCAAAGCTCTTGTATCAAGTCATGGACACGTGACAAATAAAACACCCAATGGAAACTCTTGAGCTGATTTAATTAGATTCTCGTCGCCATCTTGACTATTACACACAAATACAAAGCAAGTGTATCAAACTTCATCAAACCAGTAAGACTTATAAGGTCTAGTCTCCAGAACAAATTTCGAATTAGTTTTAAAAACTAATTTTATATTTAGGGCTGCCACCGGGAACAGCACCACCGAAGTTCGGCGAGAACAAGCTGACGGTGATAACCCTGATGTCAGACTCTCCGACCAGCGTTAAGATGCTGTTCGGGCTGCCTCCAGTATTGGTTGGTTTGCGTGGCAGCGTGGACTTGAGATACACTGACAAAGCGTGAGTATAATATGTGTGACAGAAAGGCAAATATAATTCGTTGTCCTTGTCATAGTTCCACTTTTTTTTGTTAGCCGCAACTGAATTAGATATTTTGATGAGGTTGCGGCAAATAGACTATTACCCGCCTAATCCGCCCAAATTAAGTAGGTTGTTTATGGTAAGCCATCAGCCATTTTAAGATCAGTTCTTAATCTAGCTGCATATGAGCCTTTCCGGCCCTCGTTGTGGCAACACGTTTGTGTTGTTGCTTGTGTCCATGGCGCTAACTATTTATTGATATTATTTTATTTATTTAAGTACTACCGAAGTATAAATCTATATAATTCGTATGGCTTAACCCTAAAATTGACATTGTATCTAATAATGCACACATTTTTTGGTCATCTTTTTCCATTTTTTTCTAGAACAATTTTTTGCGCTCTATACAGCGCAAACGAGACTTGAACGCACGTTTTTGTTTTATTTTGCCAAGTTTAGGGTTAAATACAAGAGTCCATCCCTCAAGGACCTCTGAGTTCTCTTTTAGCCAAAACTTTATGTCCAGTACATTGTGTGCCCAGTGCTTTAGCTATAACTTGTATTCTTGCAAAAATACATCTCCGGCATCGTTTTAAAATCTTATTCACTTCTTGTTTTACCCACAAAAAGCAACATTTTGTTAAAAAAATACAGTCAATTTAGTTAAGATGAAGAATCGTCATCAAACAGTAGAGACTAATCTTCAAATTTACCATTTCAGCGACGAAGAAATCACTCATTGGTACTCCCAAGTGTTTGCGCCAGCTGACGAGATCCTGACCACCTCTCGCCTGGAGTTCCGTCTCACCGGCCTGAAGCCCTCCACGGTCTACAAGATGAGAGGGAAATTGTACTTGCATAATCTACCCGTGGAGCCCGAGAGTGAGATATACAGCATACGCACGCAGGACTTGCCTACGGTAAGTAGTTCTAGTATTAAATTATCAAAACGTGATTAGATTTGGATTGGAGATGACAGTTTTGCCTTATAAATACGTCAAAGTTTATACTGGGTGATTTCGGAGTCCGACCACGAAGTCGCAAAAAAAAACAGCTGTTCAATATATTCACTGTAAGACTTTAAACTCTCGCGCTTTGTACACATATTTAAATAAAATAAAGGTAAATAAATATCGCGTTATACCCGGGTAAAGGATGACTCACGCTAGAACGGGCCGTGTCCTAAGAAAAACGACAGCGTTTTTGCACGACCGAGCCTCACCCAAGGCCGGGCGAGCCACGGCCGAGGCTCGGAAGCGGCTCGGTGTCGACACGGCCCGGCCGTGGCTTGGCCGGCCTTGGGTATTGCTCGGCCTCGCAAAAACGCCGTCATTTTTCTTAGAAAACGGGCCGGGCCGGACACGGCCCGTTCTAGCGTGAGTCATCCTTAAAACAGTATTTTAAATATTAACTGTGAGTTAATTGAGAGTTAATGTATGAAACAGCTGTTTTTTTTGCGATTTTGTGGTCGGTCCCATGGGAAAAGTTGTTCAGTGTGACCATCTTATTCGCTTTTGGTCTTTCCAGATCATGACCCCAGAAACATCCTGTATGGACTCACAGATATTCTAATCCCAAACTCATTTAAAGGAGCCTGGGGTTCACTTTGGCACCTTAGCCCAAGATTTGACGTTGGAGCTCCTTATATGAAAGCGTCTGCCATCAGATCTGCAAATCCAAAGGGAAAACTAGACCTTGTTTTCCTTCACCAAAAAGCTATTGTTAAATATCAAATGCTGATTACTCTGTAAAGATTTTATACAGGGTGTGGCCTGTAATAGGAGCAAATATTCAAATGGACGCTTCCTTAGAGCATTTGTAGTAACCCCTTGTGTCCCACTAATTTAATTTTTTTTTGGATTCGGAGGTATTTTGATCTAAAGTTATGACCTCCAAGTAATGTATCTTGGCACCACGACATCATAGCACAGCTGTTAATGCGGATTTTGAGGTAACACCATGTAACGAGTCATAATAGTTTTTGCATTTTTGTTTTCAAAAGATATTTTTGTGATTTTTTGATTTTTATTTCATTTTTTTTTGTGTCTTTAAAATAAAAAGTTACTGATAGCACTTCAGAAGAGTAAAAAAATACAACTAAACTTATTTTGAATAAAAAAAAAATCAAAAAAAACATTTTTTTTTTCAAGTTTAACCATGTGGAAATAATTGTTCACAAGCTTAATAATCTACCGTTACATTTTTTGCTCCTATTACAGGCCACACCCTGTATTCATGTTGTTTTTTGTTTGAGCCAAACATGCATCGCAAGCATCGTGCTTTTATATATATATATACCGGCTCTACACTGTCACATTATGAACACCAAACACGATCGTGAAACCTCAAAAAAACTGTTTATCAACAGATTGCCCCAGTGGAAGTGAAGAGACGAGTGGTCAATAGCAGTCTCAAGATCCAAGACGTAAACGACACCGTGGCTCACATCAGCTGGCGACGGTTCACCGAGGATGATCTCCAGTTCATAGACGCTATACAAGTGCGGTAAGAAAACTTCACGTGTTTTTACGTGCGATGGTTAATTGATGCCAATTGTAAATGTGAGTCTATCATCAGACTATTGGCTACTGCTGACTTTTGTTAACGGTACATAGTTCAAACAAATTGCCTTTTTGAGGTGACCCTAAGCAGGGGCGGTTCACTCTGTGATTTCGTCGGGCCGCAACAAGTACGTGCCGGCCGGCCGCCAACTGGCGGTCTATTAGTAGTTGCCGCGCGCTGGTACGGGACGCAAGCACGGGTCGCAGCGCGTTGCATGCGATAGAAAGGGATGGCCACATTTAGGCACGTCACTAAACAGGGAATTTGTTAGCAGAGAACCTTCTGTACGTAGTACTATTACTTATTCTGTGCCCTAAGGTTGTCGAAACACAATATGTGTTTCAATTGATTACGTTTTAACCGTATTCATGTTACCTGAATATAATGTAGCTATACCCTGCTCCATATAAAAAATCGTCATGCGATTCCAAGGAAAACGATTATGAAACGTAAAACAAAATGTTTTGTTAGATAAGTTACACGTCACTTTCTAAGTGTTCTAATTAAAAGACACGGATAGTCTATCTGGCGTGCGAAACAGTTTGCGTACGGTCTTGCGCTAGCCATGCAGTTTAGTTTAGAACAAACTGTTACGTACTGATGATGAGATGCATACAATGATGACTACCTCTATAACTTGATATATTTGTTCCAGCTACCGCCCCAAAGGCAACCCTATCTACAGCATGACAGAACTGCTCCACCACAGTCGAGATTCAGCGTTACTACACGAGCTAAGACCGGGCAGTCGCTACGAGGCCTCGCTAGTCCTCGTACCTCCACCACGAGCGACCACTGAGCTACATGACCCGGCTGTGCTTGAGTTCACTACCGCTCCTTACGTCGGTAAGTGTCACTTGCCGACTGCCACACTGAATGACAAAGGACCGTGCGCGCGCTTGTGGCTTTTTATAAAGTCGAGGGTCTCAGGTAGACAAATCATAAAACATATCGCAGTCCGCAATTTTTGCAAACGAACATCTCATTGGAGCCTGCATATAATGTGAGAAAAAAGGAAGGCTTGATTGGGAATATTTGCCTAGCTTTGGGCGATCTGTTAGATTGAACCGCCACATCAATACCACAACACCGCAAAGGCCGAAACGCACTGACAGCGGTGGCGGAGCGGCGCGGCGCGGCGCGGTATTCTGTGCGGGCCCTTTCGTATTAGTTCGAAGATTACAACCGGTACCGCCTTCGCACTGCGCCGCGCCACCCCGCCACCGCTTTCAGTGCGTTTCGGCCTTAACTGCCGAAGGCGGCCATGATGCAGTTTATTACACGTATAGCACTAAAAAGGCCAGCAATGTAATCTAAATGTATCTTTTCCAGACCCATACAACTGGAACGTGGTCCTCGAAGTCCGCTCAGTCGGCTCCGAAGCGGCCGAGTTGACATGGAAGGGCGTCCCTGCCCCGGCCGAGCGCTGGGTGCGCGTGTACCGCGCCGCGCACGCGTGCGGCGCCGACCGCCGCGAGCACGACGCCTTCCGCCTCGTCACCAGGGACCTGCCGCCCGCCATCACGCTCTCCCAGCTGCTGCCTGACACTAGGTAAGAGTTCTTAGTTGACATGGAAGGGCGTCCCTGCCCCGGCCGAGCGCTGGGTGCGCGTGTACCGCGCCGCGCACGCGTGCGGCGCCGACCGCCGCGAGCACGACGCCTTCCGCCTCGTCACCAGGGACCTGCCGCCCGCCATCACGCTCTCCCAGCTGCTGCCTGACACTAGGTAAGAGTTCTTAGTTGACATGGAAGGGCGTCCCTGCCCCGGCCGAGCGCTGGGTGCGCGTGTACCGCGCCGCGCACGCGTGCGACGCCGACCGCCGCGAGCACGACGCCTTCCGCCTCGTCACCAGGGACCTGCCGCCCGCCATCACGCTCTCCCAGCTGCTGCCTGACACTAGGTAAGAGTTCTTAGTTGACATGGAAGGGCGTCCCTGCCCCGGCCGAGCGCTGGGTGCGCGTGTACCGCGCCGCGCACGCGTGCGACGCCGACCGCCGCGAGCACGACGCCTTCCGCCTCGTCACCAGGGACCTGCCGCCCGCCATCACGCTCTCCCAGCTGCTGCCTGACACTAGGTAAGAGTTCTTAGTTGACATGGAAGGGCGTCCCTGCCCCGGCCGAGCGCTGGGTGCGCGTGTACCGCGCCGCGCACGCGTGCGACGCCGACCGCCGCGAGCACGACGCCTTCCGCCTCTTCACCAGGGACCTGCCGCCCGCCATCACGCTCTCCCAGCTGCTGCCTGACACTAGGTTACGTTATTATTAGATACAAATTGATGATACTGCAAATTACATAAAATTAAACGTCATATATTTTTTTAAACTGAATCGCAAGTGTATTTTTTCACCGAAAAACGCAATCTTTTTATGACACATACAAAAATTTCGCGTTTGCAACAGAAAATTACGACTTGATTTGGCTAAATACGACTGTGCCGTCTTTTATATGCCAGTTTCTACTTTTTAAAAAGTTTGGTACTCGACAAATAAAGGAATTTATATGTAACATTCCAGGCGGCCTGCAATGTTTTTAATTTTTTTAATTTTGATCTTGCCTTTAACTATACACTTTACCTTCCAATATGTAGCGAGTTATGTTCACTTTGCGGGCCATTTTTGTGAAAAATATAGGCCGATTCCGAATTATGGTGAATGAAATAGTTTAAGTTCCATGGCAAAAATTAGCGAGCAATGGACACGATATCAGTGTAATGTTACGTAATATTATGGAAATAACTTTTTTTTTTTTTTGCAGATGTCGTGTGTGGCTTGAGCTGTTCCTTACAAACGGAAAAGTAAAGACTAGCAATGTGCTAGAGATAAACACCAAATCGCTCGACTCTCCGGAGCCAATTGACAGTGAGTACAATCCTGACCTTCATTGCCAGCGGTACTGTAAATTCACTTTGAAAATTTCGCTTATAGCTTGTTTCTAGTCCACAGTCCGGCTCGTCATAGAAATAATTTTGTAATCACTTTTTGTAATTCACTATTAACGTTGAAACCATATTTTAACGGATTGAGAGTATACTACGACATCACTAACCATTACCTATATTTCGATGACTACCTAATCCTGATGATGGAGCTCGAGTGCGCTAAGAGTCCTCGATTAACCTTTCAATGGATATTTCGTATTAGAATGATATCAAAAACTTCAGCTGTACGCACAGCCTGTATAATTTTTATAGTGATTTTCGAGGAAGCAAAATATTTTGGGTTTTACAAATCACATGACGGCAATATATTTGCCGCTTGTTAGGGCTTAAAGTGTACTGGGGGAAAGTGCACTTAAGGCGGTGCTTTGCAGACGATGCGGGCGGAATCGCAAGACACGTTTTGTGATTTATCAAACACACGAATACTCGTATATGTAGAAACGCCCACACCTTTAAACTCCTAGGCAACTCCATAGGTATGTCATTGGGTGACTTCCAACAGGCGTCACGCTGCCAATCGCCCCACATCCAGAAACTCGGCGTTATATCTTGACAACTACGATGACCTTTTCATTCTTCCAGATGCTATCGAAGCGTCGTCAGTCGGGGGCAGCCGAACAGCACCGCGGGGAGACTACTACGGCGCGCTAGTCGTGGTGGGCGTGGTGGCGGCGCTGGGCGCGCTGACGTCACTGCTGCTGCTGCTGGTGGTCGTGCGCCGGCACCGGCCGCGCTCCGTGCCCATCACGCGTGAGTATGTGTGGTGTAGCGACACTAAGCGTCGTCAGTCGGGGGCAGCCGAACAGCACCGCGGGGAGACTACTACGGCGCGCTAGTCGTGGTGGGCGTGGTGGCGGCGCTGGGCGCGCTGACGTCACTGCTGCTGCTGCTGGTGGTCGTGCGCCGGCACCGGCCGCGCTCCGTGCCCATCACGCGTGAGTATGTGTGGTGTAGCGACACTAAGCGTCGTCAGTCGGGGGCAGCCGAACAGCACCGCGGGGAGACTACTACGGCGCGCTAGTCGTGGTGGGCGTGGTGGCGGCGCTGGGCGCGCTGACGTCACTGCTGCTGCTGCTGGTGGTCGTGCGCCGGCACCGGCCGCGCTCCGTGCCCATCACGCGTGAGTATGTGTGGTGTAGCGACACTAAGCGTCGTCAGTCGGGGGCAGCCGAACAGCACCGCGGGGAGACTACTACGGCGCGCTAGTCGTGGTGGGCGTGGTGGCGGCGCTGGGCGCGCTGACGTCACTGCTGCTGCTGCTGGTGGTCGTGCGCCGGCACCGGCCGCGCTCCGTGCCCATCACGCGTGAGTATGTGTGGTGTAGCGACAGCAATAGCTACTGGTGTAGTACGACGACGCGACGCTTGCTTAAATGTAGCAGCATGTTAAAACCGTTATAACGAGACAGCGGTGGGTATGGTCACGGCCAGAATTTATGCGTAATCACTTAATTACGGGGATGACCTCTTACAGTTCAGTCGATTACAATACGCGCCACATAAGCTTGCGTCTCCTCAAGTCGCCTCCCCGTACACCCGTCGAACCTCTATGTGGCACGTACTCGTACTGTACGTGCACGCAGATCTAAAAAGTTACTGCATTAAGCTACAGTGGCTATGAGAAATTTGGTAAGTACTTCCTAAATGACGCCCCCCCCCTATCATTAGATCATTGGACCCTCGCCGCCTAATAAAATGACTACCGTCATCCAATCCAATGGTCAGACCCCCCTATTTTGAAATTACGCAATATATGGACAGCCCCTGACAGGGAATTCTGTACGTAGTACTATTACTTATTCTGTGGCCATAGCAACTCCTAACTACACAAGATAAACCTTACATCTTCGGACTTATTGGAACCGAGAAAACGAATAGGTACTTAGTTGATGAATGTGGAATGGTGCTTTTTTTAGGGTTCCGTAGCCAAATGGCAAAAAACGGCGCGTATGTCACAGCCATTTTTTTCCGAAACTATAAGAGCTATACTGTTGAAACTTGGTATGTAGATGTATTTTGTAAACCGCATTAAGATTTTTACACAAAAATCGAAAAAAAACAAAGTTTTAGGGGTCCCCATACACAAAACTGAAACTCAAAAATTTTTTTTTGTGTTTTTTTTGTGGGTTATCATTGGATAGGTCTTCAAAAATGAAATTAAGGTTTTTAAAATATTTTTTTTCTAAACTGAATAGTTTGCGCGAGAGACACTTCCAAAGTGGTAAAATGTGTGTCCCCCCCCTGTAACTTCTAAAATAAGAGAATGATAAAACTCAAAAAAATATATGATGTACAGTACCATGCAAACTTCCACCGAAAATTGGTTTGAACGAGATCTGGTAAGTAGTTTTTTTTAATACGTCATAAATCGTAAACTGCAATTTATTTAACGGAACCCTTCATGTGCGAGTCCGACTCGCACTTGGCCGCTTTTTACATATGTTTTTGGAGACTTGTTGAAAGCGGAGCACTTTAAATACATAGACGTCCCGAAGGGACGTCCTGGGTTGGCAAAAAATTCAGTCATCAATAAAACCTAGTAGGTAGGTACCAAATATTTTTTCTTGACAGAAACTTATTAATTTGCTTACAGCTGTGCCTACAGCTCCAAGGGAGTCGTCGCTTCCGCCTTATGACAACCCTGCGTACAAACTAGAGTTACAACAAGAAACCATGGGTAAATAACCACATCACTACTTTATGAATTATTATTTTAAACCATATCATTCTGGCAATAACGTTCACTTTGAGATGCCACACCAATCTTTACACATCATTAGTAAAATGATAGCTCATCTGTAAAGCCCCATTTCATAGGTATACCAGAGGGGTAGGAAATCAGGTAACTTTTCGAACGGGCGTAAGGACAGTTTAACTATAATTTTTAACCGACTTCAAAAAAGGAGGTTATATGTTCCATTGTATGTATTTTTTTTTTTATGTAAGTTCGCCGATTTCTCCGTCAATTGCGGACCGATTTCCAAAATTCTTTTTTTATTCGAAAGAATATACTTCCGAGGTGGTCCCATTGTCACCAAATCAGGATCTGATGATGGGATCCCAGGGAAATTGAGGGCAACCCTTAAATTTTATAGGCACGCATGTTGTGATTTCGGTATTTTCTATTATACATAGTTCGTGTATTTACCTTTGGAAATCGCAATTTTAGGAATAGACGGAACTCCTCATATATTATCAGCCCACAGATAGCGACTTGGGTTTTTTCTGTAATAATCAACGCATTTGCTCTCGGAAAGCAGTGCATGTGGTAAATTGGAAAGGAAATGTGGAAATCTTCATTTACCTATGTGGCTTGGCGAAGTACTGAATTTTATTTATCGTATATGGCATAACATTTCTGTACTTAAATGTTTATGTTATTAGATTTAAGGTAAGCAACTAACTGCATCCGTCGAGAGAGTCTTGAAATCAGCCGAATTCCCGCTGAATTGAAGTCGGTTTAAACTTTGTTTTTAAAGTAAATTATTCTATAGTAAATACAATGCGTTACGTGATCGACCTGCTGGTGTCTACAATACAAAATTTAGGAAAACGTTTCTAATGGGCCCCGGCTACACGCAGCGACTTACATTTACATTACATGCGCAAACGGTTTGTGCAAAAATTACAAAAACCAAGCCAAGCTATTTGTGCGGTATACCGTCACGCCGTCTTAACGCACATGCTTGTGCATATTGGAATTTGCGCAAGTATGATTGAGCGTATAGCCGGGCCCTAAGTTAACCATGGCCATTTTAATTAGAACATTTACCTTACTAAATTAGTATCCACAGTTTCTAGTCTGATATTTTTCAATAACCGCCGGTATTTAGTACCACTTAGTACCTTCTTACCCTTAAGGCTCGTAAAAATGAGTTGTTTAGTAACCACTTTATACATTATGACGTAACAATTTAACGTCGGAAAAAATATATCATAATCTGCAAGATATGAGAAGTAACATAGTTTTCATAGAAATCAATTTTAACGAAAGAAAGTAGAGAAAAAAAATCTTAAGTGAACCCTATTATTTCACAAGTAACCAGTTTACTGATCCATTTTTAATCAGAAAAAGATGAAATTTTATAATCTTCTTTATAAAATAATGGACAATAACTTTATTTTCTTACTTACATAAATTTCTTCTCGTTTTCTGAAATATACCGAAAAACATGATATCCCCGCTTTTGAACACGCACTTTCATCTCGCTCACGCGTATGCTCAGTGAGTGGGAGAGACGACCATGAACGTGCGGAGCCTTTTTTTTTTTCCGTGTTGTGGCTTTTTGCTGCTTAGGCACTTTGCCAATGTCAAGTGGGGTTTGTGTGGGTGCGGAGCCTTAAAGTAACAACATTCATTCTCGTTCGCAGATCTCTGACAGTTGAGCTCCCGTGGGCACACGAACGGCCTGAACGGGATCTCTGAGCGCGGAGTCGACGTGCCGAATGGCCGACCCTACAACGAAATGGGCGTTTAAAGCCAATTCAACACAAATATTAAGACATTAAATTACAAATGGAGACTTTCCAAAGTCACATGAACAGTGGAGTAATGAAGAAGTCGATCGGCTTGGATGTCCATTATACAATACCGCTAATGACATAAAAATACGAACATGGAACCTCCTCAAAACACGATGACGTACGGACAAGCCCCTGGCCATTTTAATGGACTGATCGTCAATTGTTTTGGCGCAAGGTAACGTCACTTGGCATTAATGTTATTAACAGGGTCGCATCTCTTTCCTTCGACATAGAAAACAAGAGATGCAACATAATATTTGACATACATTGGTTCAAGTGAGTTGTCACACCAAAATCATGAGGTGCTACTTTGTAGCAAAAATGTACGAAGATAACGAAAATTCCAGTTCTAGGAAACATACTGGACCGTACTTCAAGTTATTTCAAAAGTGCTAAATTGTAACAGTGTACGAAAGTGACAATGATCAAGTGCAAAGTGTTAGCCAAAACTATTTTAGTGTAAAATATATATATTAGGTATTTAGGTATTGTATCTGTACCGATTTAATTTAACCTCCTACTTTTTAAGTGTCAAAACAAGATATACATACGTGTGTACATTACCTATCCATCACGGTTACAAATCCATTCACACTAAATAATTTAATTATCTTTAAAACACATGTTTTATAAAACACTCTTTATCATTGTACAGAATATAGAAGACAAGCATGATATAGGCCAACGATTCAAAGACGTCTTTGTGATATTAGCACAAAGTCTTATTTCGCTTGGCATGTGGCAAACTTTTCACAGCGTCAAAACAAAGCCGATATATCGCTACTTTTTTTTCGTAGCTGGTGATGCGTAAAAGAAACTTATAAAAAAAACTAAATTGCCTATAAGTGTTAAGTGACTTATGTGTCAGGGATGTTTTGTTCTCGTATATAATCTTAGGCACTCTAGCCCACTGTGTAAAGGAGTTTTGTAATCGGTTACGAAAATGTCTTGCTCTTTCGTATACGGTTACGAAACTCAGTTTTGCAGACGTTTTTATATAGATGTCCTCGCAAAGATATGATTTAATGTGCGTTATTAATGTTATTATATAAGTAAATACTGGTTTTAATACTTACCATTCCAATATACTAAATTACTCAGGGTATTTATTGATTAATATTAAACTATATTGTTGTACCTTTTAGATTTGTTTGTAGGTTGTTTTGTGGACCCATAGCACCAAACACACGGATGGCTCCTAGAACTTATCTTAAAGAGATAAGAGTTTCAAATTACTTCTTTAACCCTTTGAACGCCTAAAGGTGTCGTGTATTGTCGTGTCCGAAGCGCCAAGAACGTCTTTAAGTGTTATGACGTCCGCTGTCAAAACAACCTTCTGTCTTTCATATAAGGTTCATAGTTACTCTCGTATTGAAAAAAGGTTGGCGTGTCAGTGACTAAAGTGTCACTGACACGCCAATACGTGAAGATTGGCGTTCAAAACGTTCTAATCATAATTTTGCAGGAAATAACTAAAGTAGGTTTTATTCACTAAGCAAGAATTCGGGAAGTCTCTAACTTGTTAAAGATTCTCTTTGACAAATAATTTTAGGTAGTTTCCTGCAGATTTTATGATAGTCGATTATGGATCTTCATCTTGCAAATATAATAGGGATGCTAACGCTAAATTAAATAACGCAGTCATTTTGAACGTTCTCGAAAAAGGATTAAAAATATAAATGGAGAGAAAAGTAACACAAGAGATTAATTCATCACATATGTATAGGTGCTTATAAGTTTTAAGAGCTTTTCGCAAAACGTACCTTCAAATGGTACGAATGCCAATGTGCTATGCCACTAGACTCACTAGAGGTTCATGGCGTCACGAAATTTCGTATTTGTTTAAGATATATGAATTGGATTTTCACCATTAGGCATAGTTTGTCTTTTTTGGAGTAAAAATAAAGTTAAAGTCAACTCACCATCATCAGCATCATATCAGCCGAAAAACTTCCACTGCTGGACATAGGCCTCCCCCAAAGAGTGCCACAATGGCCGGTCCTGCGCCACCCGCATCCAGCGGACTCCCGCGACCTTTACCAGGTCATCAGTCCACCTTGTGGGGGGGCCTACCCACGCCGCGCCGCGCCGGTACGCCACTCGAGAAGTCAACTACCCTATTGAAAAATGATGTCGGTGTGAAATACCTACTTTCTAAACCTTGTAACTAATCAATTTAAATCAACTTTATTTGAGATTAAAAATGTACATAATGTTGCCATGTTCTCATAGTTATTTTAGTTTATTTATAATGTAACAGAAGTTTGGACAACGAATTTGTACTATTTAGTGACGTCGATGGATTACGCAAGTGCCTTGGAATCGACCAACATTTTGATATATTGAAATTTGTATATAGTGTTGTTAAATTAAGTAATATTGTAAGTATAACGTATGCTGTGGTACCGATATTATATATTTTGTATAGTCTAAACTTATTATGGTTTATAATGAAATACTGCCGCAAAATCGTTAAACTTATTGTAATATAGCTTTACAGGTTATATTTTGTCTTATTTACTTAATCCTACCATGTTTAAGTTAGTACTTTAGATTTCACTTTTATTCTCTATATAAGTACTTCTAAGCATAGCGTATCTGTACCTTTCAGACTTTTGTCTGTGAAACTGCTTTTATGATTTAATCTTTTACATTCTTTTGACCTGTACACGTTCCTAAGGATCAATGTTGTTTAAAAACCTCGACAGGTCTGCCGTATATATGAGAATATGGCATAGAAAAGACACTCAAAGGGCTATACAGTGGATGGGTAATATCATGTGCATATTTTTGTTTTTCTCAAACTAAACGACAGAAGAAAACTTTCAAACATGTCTTTATTACTTTATTAGTGATTTGACTACCTCGGGATACTTGCATAAACAGTAAGAAAGGGAAAGGAGCAATTACAAAAACATCGTTTAATTCATATACAACACCAAATCACATTATATTTTCTATATATTTCTTAGTAGGTACATAATAGATTTCTTTATATAATTTTATGTTCTAACGACTACCTAACCATATCGCGACAGCCCGTGCAAGATTTACACCGGCGTACACAAAGTTTATTTTCAATTGGTAATATGAATTGAAAAACATGTTAAGTTGTTTTTTATTTATTGTATTTAATAAAAATATTATTTTCAGAAAATATATAAGGAGCCAGAGGTAATAGTAAATAATCATGTTCACTGGGCCCGAAAGGAAGTTCTTTGATCGCATAATTACCTATATGTTTATAAATATCTTTATTATATACCTTATATCAGTAACAATAAGATCTTATTTAGTGATCTTCGTGTCTTCGCGGCGCATCCTGGGTGACATTGTAGAATGCGCCACGAAAATCAGATCCCATCAAATGGACGTCATTTGGCTGGGACAAATGTAGTTCATTTGATTCAAATAAAAGAAACAATTGAATAAAAATAAACTCTAAAAACTTAAAGACGTAAACACACCGCTTCCCTTATTTTGGTAATCTATTCAAAATCAAATATGGCGTTCGAAATATTGGACCTGAATTAAGCAGTTTCCTACCTTATCTATTATGAGAAAGTGTATCGAATAGTATGGGTCTATTTACTTAAAATATCGTAAAATATTTTTCGCTCAACCGTTAACCTGAACTGATATGTAATACATCCACAAACAGGATGCTGAACTAAAATATTACTTCATTATTATCACTCTCAGATTTTACCAAAATATACTTAACAGGTAAATGTTACGTCCAAATTAAACATAAGTAGGTAAATAAAATGTGAAAGAAACATTTTGATATTAAAATGATGACAAACAAAAAACACTTGTAACAACCTATACGATATTGTTAGGTATTACCAACGAAAATGAGATAACTTAATATGAGTAAGAATTATTCCAACCAACAATAATTCTCCTACTGCGCTGAATTTCAAAATAATAGCCACAATCCACATTTTTTTTATAGCTTCTCCAAAAATCAATTATCCGAGATAACCAAAACCAACCATCTTTTATGATAAAAAAAATATATAAAATTGTGGCCGAGTTACTCCATGCGTACGACGTACGACGTTAGTAGGAAACTAATACTTAAATAAATGAATTTTTGAATTTTAGTTTTAGTTAACTTAATAAATATTACATGAAAAGTAACTTGTCAGTAAAGAAATGGTTTCTATTATACTGATAAAAAGTGAAAGAAACAATTTAATTTTAAGGAAATGAAGTAAACACATGGAGTAAAATTTTGGAACTAGTCACTACATCGTCTCTGACTCATTCCGCCTTTTCGTATAGCGTAAGATTATTTTAAACCAGTGTTTCTCAAAAAAGAACTCTTTGGATAGAATGACACGCGTACTAAACAATGGAGGGTTAAAATATTTCAGTTCTCAAAGACACATTGTATTAACCATATCAATAACATAAAGTATTTTTCACTTCTCATGCTCTAAAAGTTCGTCTTTATGTCGTGCGTAGGCGACATAAAGTCGCTTTTTATGCTCTAGAGCATAAAGTAAAATCTTCGTCGAAGACCAAGGCAATCGCTGCAACAGCCACACGAACATCTTTAACTTCATACAACAACCTCTTTATTTTATTTCGTTTCGTTCGTATTCTAAGACCAAGGCAAATATACCAACAGCCAAAGTACACAATAAAACTTCATGAAATAAACTTATAATTTGTATTTCGTCTCATTTATTATTTTACGTGTTGCTGTTTCATTTCCTCGCAATCGAAGTGAAAAGTAGAGTGTACAACTCGTCCATAAAACCCATTTTACACTCGACTTTATATCTATCCTCGCTCGCAAGCTCGCTCGGATGGATAAACGTCTCGAGTAAAATGGTGCGTTTTATGCACTTGTTGTACAATCTACTATTATAAATGAGGAAAAAAAGATTCAACTACGATATCCTATCGTCGTAAACTAAACGTTGACAAATATAAAATGCATTTAAGTATATAGCAAATCTACGTTCAGGTATCAAATCTAATAAAACCCATTTAAAAATACTCCGAACGACCAACCATGAAATTCAGCCATTGTGTTAACAGGACAAGATTAAATTTCCAGTTTCCTGTTCTGATGGTAACTCGTTAACTTCTTTCTCATTAGATCATCCTTGACCACTTGGCCTGCTTTCATCACAATTACGGCTTCATCAATATTCAGATTTTAATATGTCTTTACATCCCCAAGTTGCTCTTCAAACCCATTTTCTTATACCAGTCAACATAGCTCGAGATTGCCTTTACATTTACTTTTGTTGTGCTCGCGTACTTCGTTTCATTAGAAAACGAGATTGCTTCCTATTCAACCTTTAGCTAAAGGTATACTCAATAATGTCCTTTACCGCCATAGCAATTGCACTGCATTTAATTCAGCTTATCCAAGTCACATTTATCATACCACCCGTAAAGATAAGTCTAACATTTGCCGTTTTACCCCTTAAAGTGGATTCCACTGTTTTTAGTTTAGGCAAATTTTGCTGAAACTAGCAATACATCAAGAAACTGAAAAAAATAGTCGTTTCAGCGTTTTACTCAGAACCTTCCTTCCACGTTTTCCAATCAACCAATCGAAGGTCTAGCTGCTGGTTCTGTGCAAGAATCAAATGGCCGTGTGTAGGCTTGACGGTCGGACCGGTTTTGACCGAATCACAGACAATAGGCTTGTTGCGTGGTGTTAAAATTGATAACGTCGTGTTGCTAAATGGATAGTAAACCATCAAATGATTGTAATAAAGTATAAATTACAAAATATAATTCAAATCATAAAAAGATATGAACCTTGAAAGCTTAGATTTTTTTTTTTTTTATTTATTGTCCAAGAGTAAATTTAAAGGTACTAATAGAATCCTTACGCTTTTATAGAAACAAATTTATATAACAACTATGGACCTAAACGCAGTATTTCGCGACCGAAACAGCAATTTACTTCATTTTCCATGCAACGGTTAGTACACATTGCACAGTGTGACGTCATACTGTAAAGCCAATCAGTATGAAGCGTTTCGACTGCTGTCAGCGAGGTCCGTCTTTAACTCGATTTTTTGGGTATTAATGTCCTTTAAATGTAGTTGCTTCCATACAAACATTTGTTCATCTACAAAAACTGGATCGAATGGCATCGTAAACAAATTTAAGGTCACAAGCCCATTATCTAGTCGGATTCTTGCGTAATGCGTAGATACACTGTTTATCACTTACATTACATGTCAGACTTACTTATACGGTCAGCATATTTCAATGTGCCTCGAAAACATGAGTGTAATATATTTGAGGATTTTACCCATTGTTTATTTCATTGCGAGCGAATCGAATTATGAAGCCTTATCGCGTTTATCATCACAATTAATCTCCTGATAATTGTTCAGTCTGAAGAAGGTACCTTGACACGTGAGAACAGCACAGAAACCTTATATTTCTGAAGTTACGAGAATATATGATGATCAATATTATATAGTATTGCCTTCCATATAGAAGAATGCATAACGTTGAAGTATTAACATAGCTTCGAAATACGGAAATTGAATCAACTTATGTCACTTGTGTGCTTAGGTGGGTTACTCCGCAGAAGGTACCTTCGTCTAAGAGTTGGATTAATTATTTGGGTAATCAGATGGTTTCATCCGCCTAATCTTTCTATGATTGCATTTTTGTCGCTGCATCTCTACATTCTGATTGTATTT
Organism: Epinotia brunnichana; assembly: GCA_963854355.1. Lineage (NCBI taxonomy): Eukaryota > Metazoa > Arthropoda > Insecta > Lepidoptera > Tortricidae > Epinotia > Epinotia brunnichana. The sequence continues at coordinate 18,694,454 of OY977952.1, forward strand.
TCGGGCGTTTAAAAAAGAAATAGTCAGTCAGGAGATTGACCAAATAACCGGTAATACCATCCAAATGCCCAGATACTTCGTTAAAAACAGTGCCAGGAACCCCCTAGGCGGGCGCTCTGCTAGCGATTTCCTTTACATACGGAGTTTCCCATGTTTCGTCTACGAGCGTAGCGCTACGAAATCTTTGGCACTAAGGGTGGGTTACACCAAATCGTCAGTAATCGTAAAGCCCCTGCTAGACGGTCGCCAACACGCCCCTCCAACCGGGCGACCTTGGTTCGCACCGACCGTGTAGACAGTTGTATGGAGCAAAATTTCATACTACAGCGGTCGGTGCCGACCAAGGTTGCTTGGTCGGAGTGGCGTGTTGGCGACCGTCTAGCACGGGCTTTAGCGGTGTTCGTTAAAAACTGAATGTATGGAAAGTATGACAAGTTTCTATGTAATGACAGGTGCTGGCGCCATAACGTTGATCGGTCTCCAATCGTAAGTTGGTACAACCCGTTCTAAATGTGTCAATGTGTGTCCTCTGACGCATATGTAGGTCAGGTTCAATAAAACTTATACCATTCTAAATATGAAAAGAGTTGCATTTGTTTTGCATCGTACGATTTTGAAAACAGAACAAAGTTACTCTAATTCGTATTTTGAGTTGATTCAATTTTTATTGGCAATTTTTCTGGTACGGGAGACGCCTCAGGTTAAGCTGTTGAAACGATCGCATCCACCATGACAATAAACGCAATAGTCGGTCGCCCTAAGGCCAGGAACGCACTAAGCGGCTAACCGTAGAGGTTTTGCGTTTGCGGTTTCATATGTTTTGTCCAACCGCACGGGTAGCTGGTTAGTGCGTTCCTGGCCTAACTGGTACGGCGGTGTGGTGTCGCCTAGTGCTGCGCGTCCTCGTGCGCCTTCTTGACGACGGCGAGCTTGGAGTGCGGGTCCTGCGGCTGCAGCTGCGCGTAGGGCGGCGCGCGCGTGCCGTGCAGCACCAGCGACCAGCCGCGCAGCCAGCCCAGCGCCTGGCTGGGGGACGTGCCGCCGTTGAAACGGGCCTGCGACAATATTTAAACTATAACTTCTTTATTCATTTGTAACATTGACTTCTTTATTTATTGACATTCTTTATTCATTGACCCCTGGTTGACTGGACATAAATTGTTGCAAATTAGCTCTAGTATAACCCCTTTCGAGGAATAGGTCGAATTACCAGTCACCATGTATATGGTCATCTAAGGACTCGTCCCGAGTGATAAGAAATTATTTGCTATCACTGGTTTGCACTACAGATTCTTCAATAACGCTAATTTTTATACTTTACTTTGTAATAAAGAATATTCCTGAACAAATCTCGGTTTTATTTCATCAGATCACGAATGACGATGATTTAGTTGACATGATGGCAACCACGCAAGAAAACTAATTTGGTCTAAGATTAGTCCTCATTATAATTTATTTAGATTTTTAATCAATAATCGAGCTCAGATTAAGGTTTAATCTACGGTCATAAAATTAGGACGACAGGTGGATTTTCATTAATAAAGCAGTAGGTAAAGTTTGTATTCTTCTACATATTTATATTTAATCTCCGAAACTGATAATCTGATTTCGTAAAACAATTCACGAACATTTAGCATTGCATAAATAATTATGTGTTTCACCTTTTTCTAACATCAAACATACCAATTACTAATTACTAAACTTTAATAAAAATACACAAAAAGACCGTCGTCGTATGAGATTAGAACCTGAGACCTAAATATTAGAAAGCAAGCAATTACTGACAACGCCACGAGGACTCATACTTTGTTATTCGAAATTAATCTTCTCATTTGTGCCTTGTAAGTTTGACATTGTGTCGTGAAACATCTATTCCTAATTTAGTTAACTGCAGTCTGTCAACATCGCAGAACAGAGACAGAGATATGCAATGACAAGTCTACACTCTTTTGCATGAATGTCATAACAATGGGTTCTAAATTTAAATGGTTGACATCTAATCATCACGCGCGTCACTCTACCTTATCGTGATTTAATTTGACAAAGTCCTAAAGTGCTCAACATTTTCATGGGCTGACTGTACATTGCAATTAAGGTGTTACATCCAGTATTCAGGTCAGACCATGACGCCATGTAAGGACACACAAAACTTAAAACTAACATGCATACGATAACAATATTAATAACATTTTTGCATTAAATACATATTCATTCATGTTAATTACAATTAGTTTGAATTTAATTTCATATTATTTTACATTATTTCTACAATATTTTTATATGTCAATTTAGATATGTCATTCATACAATTTATAAAGACCCATCATTTAAAAATTCGTCTACTGAGTTTCTCAATTAATAAATTCTTTAATTTATTTTTAAATATTTTTTCGTTACGTTTTTGTTTAATTGTATGTGGGATTTAATTTGTAATTAGAGTACATTTATAATGTGAACTATTTTTATAAATTGTCAAGTTAGCGTTAGCTATAGTACCTACATATCATCGTAAGGCCCAAGCTATATTTAGGACAATAGAGAACTTGCATGGGACTTCAATTTTGAATAAATTGCACTCAATCGATTTGTATTAAATTAGTTTTATATCCCGCAAATATTATGGAGATAATTGCACATTAATGACTTAGTCCATAGTAAACGCGCCGAGAATATGAGTTGTGACGTCATAGTACCTATATAAGTCATGTATAGAGCGTTTTCGGTGGGTGCCGGCGGGTGCAGATTTAAAATGCATAATAATATAATACATATCAGAAAAAGAAATCATAAAGACAGTTTTAATGCTACAGTTGATATTAATTATAAAATTATAACCTCTGGATTATAAAATAAAATGATGCATGTTCCCTATTATGGTAATTGCCCAGTGTCCTAAAAATGGGTCATTAATAAATAATTATTTAGATTTTTCGTTCCCTATGCTTAAGCATGAAATTTGTCCTAAAATAGGCCGATGGGCCTTGCGAGGTTAAACGTGAATGTCCTAGGTACAGTGGAACTCATACGTAGTTGAACACCCAGGGTACCTTGTCACTTTCAAACGGTTGACAACTTCGCATGGCAGCAGTTTAAACATGACGTTAAAGCGACACGGTACAAATGTGTTCAGACCCTTGTGAGGCCAACCGTACCGGTGGATTGACGAAGTACAAAAAGACTGATCGAACTCCGGACTGTCGACTTGAAAAAACGGCATTGAACAGGGAACACCTGGCGACCTTTAATCTCGGAGGCCAAGATACACTTTGGGTCGTGGCGCTACAGCAGTAAGTGACTATAGGACCTAATTGATCATCACAGGTTGTAAAAATAATTAGAAAGACAGGGACAGTTTATAAACGTTTATTTAGTTTCACCTGTGTCGGTGTCAGTGTAGAATCAAATCTTACAAGTCTTTCGCCAACTACGCGGAGTCCAATAGAATTGAAATTTTGTGCACTTACTGAAGTCACCCGACAATGCAATTGGTCCGATGATGAAGAGAAAAAGTGGCTAGCATCTCCTAAATTACACAAGACCTTGGAACAGCGTTTAAGTTGGAGCTTTATACCTGATAAGGGTTACCTCTTTTGGGTAACCGAGTGATTTAGTTATAGTTGTCACCTACCTCTAAGGTCCAAGTGCCCTGCGGGTACTCGCCCCACGTGTGGGTGGTCATGAAAGGCCACTTGGCGAACCCGTCCCGCGAGTCGTCATCGTTTGAGCGCCTACTCAGGATCATCGATCTGGAACATCGAAAGAAACCTTGTATTGCGTGTGTGGTAAGTGTTGTTTATGACTCGAGTTCTGCAATTTTGTAGATTTGGCTTGTTTGACGGATGATTTGACAGACTTGAAGACTTTAAGAGAAATAATGTTCTTAGCTTGTTAGCTTATCTGCCTACATCAAAACTTTTCTTGAAGGATTGGGGCACGGCCTCGTAGATATAACCTACGTATAACCTGGTTTAGGAGCAGAGCGCGATTACCCTTTTAAAGTTTTCTTTTCTGATTTTTTCTTGCTCAACCTATATGTTGCTTACTAATGTCACTCACTTAGTGCCCATGGGAGAGTTCAAGGTTGCTGCAGTGCGTGGCGTTGGCGCTAACCACCGCACTTGCTCGAGAACCTAGCTGGACGAGTCGATATCGCTAACGGATCACTTAGTGACAGACAGACAAATTTTGAATTTATTCGAAAAATGCTTACTTGGTTCCCATGGGGCTGGTGAGGAACAGCTCGAGGTCTCCACGGCGCGTGGCGTTGGCGCTCACCACCGCTTGCACGTGCTCCAGGTAGCGCACTTCGCTGGGCGACCCACCGCACGCCGTTGTCTCGATGCGGAGGGAGATGCTGCCCTCTGAAGGAATTTCACTGAAAAGACGAAAGAATCTACTTATTACTCATGTCTGTAAAAGGGCCGATCAACTTTTTTTGTTGCTCTTTGCGATGGTTACGTCTTTTGGGTTGGTTGATTTAAACCCCACGATTTTATGGGGTTCAAATGCCTATATACTATACACGTGTTTTTGTCCCACATCTCCTTAGCATTATAGGAGTCCAATTTATAGTATTTTTTCTAAGAAACTCTGTCACTGTTGTCTTGTCTCTTACTTTATTGATTGACCCAAAAAACTATTAATGGTTTAGAAAATTATATAATTCCTGAGAAGAATTTAGGGGCGTGACTCGTGAGGCGTATTTTTTTAAATAATAGTTTGTTATAAAAGTCATTCAGGCAAGGAAGGCAAGACACCGCATGATGTATTTTTTTTATAAACCGAGTACTATGAACGTTATTAGCATCTCAGATAAAAGATGAAAATCCCATGTTTGTGTCTTGATGAAGCCGACCTCATAGTGGTACCGCGGAAGCGCGGAGTGCCAGTTGACAGCCAGCTTAGTCATAAGTATACCCAGTTTTTGGCACGCCAAATCGTTGAATCGTCCATTAGTTCGATTACAAACAGTTACTTAGTTGAACAAAATCTCACGTGCGTGTGAGTTTACGGAGCCGGCTTACCAGTAGTACCGCGGAGGAATCAAAAGCCAGTTGGATCGTCCATTAGAAGCAGTTACATGAACCAATAAGTGGTACGTGTGTGTGCTGACACTGCTGACAAAGCCGGCCTCGCAGTAGGTAGTACCGCGGAGGAATCAAAAGCCAGTTGGATCGTCCATTAGAAGCAGTTACATCAACCAAGTGTTACGTGTGTGTGCTGACACTGCTGACAAAGCCGGCCTCGCAGTAGGTAGTACCGCGGAGGAATCAAAAGCCAGTTGGATCGTCCATTAGAAGCAGTTACATGAACCAAGTGTTACGTGTGTGTGCTGACACTGCTGACAAAGCCGGCCTCGCAGTAGGTAGTACCGCGGAGGAATCAAAAGCCAGTTGGATCGTCCATTAGAAGCAGTTACATGAACAAAGTGTTACGTGTGTGTGCTGACACTGCTGACAAAGCCGGCCTCGCAGTAGGTATATAGTACCGCGGAGGAATCAAAAGCCAGTTGGATCGTCTATTAGAAGCAGTTACATGAACAAAGTGTTACGTGTGTGTGCTGACACTGCTGACAAAGCCGGCCTCGCAGTAGGTATATAGTACCGCGGAGGAATCAAAAGCCAGTTGGATCGTCTATTAGAAGCAGTTACATGAACAAAGTGTTACGTGTGTGTGCTGACACTGCTGACAAAGCCGGCCTCGCAGTAGGTATATAGTACCGCGGAGGAATCAAAAGCCAGTTGGATCGTCCATTAGAAGCAGTTACATGAACAAAGTGTTACGTGTGTGTGCTGACACTGCTGACAAAGCCGGCCTCGCAGTAGGTATATAGTACCGCGGAGGAATCAAAAGCCAGTTGGATCGTCCATTAGAAGCAGTTACATGAACAAAGTGTTACGTGTGTGTGCTGACACTGCTGACAAAGCCGGCCTCGCAGTAGGTATATAGTACCGCGGAGGAATCAAAAGCCAGTTGGATCGTCTATTAGAAGCAGTTACATGAACAAAGTGTTACGTGTGTGTGCTGACACTGATGACAAAGCCGGCCTCGCAGTAGGTATATAGTACCGCGGAGGAATCAAAAGTTAGTTGGATCGTCCATTAGAAGCAGTTACATGAACAAAGTGTTACGTGTGTGTGCTGAGGCTGACACTGCTGACAAAGCCGGCCTCGCAGTAGGTAGTACCGCGGAGGAATCAAAAGTTAGTTGAATCGTCCATTAGAAGCAGTTACATGAACAAAGTGTTACGTGTGTGTGCTGAGGCTGACACTGCTGACAAAGCCGGCCTCGCAGTAGGTAGTACCGCGGAGGAATCAAAAGTTAGTTGGATCGTCCATTAGAAGCAGTTACATGAACAAAGTGTTACGTGTGTGTGCTGACACTGCTGACAAAGCCGGCCTCGCAGTAGGTAGTACCGCGGAGGAATCAAAAGTTAGTTGAATCGTCCATTAGAAGCAGTTACATGAACAAAGTGTTACGTGTGTGTGCTGAGGCTGACACTGCTGACAAAGCCGGCCTCGCAGTAGGTAGTACCGCGGAGGAATCAAAAGTTAGTTGAATCGTCCATTAGAAGCAGTTACATGAACAAAGTGTTACGTGTGTGTGCTGAGGCTGACATTGCTGACAAAGCCGGCCTCGCAGTAGTACCGCGGAGGAATCAAAAGTTAATTAAATCGTTTATTATAGAAACCGTTACATGAACAAAGTTGCGTGTGTGTGCTGACGGATCCGGCCTCGCAGTGCTACCACGGAGGAATCAAAAGCTAGTTGGATCGTTCATTAGAAACAGTTGAACAAGGTCTCACGTGTGTGTGTTGACAGAGCCGGCCTCGCAGTGGTACCGCGGGGGCACGGAGCGCCAGTTGGCAGCCAACGCTGTCATGGCGCCGGCGTCCAGTACGCCAAAGCCGAATAGGTGGTTGAACTCGAGCCCGACGCCGTTCATGGTCCAGTGGAAACGGCCCTGAAATTAAATAGTGTATTATCAGGCTTCTATTTCACTAACTTGATTGTCGTCTGATACAAATAGAGATATTTTCATTCATGTGAAAATTATCAATAACTGACTAGGCACTAATTAGGCAGTTATCAAAGATTATCGGAAGCCTATTTTGCAGATGTTTATTTTTAAATGATTTCCAATAAAACTGTACGTAGTCATCAACTGGCTGATTGTCACGCAGACCATGTAACGCATGTCTAGGTGTTGATGTTGATTCTAGATGAGTTGTGGGATAGACAGCGACAGTAAAAAGATTATTTTGTGGAAAACTATGTATTGCGACCATGGAGGTAAGCACAAGAAGAGAAAAGGGCCATCATGCCACAGATAACTAGACCACTAAGACGATGCATCGATAACAACTCACAGACACTTATCTAGTGACTTCGTACCAGTTTCACTACAAAGCTACAGTAAAGTGACTGTGCTATCGAAACGACATGTTAACATAAAAAAAACCGGCCAAGTGCGAGTCGGACTCGCGCACGAAGGGTTCCGTACCATTATCAATAAAAATATTTATTTTATTTTGTTTTTAGTATTTGTTGTTATAGCGGCAACAGAAATACATAATCTGTGAAAATTTCAGCTGGAACTATCACGGTATCAGTAAGATACAGCCTGGTGACAGATAGACGGACGGACGGACGGACGGACGGACGGACGGACGGACTGCAAAGTCTTAGTAATAAGGTCCCGTTTTACTCTTTGATTACGGAACCCTAGAAAAAGCTACGATGGCATATTTTTGATATTGATAGGTTAAGTTAACTATAAGTTTTTGCTTTGCCCTAACAGGGTCCATGCTGTACTTTATACCCTTACGCCATGGTTTGCAAACAATAAATGAATGAATGAATGAAAGACTTTAGGGGCCTACTCAGCTAAGAGAAGACTCCTGTCTTAGTCGAACTGTTCTAATTAGAAAAAGGTGGGTAGATTTTCTCATTTCGCGTCTCGTCGTCAGACTGTGCTAGACCCACAAAATGAACAAACTTCAGGTCTATCAGGTACTATACTCTACAAAATTATCAAAATTTCATTGCTCTATAGTGTATTGGTAAACTTCAATCGAGTTAAAAACAGATACTTTAACAACTAGTTTAATAACCGTATATGAAACATAATTACTCCAACGATCATTAGTTACAGAAGGGGTTCACGCCATTATTAACAAAGTTTAGTTTCGTTCACGTACAGACCTACTCCATTTTGTAAACAACGTCATAAACTTCCGAAGTGGGTAGAACAACCCCTATTTACATGAAATTAAGGGAGGGTGTAGGAAGCTCACGTAAGTACAATATATAAGAAGCGTGCAGAGAGTCAATACCTTCAGACTGTTTCAAATCAGCATTTTTTTGTATGGTAACTTGTTTGAAGTGAGATAGGTACAGACTAGTAACGTCACAGTTTAATATGGTGAAAAAGAGTCCCCATTTTGGTCTATAGGTAGGTTAACAATATAAAAAAAATATTATATTTGGTGCCTAGAACGGCGTAATAGATGAACGACCCACGTTTAATGAAACAGTTTCTAACAAGGAATTTAATCGAAAGCATACGAGTACTTGCATAACACCGTATATTCCAAAAATAAGAGATTGGTAATAAGTAGGTGCAAACCTTTGCATCATAAAGTGAATTCCTCTTCGAAGTCAATACGGTCAAATGCTGAATGTCCCGCCATGTTAAAGTCGGGCTGGAACAAAAAAAACATTATCTTAATAATAAGTAATATTCTAAACGAGAAAGTTTGGATGTTTATTACACAATCAAGCGGCTGAACTGAATTAGGTGAATAAAGGGATACCTAGTTGGGATTAAAATATAGGTAGGATCCTTGTTTCCAAAGAGCGTGAAGAAAGTTGACGCGGGGGTTCACGGCGGATGAAGTGAAGTCGAATACTAAGTCCTTCATAATTAACAAACTCAAGCATCTAAAGTCCTTTCCGAAACCGTGGGGTCAAGCACCTCCCAAACGATGTCATGCCCCCCCCCCCCCCGCTCCGGCACTGGCTGTTTTGAGGGGACTGCCACCAACCTCGGGTGGCGACGTTTCTCGCGTCGTTGCTGAACGTACTGAGCGTTCATACCCGAATAGTCATACCTGTGCTAACTCGGGGCACGTTCTAGGGATTTCATATCGATAAAAAATATGTCGATATTATTAATACATGTGCTCATTGAAATTTCTCGATTAGGTACTATTAAAAGGTTTGATATCATATCTGTACACATATCATATATAATGAATGACGGTTGATTTTGATTTTAATTTTGACTCAAACGTCATTATAATTATTTTAAGAATGCTTCCCGTTGACCACTGTGGACGTTGAGATAACGTATAGTAATTTAAAGTGGATATTTTCATCTAGACGGCAATCTTTATTACCGACGAATATGGAAAAAATATAAATTGTACACTATGAAAACTATTATAAAATAAACAAATAAATACACGTTTTAATTTGTTGTTTATTTTTTTAATATAAACGACGAGAAAATTAATAATATTTATTTATGTTGAATGTTTTGCTACAACACTTTAGGATAGGTGCCCCGAGTTAGCACAGGCATGCTAATAGTGTTGCCCTAGCTACTTCTAGGAGGAACTAATACAATCAACAGTGACTCACTTAGCATGAAGCGCCAGTGCGAAGACCCCGGCAGCCTCGGGCGCTGCCGCCGAAGTCCCGGAGTGCGTGGCTGTGCACTTCCCGTACAAGTCGGTGGTGGCGACGCCAGTGCTTGGATCTCTCGCCCCGTTGCTAAACGTGCTCGCCAGCGTTGAGGAGCAAGACTCGTCGTAGTGGGCGTTTTGGCCATCGTTTATTGCGCTGAAATAAACAGAATGAATGAGAATTCAATATTAGTAATTGTGATCGAAACGCACTTTTTTTGCCACTACGGTGGCCACCTATCATATGTCCTGCCTGGTGGTAAGCAGACACTTTATTTAATCGTATGGCATACATTATTAGTCCTTTGAGTTTGTCACTTTTTAGTACCACCCAGGGGACACGTGCAGGGTTGTGGTAGGTAGCTCCAGCGGACGCAAGTGACAGTTGTCCCCCCTTTGTCAAGTGAGTGGGCAACTCGACTGTTAGAGGTTCTTAAGCCGCCCGAAGGCCACTAACTCGGCTTAACGACTACTGTCATAGACAGCAACCGGGATCAACTGCTTAGCGTGCTTTCCAAAGCACGGAAGCGCTCATTTATAGTAACCACTCAAACAGACGGTCACCCAACACTCACCGCTTCAACTCACTTACCGCTGCCATCGTTGCTTAACCTGCGTTATCGTTTCCGATTCGCAGGCGCCGCTGGGCTATGAACGCTTCTAAAGCAGACACTGACTCCAGATGAGTCACGAACGCGTTGCAGCCACTTTAGTGGTTTTAGGATCCGTAGAGTCGAAAGCTCATCTCTGACACATGCCCTTTACTGTCACACAACGTCACATACCCACATTGCTGAGCGATAAAAAATAAATATACGTATAGTAATGTGACATTGAAATTGCCAAAGTAGAGAGATGTCGATTAACGAAAATAGGATTTCTAATGAATTAACCTGAAATTTGAACCCGTTTACTACTTTAACAAAAAACAACAGTTTTCTCTCTCTTGATATTTAATATTCATCGAGCACTAAAAACTTGTTGCAAAATCCATCTAGTTAAACCGCGGGTCGGCAGCTTAATTGACTTTCTCCCACTTTGTTTTGACTAATTGAGCTCGGCGCAACTTTGCGAAGGCGAGAAGCGAGAAATATCTCGCAAACTTTTAGTAAATATTTTAGTTGGGAAACTATTATTAACTGGTAAAATACTTAAATGTCTTTATTACCAAAATAGCAGAGGGCGCAGGTCCCCCGTGTATTACAGAAGTAAAGCTAAGCCGCGGCATATAATAGAGTCTGTGTCCATCCCGTAGTTCCATTCATTCTACAAGTATACAGGTACTGGTGAAAGTTGTATGGAGGGATAATCCCTGGAACTAGGTACTCATCCGATTTCAAACATTCTTTCAGTAGTAGTATAATTATACCTATCGGTGAAAGATTTTTTGCATAAACGTGATTAATGGACCTTAACAGGGATGTACGAGTAGACTCAAAATGTATTATTACTTCAAAAGAAAAAAGGCAAAAAATATGCCTAATGACGAAGATCCCATTCGAATATTTCCAAAAATTACGAAGCTGCAACCGTTTCAATGTTGCCTGTTAGAGAGAGAAATCGCTCCGGGATCGTGACGTCACGATCGTCTAGCGTCATAGTAAATGACAATCGTTTCATATGAAGGTGCGTTTTGCAGAAAAGGGACAGAACATACCCTTTCTTAAAACTTTGGACGCTTATAACTTTGTGATTATTTAACCTCTTGCGTTGTTTTTTCTCCAATTGACTACATTTTTAATCCTTTTTCGAGAAAATGCAACATTATTGATTATAGTATTTAGTGTATACACCCCTATTCGGAGTGGACATTGACTACATTTTTAATCCTTTTTCGAGAAAATGCAACATTATTGATTATAGTATTTAGTGTCTACACCCCTATTCGGAGTGGACATTGACTACATTTTTAATCCTTTTTCGAGAAAATGCAACATTATTGATTATAGTATTTAGTGTCTACACCCCTATTCGGAGTGGACATTGACTACATTTTTAATCCTTTTTCGAGAAAATGCAACATTATTGATTATTTTACTTGGTGTCTACACCCCTATTCGGAGTGGACATTGACTACATTTTTAATCCTTTTTCGAGAAAATGCAACATTATTGATTATAGTATTTAGTGTCTACACCCCTATTCGGAGTGGACATTGACTACATTTTTAATCCTTTTTCGAGAAAATGCAACATTATTGATTATAGTATTTAGTGTCTACACCCCTATTCGGAGTGGACATTGACTACATTTTTAATCCTTTTTCGAGAAAATGCAACATTATCGATTATTTTACTTGGTGTCTACACCCCTATTCGGAGTGGACATAGGCTACATTTTTATCCCGCGGCTCTATCTGGGTTATGTTTAATACAAATGCGAAGTTACGTAGGCAACTAGTTAATAATATGTTTACCTGTTGATGGAAACGGTCCACATGGAGGCAGCATAACCGTCGCAGTTGCAGTCGTCGGCCTCTCCGCCATCCCCGCTCGCCCACACGTATATGTTGCCCAGACCGTTGCGACCCTGCACACAAGGAACGCCATGGTGAGCTAATGTAGGATACTGCTAAGGCTACATGGCCAGGCCTAGCGATGTACAGCGGAGAAGTTTCCATAGTTGCAAAATTTATTTTAAGGAAAGCTCTCAGAACTTAAACTTTACAAACACTGAAAACATGTCAAGAAATCCCTGGCTACATACATTATCTGCTGTTTTAATAGCCTGCATAAAGAAAAATAGTTTACATAATAACTAGCTGAACCCGCGAACTTCGTTCCGCCGTACAAAATTCATGAAAAAAAAAACTTAATTTTTTCCCTTTTTTAATAGTTATTCTGTTATTCGGGGCGAAGACAAATCCAACAAATCAACAATCATCAAAATCGTTCCAGCCGTTCCCGAGTTATAAGCAAAGGAACTAACACAACTTTCCTTTATTAATATAGATTTTATAGTTATTCTGTTATTCGGGGCGAAGACAAATCCAACAAATCAACAATCATCAAAATCGTTCCAGCCGTTCCCGAGTTATAAGCAAAGGAACTAACACAACTTTCCTTTATTAATATAGATTTTATAGTTATTCTGTTATTCGGGGCGAAGACAAATCCAACAAATCAACAATCATCAAAATCGTTCCAGCCGTTCCCGAGTTATAAGCAAAGGAACTAACACAACTGTCTTTTATTAATATAGATTAGATAAAAAAAAACGTTTTGAGGAATTAATTCCCATAAAGCTGGAAATCTTTTTAATACCTTCATTTGGTCCTCATCATCATCATCATCATATCAGCCGAAAGACGTCCACTGCTGGACATAGGCCTCCCCCAAAGAGTGCCAAAATGACCGGTCCTGCGCCACCCGCATCCAGCGGACTCCCGCGATTTTTACCAGGTCATCAGGTCATTTGGTCCTAAATGCATGTAATCCGAGTTTGCACCATCCCAGGGGTGTGCATAACTTTTGGGAGCCCAATAACCGCGAAATTTTTGGTCATTTTTCAGTTTTTTGCATGTGCACTGAAACAGTACGACGGACGGAAAATGTATTATATTCAATATTAAAGAAGGTTAATAATGTATATTATAATGTGAAATTTTATTTTCTACATATTTTATTGTATGGGTTTTTCAGCAAGTATATTTTCTTCAAAGATAATGTCGGTCTTGAAAAGTCGCGAAGTGGAAGTTTGCACCTAAACGACACACATTTCCCAGTTTTTAACCTTTGATTTCGACTATACCACTGAAACGAATTTGAAGTTTTAGATATTCATTCGACCCTTTTTAATTTTAATTTGACCCGCTTTAATATTGAATAGAATACTTACATTTTCTGTCCGAGGTTCTATTTTGAAAAAGAACAAAAATTTATGCACACCTCCTAGGATTGGGCAAACTCAGATTACAAGTAGGTATTTAGGACCAAATGAAGGTATTAAAACGATTTCCAGCTTTATGGGAATTAATTCTTCGAAAAATTCTAATTTGATTGGCCTAATATAACTTCGAAGGAATTCAATGGTTTATGTGAAGCACTGGGCCCAGCGTGGGGACTACTGCCCGTTCCCTCTCATCCGTGAGAGGAGGCCTGTGTATAGGCTGTTTTTTTATGTAAATATTTAAAAAATAATGATACATTCATGAAAAAACCCCATTGGAAACTTCCTAAAGGAAACTTCTATTAAAATCGTAACAATTTAGATTATCGATTAGAGCAACGCATTCGTCGATATTCCTAGCTCTATACCGGGCACATCGTAAAAATCCGGCAGATCACGAAATTCCTAGGCATGTCGTGAAACGCCGCCATTTCATGATTTGGCTAATAGGTGACCAAGGATATCATGATGTGCCTGATAAAAAATACGGCAGATCGATTAGAGCAACGCATTCGTCGATATTCCTAGCTCTATACCGGGCACATCGTAAAAATCCGGCAGATCACGAAATTCCTAGGCATATCGTGAAACATGACAATATGAGGAAAACAAATGACAGATTAAAATAATAATGAATAAGAATCTATAATAGAGGTATGAAAATGGGAGTGAATACTTTGTCGCAAACTGTATTTAGACTTTATTTAGTTACACATTGTGATGGTAATCAGTAATCACTGATAAAACCGGCATCTACAAATGGTTAATTTTGATATTTTTTATCTTTCTGGGCTCGTATTTTTATCTGTAACGTGTTCTCACTGCATGCTGACGTGAGAAGTTAATTCCTTTTTGTATAAAAGTGCTCTACAAAGGTCACTTCATTGTATGAAAGTGCTCTACAAAGGTCACTTCATTGTATTGTATGAAAGTGTTAACTGCTGCCTGCTGCTGCGACAGTTTCGCGCGCCTCGGAATCGTACCCTAAGTTTCCGTCATGCAAAAAAAAATTACAAGAAAATCATAAAATATTCGATATTTCCATATACACCTGTGTATTTGAAGCTTTTTCTTTTATATGCAGTTATTTAGTAAACGGTAGATTTCAACGGATGTAAACACAAATTCATGTTTTGCATGTGTTTTCTTAATACATCAAATTAAAGATAATTTATTACACTACATTTTTTGTTTAAACTTTTTTTTTAATGTACGTACACGAAATTCTGTAAAAAATAGTAAAAAAAAAAGTTATAAACAAAATTGCAAAAGTTTTCATATTTAATTTAATTTGTAATGTGAATAGTTGACTTTATCGAACAGTTTACATAACAAAATATCAAGTACATGTATAACTTTAGTTTAAAAAAAACAGTAATGAAATCGGACGAATAGTTCTCGAGTTATATAGTACTTATAGTTGATTTTTAAAACTCAATATCCGCCATTTTGGATTGGCCGCCATTTCTATTAGCTACTACTTTGAGATGGCAATCATGGTTTTTTTTTCATATAAACCTGTCTAACTACGATAAGGAGGAAACTTAGTACCCCCAAATTATTGGATTTTCTTAAATTTGGCTAGTTGGCCCATGGACTATATGTAATCTGTAAGTAGTAACTACTGTGTGTAGTGTGTATTCTTAATTACCTATTGTATATTCTTAATTTTAATTGTATTCACATTGACATATTGTGTCTCTTTTATGATTATTGTTAATAATTTAATTAAAAACAATATATTGCATGTTGAATTTTATGTCGACTGAAGACTCAAATCTGAACAATACTCTCTCCCGGTTTGATTCAAACAATGCCCAAGCTTACCAACCTTTTATAGGTATTCCTGCCATCTACCCGTCACGACTCGTTTACCCCGAGAAATCCCTGATATTACATTTCATCTTAAACGAGCATTTGCTGAAAGGTGTTCAATACCACATGTCCCGACGTAATACCCGTACGACTAATAAGTTTGCACTGTATTTTGCTGTTAAATCATTAACGTTATGTTCGCGCAGGATTAGCCAACTTTATGAATGTTCTAAGTTGATGTTTAAAGTGTCCCTTAGTAGAATAGTTAACTGTTTCTAAAGATATTTTACATAACTTTCTTCGACACCAAGTCATCTAGAGATGTGCATCTTAAATATACATATCTTGATAAATATATACAATAGTGGACACTTGAACATGTACCTATCAAGATACCTCGGTGCATTTCATGCACTTGGTTATTTAGTATTGAGGCGTTTCTACTTATTCACTAAATTAAACGCAACTTAAATAGTAGAGTTATACTCTGAGACCTAAACTCGTGAAAGAGCCACTGCGGAATTATCTATCTGAACTAAAATTTGTCCCTTGCATTCAGTATTTAAACAGTTGACGTCACAGATTCACAATTTTGAACGTTATTGCTTTATAATAAAGCAAAAAGTATAACTAAAAGTGTAACTTGCACACTCTTATCGGTAGGTATGACAACCACTTTGTTACAGGGTAATATTACTGTTAAAAGTCACAAATCAGTTCTACGCCCAATTGGCGTCAACTGTACCTACACATTTCGATTTACAGCTCTTCCAGACCATCAGGCGTTCGATCGTAAATCGCAAAGAACTTTTTTCGCACGAGGGGAATACGAAAAGGAGTGTTTTATTGCGGCGATAAGCGCTAAAGTGCTAGGAGCCTGGCACGGGAATCAGAAATACATTTATTCTAATAAAATGGCATTTGTTATTTCTTTTAGTACCCACATACAAGAACCCGGAGTACCAACTACCGTCAAAAGGAAAGAGTATTTAAAGTATTTATGTGTTTGCCTTAGGGCCGATTCAGACCGGAATAGCAGCCGCCGGCAGCGGCGCGGCGAGCACTTTCAGTGTGAAATAATTTTAAACTTTATCTTCATACTTAAAAGACCAGTATCGCTTGAAAAGCTTGAAAAGGTCGCGCGGCCGCTCGCAATGACGGGAGTCTTTAATCCCCTGCTTTACTTTTTTCCACATTTGACAATATTTTAAATCCTTTTTCGAGAAAGTTCAACATTAATGGGTATTTCATTTGGTGTCTGCACCCCTATATAACGACAGTTTTGAAGCCTGAATTCTGACCATCTTTTACCACATTTCGGAGCAGTGGCGTGAAAAGAGTATTTTTAATACCGTTGCTCAAAAAGTGCTACTTTACGTAGCTGTTAGCGTGCGGAAAGTTGGGTTTCGCGCACAAGTGTATCGAACGACGTTTTTTAATACAATTGCGAAAAAATAAGAAAAACAACAAGTAAGGAATTTGAAACTTTTATATTATTAATTATGTAACATGCCGCGGGGGCCTTATTTAGATGTTTTTTAGTTTCTAAGTTTAGTTTTGAGATTTTGTAAATATTTATTTAAGTAGTTTCTTAATTCGTTTTTTATTTAGGTTTTTTTATACTTAGTTTTAATTTAATTTACCTATGTAATAAATAATACAGTAATTTAAGTTTGTTACATATTATATACGATTAAGTGTTTAATATTACAGTTGTATAAAATTATGTAACATCATTGTAATACAGTTTAAAAATAATGAAGTTGTTCAATAATCTTTTTTTTAATACAGTTCTTCCTTAAGTACTTGTTGTTTTTCTTATTTTTTCGCAACTGTATTAAAAAACGTCGTTCAATACGTTCGAAATGTACTATTGTATTGTACAGCCAAAAGTTCTCCAGACACCTGTTCTACTTATACGACCATATAGTTACACCAACGCTAAATGGTGAGAGGAAATGACGGTGTCAGGGGAAATGGAACGCCGACTCGCAACAAAACCAAAATAGAACTGTCGCCAAGCCTCGACGCGTTTTGATATCAGATGCTCAAAGGGGTAAATGTGATACCCCTTTGAACATCTGATATAGTTGTACTGAGATCAATAGTGAGAGGAAATATCTCTTTGGTTGTGCTACTTCTATACCTTTCTAAAAGAAAAGGCATCGTTAACAGCTTACAATGTCTGAAAATTGGCGACAGTGATATTTGTCGCCAATTTTCAGACATTGTTAGCTGTTAACGATGCCTCTTCTTTTAGAAAGGTATTGTAATCGGATGTTGTTAATAAATTATCAAATAACTTATACATACTAGCTGCCCACGGTTTAGGCGTAGCCACGGTATGTACATATGTAAGTAGACTAGGTCCATCGTGAAAGGTCTATTCTATATACAGAAAAAAGTTCTTTTTTTATTGATTGAGCACTTCCGGAGATTACCCCCTACATACAAACATACAACTTCACAAATCTACACACTAACAAAATTTACGTTCATATTACCTATATTATGTATTTGTAAAGACCATTATTCGTATCTTAATTGAGGGAACAATGTATGTTTTAACGAACATTACAAAAGTCGAAACCTAGAAAGCTTAATCACAGCAAAATAATCTCTTTGCAAAGTAAAGTGTCGCGGTAAGCCTGACTTGTCACTTTCGAAACTACAGCTTAAGCACTTAGTAAATACGACGCTAGAAAATCAACTCCATTTTAATTAACTAACTGTTATGTACCTACTTTCAAGATGGCGCAATGCTGTATAAGAATTATTAAAGCTAATACTTAAGTTGATAATAGTACATTGTGATACAAGTGAGCTATGTTGATCATTACATCAGAGGCGGAATTGTCACGCGAACCGCAGGTGAGCGTGATAATAGAGCCGAGGATGTAATTATCAAAGCTCACACGTGTCATACGACGTTTTTCAACACATTTGCGAGGAAAAAATCTTTTTCATAAAATGAAAATGTTACAGGCTCCTAAGTTGTTTCCTTTAGTTATTGATGACAACAGGTTTTTACTCACATACATTTGTACATCTCCAAGAATGTACAGTGGCGTCAATTTTATTTATCACTTTTCTATTCACCACGAGTCAACATTTTTAATAATAACCAAAATCATCAATGTTTACAAATATTTGTGAAATTACTTATAATGGCGCGCAACTATTTTTTTTCGTGAAGTTCGCGCAGAGCGCCCGCAGCGAGGCTTAGATGAAATCTCTAAGCAGCCAATACAAAATAAAATAAATATTTTCTTATTCAATATAAATTCATGTAAAATGTTATCAAAAGTAAACAGTTTTACTAAATGAATCGTTTCTATATCATACCCAAGAAGAAATAATCAATTAATTCACAAGAAGGATTAAATTTGTTTAGTCAACTAAGAATCCATTTGCCGAGAATTAAAAACAAACCTGTATAACCCGGTCAATTTAAGAATGCGCCGAGTCCATACATACACCTTGGTGCAAGGTGCCAACGTGTCTTAATCGGGATATAAACATAACTACACGAGTGTCGTAATGTTATAAAACACGCGTGTTTAATACCCAGGATTATGAGCCTAAAAGCGGCAAAATAAGAGGCACGTTACTAGCTAATGTGTTGAAAAAATACATATCAGGGGACAATCTTAAACAAATCGAACAAGCTACAAAGTAAGCTCAATAAGGCTTCAGGATGGATATAAGTAGGCTATATTTTATACCGCGACGCCGCCTACGTTTTTATTCATAAATATGGTGATTCTCACAGACAACGGCACAACACTAGATGAGTAATATGTAGGTACCGACTAGATATTTAAACCAGACAGCCGAATTGACTTATTTTCCACGTATTCCGGAACCAAAATCGAGGCAAGAGAAGCGTTTTTAATTTCCCCTCCCTACAATAGAAAGCTAAACGCTTGGGAGAATAGGTAGTTTGCAGGAATCCATTAGGCTTAGGAAAATATCGGATTACACGTCTGTTTGATTCCCTTAGCAAGCCCCCTGGCCCCGCAGCATGGATGGCCTTTATCACGCGATAAATGACAAGATAACAGCGTCGTCTCGTTCTATCGAACGGTGTCAGCCAGGGACAGTTTCATGTATGTTTTTAATTTGATTAAAATGATTAATTTTACGTTGTTCCTTTCTTTTAAAATACAATGTTACTTAAGCAGAGTTATTATTTTTTAGCTATTCTTTCGATTGGCATCATTAAAGTAGGGTGATTTTTTTTGACATTTAAGTCGGTTCGATTCCCAGACGAAGCAAGTTATTTTAAGAAAATATATGAATGCAGAATGACTATCTTTTAAAAATAACATACAGTCTTCTTTCAGCAAAATACCTACGATATTTAAGGTACTTCCCCTTCATGTCCCATAAGTTTGGGACGCCTTGTATATGTTGTGCGCTTGTGTGTGTCTGTGGGTGTGTGTGTGTGTGTGTGTTTGTGTGTGTAAAGTTACTTAACACATTTACTGCCTAGAATCGCTACGCGCTAGACTCGTTGTGGATCCCGTGGTTTACCTCGTATGCAGCGGAAACCGACTACGGCGTAGGCGCCCACTAGTCGGGTTCCTGGCAGTGAAAGTGTTAAATGTAAATTCGGAATGCATCGAACTGAGGGCGTCGCATGGTGAAGATATGACAAAGCACCCTTCTCTCTCTATCAAGCGGTGTCACAACAGCATTCTGAAAATGATTGCAGACAGAATGTGTCAATGTCTCTTCCAAAAACAGTGGGTCGATTGTCTCAAAGGTTGTGTGACATACGACAAGTAGGTAGTTAGTTATTTATTTATTTTTATTGTAATTTTATTTTGTCTAGTGTTCATCTATTTGTTTTAGGTTAGAACTGTTACTTTTGTGATGTTGTCTGTGTCTGTTGTTTTTGTCAATATGGATCACATTAGTTATCTGAAATAAATAAATAATAATAATAATAATTAAAAGAACCGAATGTATTAAATCCTGTTATTGTCACTGGATAAACAAAACCAACCCCGCCTGTTGAAAACAAAATAACACCGAAATGAAATCGTAAATAGTTTCATTCTTCTACTGCCTGCACAGCATCGTTAATACGAATGTCAATATCACTTTTCTCGAAGCAGACCCTTTTAACGTTAACGTTTATTTCAACGACAAGTACCTACTGGATGTCATTCAAAACGTTCGTTGAACTTGGTTTAGCTGAATTATAAAATAGATCTAGTTCGTTGGTCGCTTCTCAATGTAGTATTGTATTATTTGAGATAGTATCATTCCGTAACCATAGATTCCTTAACACATATTCACTTCCAAGAATCGCTACGCGCTGTTTTTCTGCTAAGCAAGAAAGTGCCCACTACAGGCAGGTTTCTGGCAGTGGAAGTGTTAAAACATCCAGCGCCAATCACGACACACATGCGTCACAGTACTACTGGCGCTCTTCGCTACATATTAACATTAAGCTGCTACGGACTAAGGCGTAACGCTACGAGAAATTTTTTTTTTTTTTTTATTCAGAAAATCTCCGTAGATACATTTTTGTTGTAAGAGAATATCTCCTAATATAAGTTATTTCCAAGAGGTAAACATTTGTTGTTGGTTTATAATAATGAATGTTGGATGTTAACATCAATTCGTTTTCAGCACCCTGGCTTCTTAACACTTTCACTGCCAAGTATACGCTATGCTCCTAGGCAATCCCGTGTTTTTCCCCATATGTAGCGGAACAACAGCGTAGGCGCCCGCTAGACGGATTCCGGGCAGTGAAAGTCCTCCTTCATGTCCTACGTAATTGAGCTATAAGTCCCTGCGGCCATTCAAAATTATTGAAAGACGGTGTCGTGTTATTTTATTATAACCTAGCCCCCAAGTAGACCGAGAACAAGTCTTTCACGTTTACCGCCCACCGTACTAACTGCACATTATCTTTTATCTTCTCTCAAGAAAGTAATGAATGGGTTATTGGTCAATTATCTTTATGACCGCCCACTGTGTTAACTAGAGCCACTCTATATCAAATCGACCTTGGTCGTTCTATTCTGGAAGCAAAACAGTCGTTTTCTACTTCTTATCAGTTATCATTCACAAACATTTCATCAACACAACATTCAGAAACTTATCAAATAAGATAAAATCTGGCTGACTTTTAACAAAGTCGTTTAAGTAAATGTTTTGATGGTTATTTTCGTTGTTGTTGGGCGTTCAAAGTTATATACGTAACTATGTACTAAATGTATGTATGTAAATATTCCTATTTTTTAGGGTTCCGTACCTCAAAAGGAAAAAACGGAACCCTTAGTTATACTGGGCGTTTTCCGCAAGTCGGCATCCATTGTGCCTATTTTGCGTGAAAGGGCGATGTGGCGCTACTCTAACCACCCCAGCTCGTCTAAAAAGTTGGTGAGTGCCTTGGTGTTGCTGACTGCGTCCCGTAGTGTGTTTGGAGAACCTAGGTGCTTCATTCTGTATACTTCTACCTGCTTGCAGTCCAATAGTATATGTTTAGTCGTTTCTTCTGCCTCCATGCACGCTCTGCACATGGGACTGTCTGTGATACCTAAGTTATAGAGGTGTCTGTTCAAGGTGTTGTGTCCTGTTATTATACCCACTATCTTGCGCAGTTGGTTTCTATGTGTCCTTAGTAGTGTGGTTGTGAGTTTGTAGTCGCGTTTCGACAGAATCTCTTTGATCTGACAGAGGTCTGTCAGACCAAAGAGTGTCTGTCGAAACTAAAAGTCGAAAAGATACTCGTACTGGGAGGAGATAGACACATGCAGACAGTCTGCATGTGTCTATCTCCTCCCAGTACGAGTATCTTTGGTGTAGGTCTTTAGTGTGTTGGTCCAGCTGATTGTATATGTAGCTTTGTGGCAGGGGCAAGATTGGCTCCGGTCCGTATGCCGTTGTTTCTGAGCCTTTCCTGGCCAGTTTATCCGCTGCATCGTTTCCTCTTGAGCCACTGTGCCTCTTGATCCATTGTATAGTAACTTGGTTTTTATCTGCGCACACCTTTGTGAGGTTTAAGTGATATTCGTATATCAAGCTAGATGTGATGTTATCACTGTTCGGTGCTTGTAGTACCGATTTACTGTCTGAGAGTATCCGTATATGTTTGTGTTTTTGACTTGTCGTCTCTTTATGGCATTGCAGGCTTCAATTATCCCTACGCATTCAGCCTGGAATACCGTGTTTTGTACACCCAGTGGTTTGGATATGTGTATGTTTAAATCCTCTGAGAACACACCACATCCTGTTCCCGTATTTGTTTTTGAACCATCTGTAAAGATTCTAAGGTCTGTTTGGTTTAACCCCTCTTTGGAGTCTTCCGTAAGTAATATTCCATAGTATTTCCCAAAGACTGCAGTTTTTGGTATTTTGTCGATTGAAGCTTCCATCATAGGTAGGCTTGTGATCAGTTTGTTGTGGATCTTCGTGTGGGGTATGTCTAGTTTCGTCCATAAGTTGAGGCTTTTTAGGCGTATTGCCGTCGCAGCCACCTCTTTTTGTAGGTGCATATGTAAAGGCCCTAGCATGACTTCTAGTGCTGCTGTTGGGGTTGTTCTCATACAACCTGTAGCAGTGACACCTGCTAGTCTTTGTGTTTTCTGAATTTTGGTAATTGCACTCGTGGTTTGGGTACGGGGCCACCATACAATGGCACCGTAGCTTATCATTGGTACTATCACCATTCTGTATAGCCACAGTATGATGTGGGGGGCCAGGCCCCATGTTTTCCCCACCATCCTTCTGCATTGCCAGAAGGCTACTGTTGCTTTGTTTAGTCTGCTGTCTAGGTGTTTGCTCCAGTTTAGTTTATCATCTAGTGTTATGCCTAGGTATTTTACCTCCTTCGAGAGTGTTAGTTTGGTGCCGAATAGAGTTGGCATTTCGTAGGTACCCAGTTTTCGTTTATTTGTAAAGAGAATTGTGTCGGTTTTCTTTGGGTTTACCGATAGGTCATTCTCCTTGCACCATTTCTCTGTTATTTTCAGTGCTGTTTGTGTGAGTTCACACAGTGTGTTTATGACCAGGCCGTTGACCTGTATCACTATGTCATCCGCATATCCTATAGTTAGGAAGCGGTTACTGTTTAGTTTTGTTATTATAAGGTCGTTTACTACCAGGTTCCACAGTAGTGGCGAGAGGACACCCCCTTGAGGGAGAACGAAACCCTTATAGGATCACTTTGTTGTTTGTCTGTCTCTCTGTCTGTAGCTCTGTCAATACCCTTTATCTCAGAAATGCGTAGAATTCGATAGAGTTGAAATTAAAACCATATACTCAGGTCTATAGTTCCTTGAAGCTGTGAAAAAAACAAACTTCTATGTTAACGAAAAAAAACGGCTGTTTATGCCGAAAAAAACGTATAAATATTTCGACACTCTCAAGGGGATCCTAATTTATAGGGTGCTTTCCGTTGACCTAGAACTATGAAATTTGGCAAATAATATCCTCTTATACTACAAGTAAAGGGAAAATTCAGAAAACTATACATTTGTAATTAAATCGTAAAAACTTCATTTAAAGTAGTCTTTATCTTAAGGCGCTGTATGCAGCTGCGCATCGAAAAAGTGCCTTTTCCAAACCGATTATTAGTATACTTGTACTATTGCTAGAGATCCAAATTTTTGATATGTATATTTTCGATTCATTGGCTATGTTCGTGCTTCGTAGAATCACGATTGCTCACAAAAACCTCGATAGATTTTGCCTTTCAAAACAGTGCTTTTTTACCACCAAAC
This sequence comes from Epinotia brunnichana, assembly GCA_963854355.1. Lineage (NCBI taxonomy): Eukaryota > Metazoa > Arthropoda > Insecta > Lepidoptera > Tortricidae > Epinotia > Epinotia brunnichana. The sequence goes on from OY977952.1 coordinate 18,718,587, forward strand.
TCTAAATATCTCAAAAGTTATTTGGAATATTACAATGAAATTTGTTGTGATAGGTAGCTTTTTAATAGATCTATCTACCTGCTTCTTAGAATTTTTATATGTTTGATAATTCAATACATTTGGTCATTTGGCTGAAAAACCGGGTGTCCGCGTTGTGCATGCGCGGTGGCGAATACGATTTAGTACGCCCGTGGCCACTGCCGACGACGGACCTGTGAATGTTTACCTGGCACGCAAATACGCCTTTTTGCAGCAATTATTTCGAGTTATCACGGTAAATAAAAATATATAAAGGAATAGGAAACGCTAATACATGCTGGAGAACACATTCGAAATGATAGAATAACAAATATAAGTTATGCGATATTTACTACAGTAAAACGTTACTACATCCGCACCTAAAACGTATTAATAGGTAGCTGGAGCATATTGACAAGATGTCAATAAAAATCTTCAGTTATCCTGAATACGTAAAACTGTTAGGTAGTAAGTAGTCGGGTGTAAATCGGATTCGGACACGAGCACATGGTTAGGGGGGGGGGGGGGGGGTTGGTAATGGTACCAATTATGGACTGTACGAATAATAAACTTATTTATTCATACAGAAATATATCAAAAGCATTTAGGGCTATTACACGAGTTGGTGAACTGAAGTATATTTACTTGATGTTTAGTAGATTCTATTAAAAACGAGTGCGGAAAAAGATCCTGCCACTCCACCAGCAGCAGGCCACGGCCCTTCCCCATCTTCGTCATATACATACATGCATACATACGCTACGGCACATATTTTCGTCCAATATTCCGCAGTGTCTCAAGACGAGAGTCTTTGACCAGTGTGTGTTGCCAGTGATGACATATGGAACGGAAACGTGGTCGCTTACTATGGGCCTCATAAGAAGGCTCAAAGTCACACAAAGGGCGATGGAGAGGGCTATGCTGGGAGTTTCTCTGCGCGATCGCATCAGAAATGAGGCTATCCGCAGCAGAACCACGGTAACCAATATAGCCCTCCGAATCGCTAAACTTAAGTGGCAGTGGGCGGGGCACATTGCACGTAGAACCGATGGCCGTTGGGGCGGAAAGGTTCTCGAGTAGCGACCACGTACCGGAAGGCGCGGCGTGGGTAGCCCCCCCCCCCAAGGTGGAGTGATGACCTGGTAAAGGTCGCGGGAGTCCGCTGGATGCGGGTGGCGCAGGACCGGCCATTGTGGCACTCTTTGGGGGAGGCCTATGTCCAGCAGTTGACGTCTTTCGGCTGATATGATGATGATGATGCTCGAAAAACATAAACTTCCTTCTAAGGCAGTCGGGTACAAAGAACTACAGGATGTTCCCCTATACACCTGCAAAACTATGCCAGCTGTTTGTTTGTGCACATGATACCCATCACAAAACACTAAAGTATGCCGTTTCACTTCTCGCACTCACTCTGCCGCCGCTGCTTCTCTAAACAACTACCAAGAAAGCCTCCCCCGCCACGCCCCTTTAAAAATAAGCCCACTAAAGCAAATAAATGTGATGTTATCTAAGTGAACATAACTTTTGTCGGTATGGACTTATTGATTAGTCCATAATTTACTTACATTTAGCTAACGAACCATTCAAAAATCATGTTGAAAAACAGCAATCACTCAAAATGGCAATAAGAATAAAATTTAATTAAAACTTATACACTCGAAAAAAGTGCGTTTTGGTCGAAAGTTACATAGATAGGTACATTGCTTTTTGAATAGTAGATGTAATTGGTACACATTGTAGATTTCAATATTTTAAATACTACTTACTTATACTTTCCTTAACCCTTAAATCGAAAAGGAAAAAAATATGGAAATTTAGTTGAAGCTATTGTTTTTATGGATATTTATGTATTTATAAATACTGGAAAGATAATATAAGGAATCAGTTTATGATAGTTTCAGAGAGATTGTATGTCAAGCATATTGGACGTTGCCAAGCATGCGGTGAACGTAGGACGTGCAGTATTTTGTGTATTGCCAATTGTACGGTACGTTTCTTTTTTGTTCGTTTAATTGAATATTTACATATTTATAAGAAACTAAGTGTCAATTTATCTCTAAATCTCCATGAATCATGTATCCGCACTAAAACAAGCAGATATAGATGTGCTTAGTGCTGGCAAGTCACAGCTACCGTGGGTTTTGTCGCGCCGCCATTGCCGAAAAATAATCGACGTAATTAATCAATAAATACGAGTAAATCACACTTTTACACAAATCAAACTAGCCTCAAGGTAAGCTCAACGTTTTCAACAATTTCAGCGTTTTGAAAAATTCTACCCCTAAGGGGTGAAAATTTGTATGGAGGAAACTTTTTTTTTGAGCTAGAGACTTGTATTTGTGTTGAAAGATTATTTATAAGAATACAAATATACAGATTAATTACTTTCAGTGGTTTGGAAAATTCCACTCGCTAAGAGAGGGATAAAGAGGTGCAATGTTTGTATGGGGGAAACTTTTTTTTAGGTAGAAACATAAAACTCTGTAGAAAGATTAAGTACCTACTTATTAAAATACAAAAAAAGTACTACCAGCGTTTTGGAAAATTTCACCCCTTAAGGGGTTAAAAAGCGGTGCAAGGTTCGTATGGGAAACACTTTGTTTAGCTAGAGGCTTGACATTTTGTAGAAAAAATACTAACCTATTACAATAAAAAAACTTAGTGTTTTATTTTTAATTTTTCCCTGAAAAGCGTTCAAAGTTTGTATGGAGAGCAAGAAAATTATAAAGTATGAGATTTGTAACTTCGATCTTAGCCTGTTTAGACTACAAAACTTATTTTAGCGTTTTTTGAAATTCAAATTTTAAATTCAAATTCAAATATTTATTCGTGACAATAAAAAAAAACACATACAAAAGAAATAATACAATACACATTTTGTCCCGAAATGGACCCTGCTCAGCATGTTGCTAGCTTTGCAGCCAGCGCTGGTCTTCCGCAGGGTCCATTCGGCGAGAGCACGGTGGAATTCATCCCCTAAAAGGGATTATAAGGGTGTTCAAAGTTTGTATGGAGAGCAAGACATTTTTAAAGTAAGGGATTTGTAACTTCGGTTTTAGACTGTTTGCTAAAATACTACAAAACTTATTTCAGCGTTTTTTTAATTCATCGCCTAAGAAGGTTAAAAGGGGGTTCGAATTTTGTATAGAGAGCAAGACATTTTTAAAGTAAGAAATTTGTAACTTCGGTTTCAGACTGTTTACTATGAGGGTTCAAAGAGGGTTCTAAGTTTGTATCGAGAGCAAGACATGTTGAAATAAAAAGATGTGTTCTAACTTCGGTTTTAGACTGTTTACTAAAAGACTAGGTACAGTCAGCGTCATCAGCCAAAGTAGCCAAATATATCGTAACACATCCTTACTCCTACAGTAATAAAGACGCGTTGCGATATATTTGGCTACCTTGGCTGCTACTAACTATCTGATGCTGACTGTACAAAACTAATTTCAATGTTTTTTTTAATTAATTCCTTAAACAAACATTTAGACGATAACATGTTATACGTGGATGAAGTCGCGGGCAACAGCTAGTTTATATATATATTTATTTAAGCTTTATTTATTCCATATTGTTTGTGTTAGTACATATTTACTAAATATAAAAGATTTATGCCATTTTTTCTTTCTTATATGGACCCCATTCGGGTAAAAGCCATATATCGCCAGATATAAGGAGAAAAGATGGGCACTGAAAGCAACATAATGGTCAGGGCCGAAAAGCAAAAGAAGGAAAGGTAGACGACGAAGACGTTGGACCAATGACATAACTGAGGTCACCGGACCTAGCTGGATGCAGTTGGCTAAAGACCGAGAAAAATGACATGAGATCGAGGAAGCTTTTACTTGGTTAATTTACATTTGCTTTAAAATGTTCAATATAAATCAAACAAAAAAAGACAATTAAAGCTTAATTTAAATTTATATAATTACTTCCGGTTGGAAAATTTGTTGAATTCTTGAATAAAGCTTGATTGAATTCTTGAATTTTACAGTATAGAGTCAAGTAACAAGTGTTAGTCCAATCTTGTTGGCTTGTTGCAAGTATCAAGGTCCATCGCGGTGTGGCCGCTGGTCGAGGTAGCATGGTAGGCAGCACGCGCCACGCAAGCGCAGTGACATAACACGTTTAGGTATGTAAGAGACAAATTGAAATTGTTCTTTTTATATGATGTTTGGTCAAATTACATTAATTTTTTTAATAGACATAGTCATGTACTGAAGAACTTGCTGGTCTTAAAATAACCACCCTGTATATAAAATGCTCTTCTGATTAACAGTTGTCTAATTATTCAGTTTTTGATCAGTCAGTCATACATATGTAACATAGGTAATAATTATGGTAATAATATAATTTGCCAGGAGATAAATAGATGAACATAGCTATTTGTTTATTATTTATGATGGTTTCTTAAGCGGGCGTTAACCGGCGCTATAACTTTACCTATAAATAATCGATTTTATTTCGGTTTAAAAAAACTGTAATATATTAGTACAATCCATAATTGGTGACGTTCACCCTTAGCAAGTGAAGATGTACAGTCGACGCCAAAAATATGTTTACACTTTTGTACCTTATTCCATTGTAATAAAAGGCGAAAATTGTAAACGTATTTTTGGCGTCGACTGTACTATTATTTTATCAGTTCTACGTATTTGGAAAACGAAAGCACCGACCTAGGAACTGGGAAAATGCTAGGATGATTGATGATGAAGAAATCTGTACTAACATATCTTTGGAAAGTAAGTGTCCCTAATTGATGTCATCATACTACGATACACTTAAGAACTGTAACTACCTATTATTCCTTATTTTCCAAAATCATAGATTTAAATAAATAATAAATATTTGGGGACAATCTTACTTATTTATACAAATCAACCAAGATTTGAAAAAAAAACAATAATTCAAGATGAAAAACATTTGATCGTATGATCCGCAAAAACGAGGCCGAATACGGATGCCAACAGAATAAGGCCGTTAGCGGGGTGCGCGGGACGCGCGTCTCCCGCTCCGTCTGCCTCACCTCCGCAAATACCTAAACATCGTCTAATAAGAGCGCCTTAAGTCAATTATCGATTAAAGTACCTTACTACCAATTTGTACGGAACCCACGGTAGGTGAGTCCGACTCACACTTGTCCGGTTTTTTTGTATATTAGGTACTACGGTCCATATTGTGTCCATTTACATCAGGTAGTACTTACTAAAATAACATAACATTTTATCCGTGCGTTTAACTTTTATTAAATACATACATACATACATACATACAATCACGCCTTTATCTCTAAAAGGGGTAAGCAGAGCACATGAAACTTGTGTTCCAGTGCCACTTTTAGCATGGATGTGGGTAAGATCGACAAAATGTGATGTTGCAGTGATAGGTTGCTAGCCCATCGCCCACAATACACTTCAACCCTGTTCCCTTAGTCGACTCTTACGACACCCACGGGAAAAAAGGGGGTGGTGCTATTCTAACCCGACTCCACACGGGTACCCGACGGTACGGGTACGGGATTTTATTAAATGAATTAAAACAATCAGAAGGTCTAATAGGCTAAGATATGGGATATTGAGATTTAAGGATGATATTACTACTATCAGGTATCTCTAATAATAATCATGATCATCATATCAGCCGAAAGACGTCCATTGTTGGACTTAGGCATCCCTCAAAGAGTGCCATAGTAACCGGTCCTTCGTCACCCGGATCCAGCGGACTCTCAAACAATTATTAACAAGGCAATCACAAAATTGCTTCCATATATAGCAAGCATAGCAAGCAAACCGTCTTTTTGCTTGCTATTTCAGATTATTTTTTCTCAAATTTCAATACTTATTATCAAGTTTTGTCTGAATGTGTGTTCGTTCACTTAGCCTAGAAACCCGACGTTTGACAATATGAAACTTATCCGCCAGACTAACGCAGGCATGTCGCCGTGTAGGCGTTATCTGGGCCAAACAGGCTTCATTAACGATAATTAACTCAATATTACAGCATCTAATTAACTCTTCAAGTGAATTTAGAGACAAATTCTTTTAAGATCCGGGAAACTTTAATCAACGATTACTTTTGTCAATTTTTTTGGCGTTTAGTTGATATTTAAGAAGAAATGAACTCAAATTTCTGAAAGCGGCTCTGAAGTATTAACCCAAATACCTGTTAAAATACCGAGAGGAGTCCTTAATGAAGATTGACGAAAATGTTTTATCATCGTGTAATTTTAATGGGTAAATCAAATGAACAAAGCAACTGCCAGCGGCATGGGGATGTTTGATCTATCTTTTATTTAGTTTTAGTCCTTACCATTATTATAACAAAATAAAGCACCAGGTTAATTCTGTCGGAGATACATTATAAATGGATACTTCTTACGACGCCTATTTATTACCATCACTAAATGACTATACTTACCTATATAATTATGATTCAATTTAAAAATAATTATTAGTTAGTCGAACTATTGTATTTCTGGATGACGTACCAATGTTTGTTACAATCACGCGTGTCAAGGTTTTGTTGACATATTCAAAAGTCAGTTAACAATAAAACGTTATGCGAAATAAGTACTAACTTATTTCTAAAACTTGAAGATGTTTTTTTTTTATAAAGTACCTATTGTATCGGCATAGATATACCTACCAAGCGGACGTTGTATTGCTTTCAGAACACACATAACTTACTTACCTATTTTGAACTTGAGCGGGCGTTTGGAAACAAACAAGTATCTACTTGAGAGTTTGTTCAATGAAGTGGGCGTTCAATTTCCCAAGTTTGAGTTTATTTTAAATTTTAATCAAAAAGTATTCAATTGCACTTGTTCTTGATTATAAGACCTAAAAGGAAGAAGAGATTTTTGGCATACGGACAGGCCAGAAGGTACGTTGGTAGACCGAGCATTAAGGTAACGTGCAACAAGTTCGTGCTAGTACGTCATTTCGTTAGTTTTGTTTCTGACGCATATAATAAGCAATTCAAATATGTTTTATTTAAAATATACATTTGTAAAAAATCTCTATCGTTTAATCTTTCCAAAAAATCTATTTCGAACATTTTGACGACTATACTAATAGAAATATAACGCTGGAAACTCTCAGTCGGCTGAGAACAGCTGTGCGGTATGCGCGAACTTGTTGTAGACGTAAGGTGCTCGCTCCGACTTCTTAAGGGAATTGAAAGGCAAACGGAAGTCCATTTGAAAAAAAACTTTGACCAGTGCTTTGTGGAGTTCCTTAACAATTGATTTAATAAGAAATAATTGTATATTGAGGTATAGGAGTCCCTTAAAATCGCAATAAATAGACTCGCGAACTAGCGGTCATTATATTTTTCCTGTGGCCTCTATTTCGTGTTACTACCTTACTACCGAATCAAGGACTTTCTAGATACATCCTTGTATCTTTTGTATTTAAATAATACTTGAGAAATTGTAAATGTAAATCTAAAAAACAGATAATGTATTTAATGAGGTTTTCTTTGAGCTAAATTCGGTATATGTTTTGTTCACTAGAATTCCCGTAAAATGAGGTTGAACGTGACCTACATTTACAATATTAAGGTGAATTCGCATATTTACTTGCAGCATATATTTTTTTATTGCTCGATTTCTGTTTGGTATATTTATGTTTATATATTACATGTAGGATAGTTAATGGTTATTGAACATAATTTAAATGTGATCTAAATTATTAATTGCGGGAATATCCAAGAACTAGTAAGACGAAACAAGGGACTACCACTTTTAATACTTTTTCTTCGTGACAGAGAAATCTATAGTGGTAGGTAAACACAGATAAATCCTAGTAGTAGATAAGGTATGGGAAATGTGTACCCTCGTCTGTTATTTGATATTCTTCTTGAAGAGGTAATATGTACTTCGATAAAATGGAATATTGTTGCCTGGCTACTGGGTATTAATTTTTTTGCGGGATTATTTTTATTAAATGAAAGGTTACTATAAAACAGTATAAGATTGTTCTTTAAAAAGTGTGACCCATATAACATTGACCAGATATTTTTTCAGGTAAATCAATCTTATATAATCAATACATGTAACTAGGTAGATACATTTTACAATTATTAAAGACATTTTTTATTTTAAACCTTTGAAATCCCGGGACTTACTACTCCCGGAACTTTCTTTATTTTTAAGGGTGTTTTATAAGAAGTGAAAGGTAACTTTATACTCTATTAAACAGAAGACCGTTTACAGATATGTGTCACTTCCCAAAGGTTGTCTAGATATTTATCTCAAGTTAAACAGTTTTGGTTAATATAAATAGATAACCTATGTGTGACATAATTACGAAAGGGTGACCCTGTACTATTGAATAAGTTATTTTTTATTATTTATATTTCATAAAAAAATCCTGGAAAAACAACAAAAGTCACGGTATTTTAAATTTACCAGAGTTTTACCCAGGCCCTCTATTGGATATTGTCAATATTCATGATATTACCTACCTCTTCAATAATCTTGTTCAATACCAAATAACAAATGCATAAATAAAACGTATCTCCTACTATCAGGTACTCGAAACTTTATGCCGAAACAGGGGCCAAAAACTCACAAACTTAGGAGCAGAGCCAAATTTTATCACGAAATGGGGTTCAAATAAGAGGTTTACAAATAAATTTATAAAAAATAGATATTGAAACTAAAACTATATAATTTTTTCATTCAATAATAGCCAAGATATCAATATTCATCACACAAAAGATTTCAAAGCGATATCATGTTCAATAACGTCTTAAAAAAATACGAATTCATAAGAGGCTTAACATGCCGAAACAGTGGACGTTTACCTTACTCGGTGCTTTCACGTTTTTTCGGAGAAAAATAATTTTGAAATGAGACCTATCGATTGTTTGCTAAGTTGCGTTCGTTATAGGTATATTGTTTATCATTATCACATATTCACGTTTTCTATGTTATATTATCTTCCTTTTTTTCGAAAGCAGGTAAATATCCATGAGGACCCGATAGTAGGGCAGTTTCAGGTGATAATGTGGACACGCTGCACAAAAGCACCAAATTTTTTTCAGGTACTAGTTAGCTAAGTAGCTTTAAGTTTTTGATAGGAACCAACTCCTCCGACGGCCATCTTTTTTTTATGGGGGTCATTTTGAATTATAGGTATATTATTAATATCTCGGGCTCTAAATCACATATAATCACAAACTTGGTGTCTAAATATACATATTTGGGGTCAGGGAAATCAACAAGATATTTTTTAGGGTCGAGTTTCCAAAGAATACCATACGGAACCCGTTACCAAGCCTCCACAGTGGATCCGTCTTTCTGCGTGTCAGGATTAGCTAGACTGTTAACCTTATTATTCTTTTATTATTTGTAATTATAGTAGATATAGTTATACATAGTCTGCAGAAATTTCAAGTGTCTATCTATTACGGTTCTAGAGATAGACCGTTTGTAATGGGCGAGAAAAAAAACGTATTAAAATGACTCTCGAGTAAGAATATACTGGTTAAAGAGCAACATGCGTATCAATCCCAAAAGTTGACAATCAGTGCAGCTAGGGAACTAATAAACTGTTATGGACTATCTAGAAATGGAGCATAAAGTTGCAGTGGTTCTTTGCGATCTATCGAAAGCATTTGACTTGGTAGACCATGAATTAATCCTAAAAAAGTTATATCACTATGGTATACGTGGAACCTTTTTAACTATATATAGATCTTTCTTAAAAAACAGGGAACAGTTTTGTGAGGTTGATGTAAATGGAACTAAAGGGAAATTAAACTATCAATGACTAGATTCCATTTCTGTACCACAAGGATCCGTCATTGGCAACTATCTTTTCATCACTTTAGTCAATGATCTATCGTCATGTACACGGCATGGTAAGTTAGGGGTCTACCAGAACAAACACTAGAAATAGGGCTTAATGATACACATGTTCCGCTAGTAAATAATGCCAAATATCTTGGATTCAACATTGACTCTGGATTAAAGTGGGATGTCCATATAGATGATCTATGTAAAAGACTGGTAAAAGCTTGCTTTGCCATTTCACGCTTGACAAAAATGCTCAATGATCAATGCGTCAGAAACGCATACTTTGCTTATTTCCAATCCATAATCACCTATGGGATTGATATCTGGGGGCAGGCAGCTGAGAGACAGCGCATATTTATGCTCCAGAAAAAAGTTATAAGGATAATGGCTAGGGTGCCCTGGGATACGCCTGCCCGCAACTTATTTCGTAATCAAAAAATCTTAACGTTTACAAGCCTTTACATTTTAGAAATTTCAAAGATGGTCCTCCGCAAAAACATTCGCGAGTTCCGAAAATTCAGGCCTAATAGTCGCAATAAAAATAATATCTTACCAATAAGACACAAACTCAACAAATCGGAACAGTGTGTGTGGTACATATACATAGGTCCCAAAATTTATAATCGTTTGCCTAGTGACCTTAAGCGACCGGAAATATCAGAATGCTTGTTTATATGTATTAGGCTTAAAGAATATTTGACTAACAAAGCTTACTATTCTCTAGACGAATTCCTTTGCCAATCATCCAATGATGTGTAATGATAATACCTAATATAATAATGATAAATGTACCTAATGATAATACTTAATATAATAATAATGTATAATATTTAATGTTGTGTAGCTATAAGAAATGTTCAAATTAATATTATGTAAATATTGACATGTAACCATGTTATCAATAAATATTGAATTGAATTGAATGTATGGGAGCACTCTTTAATTTTTAATATATATTTATTAATTTTAGTTATAACATATAAATACAAACTCTGTGAAAATTTTAACAGTCTAGCTATTACTGACACGCAGATATACGGACCCACAGCGGAGGCTTAGTAACAGGGTTCCGTTTGCTATCCTTTGGGAATTCGACATTAAAAAATATCTAGTTGAATTCCCTGACCCCAAATATGTATACTTAGACACCAAGTTTGTGATTCTAAGTGATTTGGAACCCAAGATATTAATAATATACCTATAATTCAAAATGACCCCCATAAAAAAAACATGCCCGTCGGAGGAGCTGGTTCCTATCAAAAACTTAAAGCTATGTACCTAACTAGTACCTGAAAAAAATTTGGTGATTTTGTCCGGTGTGTCCACATTTACGACAATTTGTTCCGGCAGTCTGCCCCACTACGAGTAATGCAAATGCATCTACGAGTAGGTACCTATGTGACATGGTGAAGTAAAAAGTTAGAGTCGGCTTTTTGTTACAAATTATTAATAAGTATGTCAGTAGAAGAAGCTCGTGCCGCAATGGCACCTGAAATCTAATTGCTCTTATCCGTAACCGTTAATCAAATCTATTTCGTGATCACTGATCATCATATCCAAATTTGTTTGTCAGTATCTGTAATTTTGAGTTTTGTGTTTGTGTGAAAGTGACTAAAACATATTTTAGTTAAGTTTAGTTTCTTAAGTTTTATGAGGGTTTAAGCGAGCAATCACACCGATGGGTAACGATGCGTTGATGTGTTGTGTGCATCAACTATTCTACTGGGTCCTGTAACACAGTGAATCCTAGCTCAGGCAGGACCCAATGACTTGTATCCTGTGTATAGTTTTTTCCGAATAAATATGTCTATTCTATTTCATACATTTTGCTGCGTTTACGGTGCGTCAGCGTATTTTGAACAGTCAGCGTCAGCGTGTTTTGAAGTTGAGTCTGGTCAGCAAAAGCTGTCTTACCTCATTGACTCCCCTCACGATGGCTCTCATAGTAGCGTTCCTCGGGCCGTCGACCGTGCGCCCGTCATCCGTGGGCCCCCAGGACGCACTGTAGATGTGCATCTTGTAGGGCTCGCGGCCCATGGAGTTGGCCTCGATGAGGTCCGTCATGTAGGGCTGCTCCAAATATGAGCGACATGACATTCTGCTCTACCTTACCTCTCAAATCAAATTTAGCTCACCTCATTGACTCCCCTCACGATGGCCCTCATAGTAGCGTTCCTCGGGCCGTCGACCGTGCGCCCGTCGTCCGTGGGTCCCCAGGACGCACTGTAGATGTGGATCTTATGGGGCTCATGGCCCATCGAGTTCGCCTCGATGAGGTCCGTCATGTAGGGCTGGTCGAGCATCCGGATCCCTGCGAAGAAAGAGACGTCAGTGGCTACAGCGGCATTTATAGAATAGAATAAATTTATTTTGTACCAAGAATATGAGAATATACATCACCAGGGCTTAAATATAGATAAATAACCTATTAAGCCTCAAAAAGGGAGTCCACTCAGCATGTGTACACGTTTCGTTTCGTTCAGATTCGGAGTGATAGAACCACGGGCTTAGACCACGTTTATGGCTGAGCGATTGCGTGCATGCTAAACACCAAAATAATTATGGCGTTCCTTAGGAGTGTTTGCGTTGAGTAAAAACAATGTCATTTAGTTATCTATGACGTTTCGATACGTGTAGTGCATAACATAATAATATGGGCATCGTAGACAATTTAGTAGTACGCTAGAAAGGTGAATGTACTAGTATCAGGTTCACAAACCCGTTTTCTATATCTGGAAAGTAATTAAAATAGATACGGCGACCCAATTGGTATTTTACATATTAATATTACGCTCGATGGAAGAAAGAATAATCAAATCGTGGAAAAGGTGTAATCTATTAATTTACACAATCTGAAACATTACATTTTAACGTCATCCAATATCTCCATCATGAATCTGTACTAATCAAAATTAAGTTGAGTCGGGTATATATTGGAAAATGGCTGAGAATGGATTCGAACCCGTGGCCCCCGGCTTTACAGGCAGAGTCCATCACTAGATCCACCAGAGAAACCTCGCTCACGCATTTATTGAAATAGGGATGATGACTAAGATTTTTTTAAGATGCCATTTGAACCAGTTTTCAATTTATCAATTTTAACATGAGGCATCATGCCTATATATAGGGAACATTACTGCAATGTTCTGCCGCCAGAAGCAGCACTACCACTAATAGTAAACTACTATAGGAATATAGGGATTCACACACACATGCACGATTGATTGTCAAATGAGTGACAAGGAATTTTTCATAGACAATACCGCAAGTGGGAATGAGATACAATGTCAACGCTGCTAGTGTCGCCACCTACGAAGAGTTTTGCGTTATGTTCCATATTGGTGGATTTCTCCTCGCACTCAGCTCTGATACTCACTCTAATCTAATGCCAGTGGGCGAACATCACCCCCAGCCTCAATCCGCTCAAAGCTATTTGCAACACCTCAAATTGCAGAGCGCTCGCCGCAAAGGCGTCGATCACACTCAAATTACCAATTCAATTTCCCTGCGACACAGCGCTAACATTTGCTTAGGTGACAAACTGTGATGTTCACAACGCTGGCAATTTTCCTCAGGAGAACCAGTATAGCACTGGTTTATGATTCTGAACCATCCTGTTACTGATCTCGGGCCAAGTTAATCAAGCTACGAGCGATGAGGTTGAGGCACGACGTGCTGTGAATCGCAGTTTATATAAAGGTCGAGCGGCGGGCGATGAAATACCGACTTAATAACATATGAGATTGTGTCAATATTATGGAATGTTTTGCCTTTTCGTAAACTTTCCATTTTGATTTCAATTTGTTTCGCGCGTGAAGTTTCACGGTAAATTAAATAGTCGTCATAAGGTGGGTTGCACCAAATCGTCTGTAATCGTCATGTAATCGTAAGCGGTGTTTGTTAAAATCTGAATGTATGGAACGTTTGACAAGCTTCCATGGAATGACAGCTGCCTGCATCATATTTAACGTTGATGGGTGAATATCGGAGCGTTTTTGTCCCCTAATTTCTTCGGACACGTTTTTGTCGAAGTGTCTCTACATTTTGATGACATTTTCCGGTTGTTTGGTGGAGAACCCTGACTTCTATCATTTCACCAGACATACCATGAAACTGTACAGGTGGTTCAACAAAAACGAGTCCAAAGAAATAAGGCGGTTAAAACGCTCTGATATTCACCCTGATCGGTCTGTAATTTTATTGTAAGTTGGTGCAACCCGCCCTTAATCGTCTAGGTGTGAAATTGTAGTATGATCGCTTTTTTGTCCGACGTACAGCAAAGGACGAACTAGACAAACAAGCATGATACATAAATAATTCGTCCTGGGAGCTATGCTTTATGTGCGACATAAAAGCGATCATGTTAGCTAGCCAGACCGATCGCAGTTTTCGTGAAATTACACCTTGTCCATGGTAACCCTCCTGTATTGGTCTAATGGGCTCTACAAACCTTACAATGATTACTTCTGAGTTGTCGTATACAATTTCTGACAAATTGTGGCACTTTAGGGATACCATTTCGTAAAAATAATATTGCCATAACAAAGCACTGTGTCATGATTGTGTTATTACTTATTTTTCCTAAGGTATCGCTATTCGCAGTAAGATGCTAACGTGATGATAAAAAAAATATAAAGCCATCAAAGCGTGGCTCAAATCGACTGTAAAATGTGTTTTTATAGCACTATAACACCTACAAAATACGAACTTTATAATAAATGCGTGTACGATTTGTAGAAAGACTAATTACAATAAATTCAATAATATTTTAATAGTTTACTTCAAAATTATCTGCCAGAAAACTTGGCTGATCATAAATTCTCTTTTTTCTCTTTTTCTGACATTTTATATTATTTTAATGATTATTTTAAATTGATTTTATTGTGAATATTGTACTTATTTTAATGTGTAGGTATGTGTGGACCGTTGTTGTCTGAAATAAATAAATAATAATAATAATAAATTATTTCCATGGTCAAATTGTGTTGGTTGTCCACATGCATACAATTTGTCAGTACAACTCGTTTGACACTTTTGACGGTTGCATCAGCAGCGCAACATGCCTCCAGACGATAGCAATTAGTCAGATTCTGATAAATTGGGCCTGACAAATCATTACATGTATAGTATATACTCCATAAGTTGTCAGTTGTTTTACCTATCACACCGAATATCGCACACAGCCGTAAGTAATTTTAGTAGAATGGTGAAAGAAGTAAAGTAATTGAAGAATATTCAACTGTTTTACTTTAATGAAATAAGTATTTTGAGATTCAGATGGTTTCTAATTCTAATTATTCTTACTATTAAGTTAAAAGTAAAATGATTTCATTCAATGTTTTTAATCTGTCAATAACCCTATCTTTGCTCTAAGTAGTATTGTATAAGTAAGTATGGTTAAAATTTGACAGATATCGTCATTTTATTTTAACAACGTCGTCACTCGTCACTGAATCAGTGGTCGTTCTACGCTGTGAATTATTCTGTGCCCGAATTATTATTTTGGATTGTGCAAACAAGCTGAATGGAATCCATATCAACTCTTATCACATCCAATCGAGCCCATCTATCTATCGACGCTTCTATTGTACCTACTACGAGTAAAAGGTTATTTTATTTGAATTGAATTCACTTAGGTTTCAAGTAGAAGGTGTAGCTCATGTTAGAATAAAAGAAGTCACCGTTCAAGGTCTGGGGATTCAACCAATGATGTAATATAAAAAAATAGATATGTTGTCTATACGATGGCCACCAAATTCTGACAGCATTCGTTTCCATTGACGATGCGAAACTATGGCAAGCCATGTCAATTAGCCAGGTTTTAGTGTGCCACTTTTGGAGCGCTTATAACATATCTACCTATTTTTTATATTACATCATTGGATTCAACCATTAAAAAATTATAGGTTATGACGTGACAGCACTGACAGCTGTCATTCCCTGCTTGATTGACCCTTGTTGTCATTGCACGTATTAGGTATTTAGTTGTGTTAACCTACGAATAAAACAAATTGACTGCTTTTATTTTTATTTCATTGCAAGTTTGAGAAAAGCACTATGCAAATCTCGGCGAGAAACGGGGTTGCCGGCCGCGTATCCCTATCCGCTTGGCCTGCAACCCTTCGTTTCCCGGCCTCTATAGTAATGTACTATTTTTGCTTTGATTCCACGGACGTAATAATCATCTTGTTCATTTGCTAACCTGGTCCGGTGTTTCAGCCGTGTTATTCGAAATAAAAACACATATCCTCACTTCCACGTTTCGGACATTCAGAATTTAACAGATACATGAAAGGAAGTGACGCCTACGGTCTACGCGTAGGTATTATTATTATTATTTATTTATTTCAGATAACTATGTGATCCATATTGGAACGTTGGGTTCTATAAGGAAACCATTAGTTTAAGAAATAAGTAGGCGTTTATTAATGTGCATTACAACATGACTGGTATTGTGCGATACAATATTGGTTCACTGGTTTGACACTAGATGTCTCTACTTTACATCTTCCTTTCTTTGTGAATAAACTGAAAACATAAGTCTACAAAATTAAACTTGAGATTTGACTTTACATATGCATTACTGGTTAATACAGTTATATCATGAGATTGAAATGTGATCTAGGTATTGAAATGCCTTAAGTTATCATATTACTAAATCTAACAATTATCATTAAGGTTCAAATTTGCATGAAATTTAAAATATTATTTATCTTTAGTTGTATGTACATAACAAGTAGGTATATTATAGTTGTGTTAAGTACATAGTCATGAATTTAGGTTGGTACATTCATAATACTGTGTTACTTATTATAATTATCAATTTAAGTATTATTAAAGATTTAGTTTATTTATTGGTTTAATTATTCTACCAAATCTTGATGCTCTCTGTACTATCGCTGGCTGTGGCACAGTGTATGAGTTCTGCATCTGATTGGAAGTGCTTGGTGGTGAAGGTGTTGATGCTGGGAGTGACTTAGCAGCAGCTGGTGATTGAGGCTGTGCCGGTACCTGTTGTAGAGCTGGTTCATCTGTGTATTTAGTTTCAGGTACTACAACTCTGTTGCTGGTTATGTCTGCGTGTGTCTTGTGCAGATGACTGAAGTTTCTTCGTAGGAGCCGGCCTTGATCTGTTTGAATGATTACAGATCTTGGTAGACCTTCAGGCTTTTCTACCACTCTTGCCCCTTCCCAGTGTCGATGAGAAACTTTGTGTCTAACTTTATCATTGATTTCAAAATTGACTGGTCTGGTAGTATTTTTATTACTGTACACAGCTTGTTTCTCTCTTAATCGTTGTAGTTCAGCAGGGACTCCTTGTATTATTTTCGGTTTTAGCTTATTGTCACTTGTAGGTATCGGTGATCTAGTAACTCTGCTGAAAAGACGTTGATTAGGTGAACCTAACTGCTCATTTCGTGGTGTATTTCTCCAGTTTAATAAAGCAAGTTGAACGTCCGACTTGTCGATGCTGCATTTTCTTAGTATGTTCTTTGCTGTTTGAACTGCTTTTTCAGCAAGCCCGTTCCCTTGATGGTGATGTGGACTGGATGTGACATGGTTAAATCTCCACTCTTTTTGAAAGATTTTGAACTCTCTAGACATGTAACACATTCCGTTGTCGGTTTGTAGCTCTTCTGGTACTCCGTGTACAGAAAACCATCTTTTAAATTGTTCAATTACTTCAAATGATGACTGACCTTTTAGTTGTTGAAAGTCTAAATATCCAGAGTAACTGTCACAGATTACCAGGTAAGTTTTTCCTTTCAGTTCGAATAAATCTGATGCAATTATTTGCCATTGAAGTGTAGGTATCTTTTTAACTAGCACTGTGTCTTTGATATTGTCTCTTTGTGTTTGTTCGCAGACAGAGCAACCTCTTACTAGTTTTACAATATCATTATATTGTCCTTTCCAGTAAAGAAATTGGCGGGCTCTTCTTAAGCAGCTTTGTATACCTAGATGTCCTTGATGAATATTCTTTAACATCTTAGGGATTTGTGATTTCGGCACTACAATCTTATCACCTTTGAAAATAATTCCTTTAAGGAAGCTAAGCTCTTCTTTGAAGTTAAAATAATGTTGTAGTTCTGTAGGAAGCTCTTTGACATTTTCAGGAAATCTGCATTATCGTTTCTTGAAGTAACTGTAAATGATGATCTTCTTTTGTAGCATTAATAAGTTCTTCTTTAGCGTCTAATGACATGGGTATAGGGTTTGCAATCCGGATATCCGGATATCCGAAATATCCGGATATCCGCCGAATTTCGGATCCGGATCTTACAGGTTCTTGGATCCGGATCTTTCGGATATTACGGATCCTTAAAATACAACCATGAAAACCGAAAATACGGCTACAAAATGAAGTTTTTACCGAGTCCACGCTGAAAACCGAATGGTAGATAACTCAATCTCTGTTTTTATTCGCCACTTCATCATGCCAGACCAGATTATTTTTGTTTTTAATTTATTAGTAACAAAAACTAATGAAACCTACATACTACAAACTAGTAAACATGCCGCAGTTTCATGGCGAAAGTTGGCGTTGGTTTAAATGCACTTATTCACCGTAGGCAAAGACACCAAGTAATTATTATAAATCCAATGTTACCTATATAGCTACCTACTAAAGACTTACGCCCGTATTCATAAACGTTCAACAAGCCTATTTTAACTATTTAAAATGGCGTTAAATTTCGTTTGTCCTTATCTGTCACTTTGACATTTGTGTTCGTAAGAAGTGGACAAAGCACATTTTATTTAGCAGCCATTTTAAGTTTTATGAATAAGGGGATTAGCTTAGTTAAATAAACCTATAGAAATGATTAAGAAGTATAGTTGACCCAGGAAGTAAAAAGTAAATGCAGCAACAATACCTACGTTTAATACTTGTAATATTTTTTTTAATTTTTAATATGATCTTGACCTATAATATGATCATGTAATATAATAAGCATGGTACGCTATATTAATGCCCGTTCACCGTTTTTGCCATATCCAGACACAGTTTGCCTAAAGAATTGCCCCCTGCTAGACAAACACCTTTTCCCTCGTCCGGATCACATTGTCAATTTCTCCTCCTAGGTTTGATACCTAGTTACAACCCTATTGAATTAACTCCGGTACATAGAGCTCATTGAAATATATGTACGAGCACCAGGTACGGAGTTAACTCGACCTGCTGTGGTCAATCACGTAACGCATTGTACGCAAGTAAGGTATCTCTATATATAGATATCAAATCTACATGTCAAATTTTATGTGGGAAAATGACAGTTCGATAGGTAACGCGCGTTTGGAACGTTACGTTGATTACCCCTGGTTGTTATTCAAGTGACAGCTTTCAGTGACGTAACTCTCACTTTGCCGGTTAGTTTGTAGTTGTAAATAAAAAGTTGAATAAAAAAAAGAAGTTTATACTCTTTATGACCTCGGGAATGCGTACCTATTTAAAATCATTTAGGTATACGGTGGTGTAGCCGTTTTTTCTTTATTTAAACTTACAATTCCTACTTTATACCAAAAAAAACCTTGTGGATCCGTATTATCCGAAAGATCCGGATATCCGGATCTATTGAATTGAAATATCCGAAATATCCGGATCCAAAATATTGGCGGATCTTGCAAACCCTACATGGGTAGTATAACTGCAACTTTCAAATTTTCTTCTGGTTCATATTTTAGGTTAGTTGCATCACAGTCTCGACTAAGAAAATCTGCTAAGGGTATTTATTTCTGTGCCCCTTTTAAATATGACTCTTGGTGAGTATGGTGTAAGATTGAACATTATGCGTTGCAACCTCGCTGGAGCGGATTGTATGTTTTTCTTGAAAATTGTTTCAAGTGGTTTATGGTCGGATTCAACTATCAGTTCCTTACCATAAACATATTCATGAAATTTCTTACATCCAAACAGTATGGCAAGTGCTTCTTTCTCTATCTGTGGATAATTCTGTTCTGATTTGGTCAATGCTCTTGCTCCATAGGCTATTGGTTGTCCTTCTTGAAGAAGTGCGGCTCCAAGATTTTTTGAACTTGAGTCTACAGATAAAGTTACAGGCTTGTTAACATCATATAGTCTCAGGACTGGAGGGCTCTGAAGTACTTGTTTTATATTGCTGAGAGCTGCTTCATGATGAATTTCCCATGTAAAACTTGTATTTTTGTGTAACAAATCTCTTAGAGGATTTGTTAGGTCTGACATGTTGGGAATGAATTTATTTAGGTATGTGATCATCCCTAGTAGTCTCTGTAGCTCTGTTTTGTTTTTTGGTGTTTTCATAGCTTGTATAGCTTCTACTTTCTCTGGATCTGCTTCTAGTCCATTGGCTGAAACGATGTGTCCAAGGAATTTTATTCTTTCCGCTTGAAAAATGCACTTGGTTTTGTTCAGCTTGAATCCTGATTTATTTAGTACTACCATGACTTCACCAACAGTTTTGCGTAGTTCTTCCTTGCTTTCTGCATGTATGAAAATATCATCGATTAATACTCTTACATTTTTAAATTTACTGAGCAGGTTTGTTAAGATTTCTTGGAAGATTTCTGGCGCAGAAGAAACTCCAAATGGGAGCCTTTTGAAGGAATATCTTCCCCAGGGGGTCGCAAATGTTAATATCTTTTGTGTTCTTTCTGATAGCTTAATTTGCCAAAATCCTTTTGTGCAATCTAGTAATGCGAAGAATTTGGAACCTTTGATGTCGGCTGATATCTCTTCTATAGTGGTAAGAGGAAAGTGACGTCTCAGAATGTTTTTGTTTACATCTGACGGGTCTATACAGATTCTAATTTTATTTTTCTGTTTAACACTTACCATGGGACTAACAGCAGGAGTAGGTTCCGTTTCTGGTTTTATGACATCTAGCTTCACCATTCTGTCTAGTTCTTGTTTAACTTCATTTCTTATGGAATGTGGAATTCTTCTAGACGGTTTTATTTCCAGTTTAGGGTTATCTACTAGGTCAATATCATACTCATAATCTTTGTAACACCCTAAGCCTTCAAATATGTCATCTTCACATTCTTTCAATGTTTTGACTCTTGCTATCAGTCCTAATTTCTCACAAGTATCAAGTCCCAGGATCGGTGTCACTTTTTCTTGAACTACCTTGAATATTATGTTTGTTTCTTCATTTTTTAGTTTACACAGTAGCTCTGCTTTGCCTAGAACTGCCATTTTATCATCTGTGTAACTTATTAAATTTCTTGTTCGGCTTGGTTTCAGACTTGCCTTTGTTTTGTCCATCAAGTGCCTTGGTAATACATTGCATTCTGCTCCTGTATCCAGTTCGACTGTGAACTTCACATTGCCAGCTTGTATTTTTTCTGTCCAATTTTTCTTTTCTCCGGCACTTATAGCGGATATGTATACATCGTCTTCAGAATTTGAGCTTTCTTCTAATGTATTCACTCTATTTTTCTGTTTATTACCATAATTCTTCTTAGTTCTGCACATTTTAGCAAAATGACCATTTCTGTTGCACTTAGTACACGGTTTGTTAAAAGCTGGGCATTCTCTGTGCTTATGGTTTGTACCGCATCTTTTGCAGTCAAAACTATTGTTTTGTTCTTTTTTGGCATTTTTATTTTTCACCGCTAAGATTCTATCTGTTTTAACTTTACCTTCGAACTCGTCCAGTTGTTTGGTAGCTTGTTCACTTGTTTTACAGATTGTTATCGCTTTTGTCAAGTCTAGGTTGTCTTCTGTCAATAATTTCTCCCTTACTTGATTAGATCTGATTCCAAATACTATTTTGTCTTTCAACATTTCGTCGAGCAAACAATCAAATTCACATTTACTTGCTTGAGTTTTTATTCTGGTCAAAAACTCGTTGAATTGTTCGTCTTCGTTTTGTTCAATCTTGAAAAATATATATCTTTCGAAAGATATATTTGTCTTTGGCGCAAAATAATCTTTAAACCTATCTTTTATGATTTGCAGGTTGTTTTGGTGTGCGTCGCTGAGATTGAAACTGTTGTAGATTTCGATCGCATCTGGGCCTATCACAGCCATAAATGTTGCTGCTTGGACCTCGGCTGGCTTTTTGTCCAGTTGAATAGCAGTAGCATACCACTCGAACTGTTGTAACCATTTTTTCCAGCACGATGATTTGTCCGAGTCAATTTGTAGGTTAGCTGGTGGCTTTATTCCAGATACTGCGTCATTTGTAGCCATTTTACATTACTTATCTCCTTTCTTGTAACAGTTGACCATCACTATCACATTATCACTTCTGACACCATGGAACGTTGGGTTCTATAAGGAAACCATTAGTTTAAGAAATAAGTAGGCGTTTATTAATGTGCATTACAACATGACTGGTATTGTGCGATACAATATTGGTTCACTGGTTTGACACTAGATGTCTCTACTTTACACATATTGACAAAAACATCAGACACAGACAACATCACAAAAGTAACAGTTCTAACCTAAAACAAATAAATGAACACTAGACAAAATAAAATTACAATAGAAATAACTAAATAGCTAACGACCTACTTGTCGTATGTCACACAACCTCTGAGACAATCGACCCACTGTTTTTGGAAGAGACATTGACACATTCTGTCTGCAATCATTTTCAGAATGCTGTTGTGACTACCCTCAGTCGCTGCTGCAGCGACGCGTACTTCTTGCGCATGATAGCGTGGAAGCCGTCGACGTGCGCGCTCACGAACATACCTGACGCGCTGCATCGATGGGGCAGTCCCATCAGCATTCTGAATTAATTATTGTAGAGGACGCGTCAGTATCTGCTTTATTGACCGAGTGTCAGACACATTCCGTCATAATGAATGTCATTTCACTATATGGCCTACAGATACGTCCACTATGAGAATTGGCCTGTTTGAATTTTGGAAAACGAGTTAAAAAATGAAAAACAAACGTATACAAGAAATAGCAATGATGACATTGACAGGACCTGTTACTCACATTTATAGTTTTAATAGTTTTAAGCGAAGAGGATTTAATCATTAGATTTATCAAACTTGACACAACTTAATGGCAAGATCAAACTAATAAAAAGGTTTTAGTTCAACTATTAATAGTCCGGGAAAATTCGTCTGAGTTTTGAACTTTGTTGTCAAAAGGTTAAACATAATTTTCAATACAACACTCTCGTCTGATACACAGTTTAAAAAGGTAACATGTGCTTGCAACGCGTAAATGATTTGATTTGAAAACTGGTCAACCCTTTCATTCCGCCACTGTACATACATACTACATAATATATATATATATATATATATATATATATCATGAGTAGAATTTGTCCCGAAATTATGTCTGCGTAATAGTTCAATGAATGGGATTTCAATAGATCCGTTGATTTATGAGCGGAAGACTGGACATATTCAGGAAGATAAATGATCTTCCTAGAGATCAACTTAACCGTATTATATCATTAGAACAAGGTCAAGGTTCGCGGATGGAGGGTTGTTGGTGTATCAATCACGCATATAAAATGTATAATATAATTTATCCCACACAAGCTAACTTTTAATGAAGTGTGGGGAAATGGCCATTACATAGGTGTAATTTTCACTAAAATGTTTGAATGGAAATGGACTAGAGATGCAACGGATAGTGGTTTGGCCGGATACCGGATACTGAATATCTGGCCATGCAGCCGGCCGGATATCAGGCCGAAAGTTACGTGCCTAAAATGAAGCATATTCTACCGCGCGCGTTCGCGTGCAACTTGTTACTTACTGTACACAGGTTTTGAATTTGAATCTGCACATATTTCTATTTCTAACAGAACTTTTGACAGAAACATGCGCAAATTTTCAAACTGCCCCTGATAATTGATTAATTTTGAAGTTTCACCGCTATTTTACCTACTCTTGTTGTCTCCTTACCTATGTTTTTCTCTGTTAAAACACTATCTGGTATCCGGCCGGATACTACGCCACTATTCGGTATTCGGCCGGATAGTAAAATTATGGCCGGATAGGCCGGATACCGGATAGTGGCCGGATATCCGTTGCATCTCTAAAATGGATCTGAAACGGATGGACCAACCAAAAATATCCCCAAAAAAATAAAGCACGTAGTGGGTAATTTGATGCACGTAGCTTTTGAACATAAATATTGCTTTTTAGTGGTCAATACCAAAATTGCTCCAATTGGTACCTACACTTTTAGACATCACTCGGTGTGTGTCCGTCTGTCAAAGGCCGTTTTCTCAAAGACCGCTGACAAAGAAAGCTGAAATTTAGTACGTATTTAGTACGTAGTAGATATGCCAATTCATGCCCTAGTAACATAAATGAAACCAAAAAAGGCGTAGGTATTCCCTATTCAAGGGGGGTAGGTTCGGGGGTAATAAAAAGTAAATTTTTCGGCATATTTACCGTTCTCGAGGGACAAAATATTCCACTTTAGGGCGAAGCAATAGATGTGCTTTCTGACGACAAACGCTTTTGTCAGCAGCAGAAAAAAACATCCTACGAATTATAATTGGATTTCGTTCCAATCGCAATCTACTAGGCGAGTAAATTACATAAAGCGGTGGACGACGGTAACATCATTTACACTTCCTGTGCGCGTCGGACGTTATTGGGAAATTAATATCCAATTTGGTATACAACGAGGACAAAATTGAACGAACCAAATTAATATTTACAGTTTGATTAATGTTTTTACTTGGCATACATAACCGTTATTGGATCCAGGATTGTTAAATTACTTTTTCATAGGTATAGCACATTCAATACATAATGGAAATATTTTATCAGCACAAACAGTTACAACTACATGTTGTAGAATACATTTTACCATTTTTGTAATGCCTTTATGTTTATTTTTATTTTCGTTAGATTGGAGTTACCTATTTAATCATTCACGATTGTTATGATACCGAAAGGATCCCTGACACCAGAAGTAATATATATATAATATAGAATAATCTCTTAACCTAAAAATACCTAGGTTATAAAAACGTATAACCTATACTTGAATCACTTTTTGGTTATATATTTTATACTAGCGACCCGCCCCGGCTTCGCGCGGGTTTATATGTATAATACATGCATTTATTATACATATAAACCTTCCTCTTGAATCACTCTACCTATTAAAAAAAACCGCATATAAATCCGTTGCGTAGTTTTAAAGATCTAAGCATACATATGGACAGACAGACAGACAGACAGACAGCGGGAAGCGACTTTGTTTTATACTATGTAGTGATAACACGTCGGTGGCATACACGCGTATGGCTGGCCTCATGGTAAACGGCCACCGTAACCTATGGACGCTTGCAACTTCAAAGGTGTTAAACGCGTGTTTCCGACCCTAAATGTGTGCGGTTGACCATTAGGAGACGATATTGCTTGCAACGTTTTCGGGAATATTCCACCATTTAAACATGCAGATTAAATATAGTAACTCCCCACGCCAATATGATGTAAAGTTCTTAAAGAAACCCCCTAAACTGGAATCTCATCTAAAACATAGTAGATTCCCACGAACGTACACTTTCGGTGACACGGTCCGTGCCAATCATACGGCCCAGCAGAGCGAGAGTAATGTGTCGTAATATGGCCCTAATTACGGGGGAAAAAGGACCTTTTCGCATCGCAAGCTGCCTGGATTCAGGTGTAATTATAGGATGTTCACAGTGTGCCATTTCAGTTTCGTTTCTTGCTATTAAACGTAAGTCGGCGATTTCGTAACTACGGTTTAGCTAAAAACATTTTTCAGGAACCGTGTATATAGGATTACTTTGTCGTCAAATATAATATTTTCTAAATATGTAGGTACTTACTTCCCAATGTTGACTATATAAGGTTAACTGGAAGATAATGCTTATGGCATTAAGTCCACTTTTTGTACGATAAGTTCTGAATTCGTATTCGTACATAAAGATTAAATAAATAATTATGTATTTACTTATGTACAGATGTAGTGCATAATTGTTTTCCATCGTTGTTTCTCGAAAACGTTCGTATTTGTTACTTCAGTTAACCTTAGTACTTTTTGTACTGTGACCAACTGAAATTTTCAAAAAAAAAAACAAGACACGTTCGTATCGTTTCCGTGAAAATGCGATGGAAAACTATTTTTTAGGAATAAATATTTGCGGACAATCTTACACAAATCGACCTAGTCCCAAACTAAGCAAAGCTTGTAGGGGAGACCTGTACAAAACCGTATACCGGGGTACAACCGTACGCCATGCCTATTTCAGTTATCAATTTAAATTTCCCGCTCGCGAGCCGCTCATCGGCGGCGACCAATAGGAGCTATTTGTCAACAAAAACAGTTGGCCGCTTGCGCGGGCTGGAACGACATATTTAAAATTATTGTTTTTCGCTGTTGCTGATGTAATTTTTATGGAAATTCAAGTGTCAATTAGTTATTTGAATGTCTAGTAAGGTAAGTAACTAAATGTATATGTTGAATTGATTAGCGTTGGCAGTTTTTTAAGATAAGTTTTACTCGTGTATTTCGTTTTATGTGAAGTAGTGAGTGACATGGTTGTACTTGCAGCCCTCGGGTAAGAACCGTATGGGGTAAAATCGTATCATATAAGATTTTGACCCAGAAGCAACGTTTAGAATTCTAACGTATTATTATTGTTTAGGATACTTTAGCAATGCCGCGTACTTATAAAACACACAAAAAAAACAAATTCACTACCTACAAAAAAACAAACGCTGATGATGAGAATACCTGCCTCTACTGCCTGTAAGAATATGGCACAAGCCAAGTATATGAGGGCTGGGTGCAGTGCATGGGCTGCAAAAGCTGGTCGCATGAAGGCTGCGCCGGCTACAACTCAGATGAATTAAATAACTGGGGATGTGTTATGGCTTAATTATTTATGGGGCAATAACGTATACAGTATACGGTTTTATACGGGTGGCGGGGCAAAATCGGAAAAAGTGGACATTTTGATTTCTGTCTTTAATTCGGTTAAATGTTACGATTATCGTAAATACGTCTATTTCATTGTTTTATCAATTAAATTTGCTAACTAAAAAGGTGTATATCTTTTACTTATGTTTTTATATGAATATTTGACAGTCTCAGATCCTTAGCTATACGGTTTTGTACAGGTCTCCCCTACTATGGGTACTAGATGAAGATAAAAATACTTAGGTATATAGATAAATAAATACTTAAATACATAGAAAACTTCCATGACTCAATAATGCACTATATACATCTGTATTTATTTCTCTTTCATGGCACTAACGTAGTGATGTCAAAGCGGACCCCGGACCTCTTCGGGGCACAACCGGGAATGACGCTAGGAGGATGTCCGCTACTCTGCTAGTCAAATGCGTAACGCTTTGTACGTGCAGTCACGGACTTTAATTGTTGGTTGATTTAGGTGTCAACTAATACATTTTAATTTTTGTCGACCGCTTTAGCCTAGTTGGTAGTGATCCTGCCTACGAAGCAAAAGGTACTGGGTTCGAATCGCGGTAAGGGCATTAATTTGTGTGATGAGCACGAATATTTGTTCCTGAGTCATGGATGTTTTCTATGTATTTAAGTATTTATTTATTTATATAAGTATCTATATCGTCGTCTAGTACCCATAGTACAAGCTTTGCTTAGTTTGGGACTAGGTCGATATGTGCTAGATTGTCCGCAAATAAATATTTATTTATTTAATTTTGGTTTTCATAGTATGCTTTGAAGTGTCCAGTATAAAGTGAGCTGTAAATGGCTCAACAATGAAAGTCCGTTACTGTACCTATACGTCGGGTAGATTTACATTTTTTGTATGGGAAAATGACAGTTGAATTGTCTTAACGCACGTTCGCAGATCTACGTAATTCACCTCTGTATCCCGTAACTAGTCGTATATATTCACAACCGGTTGTAGCATAGGCATGTGCGTCATACTCGTAGGTATATCCATTCAAAGGTGTTCAATGTATTGAATATTCAGACCAGAATAGTTTTTGCCGCCGCTCCTTCCTAATTCATTTCAGAAGAAAGGTTTCACCGCAAACCGAACCCTTTTAAATTAAATTTCACTTCTCTTTTCGGAATAGATTAATCAAAGGCAAAGAAGGGTGCCTGGGGTATTTACAACGCTTGTCAGTGCTGATTCTCAAGCTTTCCAGTATAAGTCTGGCCTCCGATGTTGCGTAGTTTTTACGAACTTCAGGATCAAATTATACTAGAAAGAGGTGAGACGAGACGGGTTGTAAGTTACATAGCTAGGCAATCAGGTATGGGAGGTATTAGAAATCAACTCGATCATTGTTTAATCTCTTTATGAGACCGTGACCTAGATGTTTGAGTTTACCTAAGCTAAGCTTTGCTTTTGCTTAGTTTGGGACTAGGTTGATTTGTGTAAGATTGTCCGCAAATATTTATTTATTTACCTTAATCAATGAGAACCGTGAAAAGGGAAAAGTGTTGTAAAATATCGGGATTTCTCTGCTACTTCTAGTGACAGGGTAAAAAATACATAAGGTATCTAAACGTTTCAGTGCTGGACACTGTCCCAATAGTTGGAACAAAAGGTGACAAGTATGGTCTCAAACATTGGGACTTCTACCTTACTTTACCGGCTTACTACAAACCGGAGTTAGGAAAGTAGGCAGCAATAACGCACAAAAAATACGAAGGCTGAAAAGAAGTAATTGCCAGCTGTGCCAAGTGTGCTTAACAGGCGTCTAGAAATACGAGCTAGGCAATTCCGGAAACGGTGTTTTTATTTATTTTACTTAATGTGAGGATAAATCTAATAAAAAGAAGAATCTAAGAAAATCGAATAATCAGGTGTACCTAATTATTGTAATTATAAACTAGTAGTTTATGTGACTGTACATAATGAAGGGCATTAAACACGAGTGTTTTAATGCCTAGTTATGTACAGTTACATACACAACTTTATCTATAAGCCTCCATGATGCATTCAGGAGCCGCATATTATAACCGGCATCGCGGCGTTGTTTTCTGGCAGCAGTCATAGTTTTTTTTTAATTCAGAGACAAACTAGAGTCGGATCCAAATATCAAATTGTTAGATATCTTACTTACGTGCGACTTTTGTCAAATATGTATGCAAATTGACAATTCATTTCGAACTAAACGTCATCTCGACTGATATTAGAACAGAGGTCAAATCAAATTTCTTTGTTTTTCAGATATGTTCGAAATTTGAATGAAATAATATCATCGAAATCGATGTTATTATTTAGCAATAATAACAGATATGAAATTTGTTCTAACAAAATAGTATATTTTTATGGTGTCCATAATGTGCGGTTCTTGAACGCATCATGGAGTGTTTATGATATTTGGATAGATAAAAATATTTGAAATACGGCATTTAATCGTCTCGCACCGTCCGGGTCGGAAAAAATTTTAAAATATTTTTCGGCTTCTCAATCAATCGGCTTCGTAGTTAATTATCACAAATATAAGGACGCTATTGCCAATTTTTTAAGTACAATGTTTAACAATCATGTCATCGTACTTACCACGATAAATATTTTCACATTATGGATTTATTTTAGACAGTTTCACTTCACATTACGCGCCTCAATCTAAACTAATTAAATTCTGCGCCCGGCTTCAGTACAACTTCTAATCTAGAGGAACATAATTATTTTATTCTACCAGGACTTCCGTTTTGCGACTAAAATGTTAATCCAAGTCTGATCTGTGTTCATCTTGAATTTTTCAGGCGTTCGAGCCGGAAACATTGTGAGCGCGCGCCACCATAATTGCAATCCCGTCCCGGAATTAAGTTTTAGTGTAGTTGTTGGTTATCTGCGGAGACTGGAATTTTCGTGGCATTTTTGAGCTGTCATAGTGACTTCTTATTTATCGACCTTTAATGTAAAGGTGAAGCGAGGGACAAGTAGGGCATAAAAAATAGAAATTGAACTTATTGTGCTATGTAATAATACAGTCGATATTGTTCAACCTCGAAATCCCGGGGAGTTTGATGTCGTACGAATGTTCGTTGGAAGCCTTGTCTCCCAAAAGTCCTCGGGTCAGGACTTTGTAGAACGGCCGCTATCTTGGGGAAATGTACCTATAATGTAAATATAATAACGCTAGGAGGATGATGATGTATAGAATGCATGAAATCACTCACCGGCAACTTTAGAGTGGTACGCCACGCCGACGCCGCAGACGCCGTTGTCCCGCGCCGCCGCCACCTCGCCCGCGCACCGCGTGCCGTGGCTGCGGAACAAACATCACTATTACCTCGGATACCTACGAAATCCTTCATTTCATTTGCCATAACGCTAGTGGCTTATACAGAGATTTACGTTCGCGTTTCTTCTGTGAACATCGCCAAAGTTAAGGCCTGTAAAGCCTATTTTTTGGTAGGAAGACTCATTCCGCATAAACGGCGTCCCCTTTTATATGATTTCAGGCAATCAAAACATTTTTTAAAATAAAAAAACATGTAAAAAAAAGTACAGAAATGTATCTAATGTACGAAAGCCCGTAGTAAAATACACGTAGATATGTTATAAGCGGTCCAAAAGTGGCACACTAAATTTTGGTCAAGTCACACAGCTTGCCATAGTTTTGCGTCGTCAATGGAAACGAATGCTGTCATAATTTGGTGGCCATTTTTAAACACGAAATTTCGTATAGACAACATATCTACCTATTTTTATATTACATCATTGACAGCAAATATGACTTTTTTATGACCCTAGTGTTCAGTGGCAGTGTTCTCTAAAACCGTAACGTTTCTAGCACAATTTAAATAAACTTTGTGTAGAGCTATACAGGGCCTATATAATAGGGGTTGTCGGGTTTGTTTAAAAAAAACACCTAAGACGAATAATGATTATGGCAAACGTTACATTTATGTCAAATAAAATTATAGATTTGGTACATTGGTAACCCCTATTACCTACACAACCACACATTACTCCACCATCATTCGTTTTTATAAGCGTCATAAATAGCTGCACTGCAAACATAAGACCGCGTGATGACGAGTATGAGAATGTGGTGCATTGTTTTATAATAATCGACTCTATGTCCATGTCCGAGCCCGTTTATAATACATCATTTATAAACCAAATCTGCAAAAGTGACAAATAGTCAACCCTGAAATGGATTCTATAAAATAAAATAACCCTGAATACCTAATTAGTTCCATTGTCAATATAATATATTCAAATTCAAGTTAATATATTCATATTAGGTTCCGTAACATAGGTACCTAGTTTCTAGAGAGACAAAGGCATTTAGAATGTAGGGCGTAGGTATTTTCCTAAACAGTTTTTCCTCAAGCCCTCCTACGCCTTATCACCGACTTCGATTTCTGTCGAAACTTGTTAATTCAAATTCTAAACTCGATATGTCTAAAGTACTCTTATTTGAATGCAAACTTCAGTCATGACGAAACTACTCCAATTAACAAGTGATAAGTCTAATTATCAGTGAAAAGGAGAAGTTTTTGCCAACTTCGCTACACTCGAATCCCACCGGTGTAAATATATCGATGGGCTTGCAAACAGTCGGATTTGCGAAATTGTTAGTTTAGTTTTTAACGTCAAAGGTCGTAAAATCACTAAATTTTATTTGAATTACATTTTGTTTTTTTTTTTTTCCGAGAAAACCAAAATAGAGTCTGGCAAGCGAAAGTTGAACTCACCAATATTGTGTTCTTAGGTACACACATTCGGATTCTTTACAGGTAAATAAATCTGTACACACAAGTCGCTTCTGATTAAACTGTTAGAAGCAATAAAACAATATTAACACAATACGAACAATAAAACAATACGAATACTAAAGTAATAAAACAACATGAACTGTTACAAATCAGAAAACACGAACATCATTTAGCTACTACAATAATAAAGCCTAAGCTAAACAATCTCGGCAGACCTTCAAGAGCTGAAAGTTAATCCAAAGTTTTAATAGGTAACTAGAAGATTAAACTGCCTAATTTTAACAGAGCGGTTATTAGTCATCCTGCTGAATGCCAAAGTTCACGTTTTCCGGCCAGGTGAAATTGAATCTTTTTATTATTTATACAACTCGTAGTTTTGTTTTTTTTCTTTCACGCTAGGATAATTAGCTACCTAATAATTAATGATCTATTTATAGAATTCTTTGTGCTTTACTCCTTTCTCTCCCATGAAATTTTTAATATTCTTTTTTCGTTCGCTTTTATTATGTGACTTTAATACTTCCTACTTTAATTCGTTATTGCAGTTGATCTAACTCTGAGTAATAACTACGGCTTTAAGAAAAATAGCATTAATCTGTGTTATAAAAATCGAATTTTATTTTCCTCAATACTTGACATCATTATTAATTTTAATCCGAACCTTTGTCTTGCTAATTCAATTACGCATTTCGTTCAAGGGTGAAAAGCAACAACATAAGTTTAAATTAAATTAAATACCACGCTTTGTGAAGCCGTAATTGAAAAAAATATCATTACAAAACAAAAGAGAACTATTCATCGCAAAAGAGAAGTTTTCCTTGGCCGTTATTTTTGTGGAATGAGCTTAAACGAGAAAGTTTTCATTACTTCCCACTCCGGTTTTATGATAAAACGAGCTATTTTACCCGAACTCACTTAGATTGCATATAAAAAGTATAAAGAAAAAAATTAAATTCGCCAGCTCTTTAATGATTTAATTATAAATGGTGATTTTATTTATCAAATTGCATATAAGTAATTGAATTACTTACATATGTTAAATAATTCGTGTTTGTTACTTTGTATCTTGTGTTGAAGCTTAGATTAGTTCAGTCGGTGGAAATAATAATAAATATTTGTTAACATAATAAAGTTTTTGTACAAGTGTGAAAGTAGTCATAACTTAAACATTGAAAGCCAATTTTTGGGATCCTTTGTTGACTTTAGCTATTTAGTTCCATCATGTTGATAAATGGAGATGAATAAAATACTTGACGGGGCACTGTCGTGCCCCCAGATATTTTCTCAAATGTCTACTCAAATTATTTCTCAATAAAAAAATACTAGTTCTTAGGTAAATAAATCAGATAAGTAATTAAAACGAGAAAAAAATATTAGCTCGTTGATAAAAGATCTAAAAGTCAACAAGAAAATGATTCATAAAGCGCCATACATAAATAATATAAGTAAGTATAAGTACTTAAGTTACACAATTTTAGGTAAGTACTTAATAGTACAAATAGAAA
Organism: Epinotia brunnichana; assembly: GCA_963854355.1. Classification (NCBI taxonomy): domain Eukaryota; kingdom Metazoa; phylum Arthropoda; class Insecta; order Lepidoptera; family Tortricidae; genus Epinotia; species Epinotia brunnichana. The sequence continues at coordinate 18,751,543 of OY977952.1, forward strand.
AAAAGGAATCTGCAATTTTTCTAAATCCCAATGCGAATTAAAATGGCAATATAAATTAGATTCAAGAAAATAATATAGCATCGCAATCCCAACGTTTAATAATTCAAATTATTAAGCATCGAGTTGCGATAGAAATATAAATCCTTCGAAAATTTAGTAGATATAAATTTGTTATCAATCCTCAATTTTATTTGTGAATATAATTTGCCAGTTTTATTGAAAATAAGCCTGCCTTTTATACCTACAGAGAAAATACGATATATTTAATTCGTTTTGGAACCTATGTAAAGTAGATTTTAATAACTTTATAAATCCGGCCGGCTATAATCTGTCCAAAATACAACGAATACAAAATATGATGATGATACTTATTAAAATTGACTTGCAGTTGATTTGTTCTCCTACTCCTACCGTAAGGTTCTATAAATACTTAATTAAGTTTTGATTTATGGTAGGTAGTTCAATCATTACAAAACTATTGCAAACAATAGTAATCATCATTAAAAAATATAAAAGATAGACGTAGGTAAGGTAAACATCCGAGCCCTCGACGCTGTACTAGTATATGGCATAGGCACTTTATGTCAAAGCAATATGGGTTAAATTCGAACTAAGAGGATTTTTCTTCATTCGAATTTAAGACATGTCACTTTGACATAGAGTGCCCATGCCATATACTAGTACAGCGTCGAGCACTTGGACGTTTACCTTATATCAGACTCACAATTAGAACCAGTCACTATTTCGTGCTTCGTGCACTATAGGAAGGCCTAGTTCTAGGCTCCCATCATAAAAGTTTTCCAGAAAAATCATCTTTAGTTCACTATCCATAAGACTTAAAATGCAATGCACTCACCTATTGAACCAATCGTCCGTGTACCGCGGGTATGGGTACGGATCGTTACTGCTGAAGTCGTACGACGCCTCGGCGTTCTGCAAGCAAAAACTTTTAATGGTGACATGTTCTGAATTGTCAGGGGAAAAAGGACTTTATTGAATTGATATTTGTATAAAGATACGGTCTTCTTTTCCATGAACTTGCTGTGGTGTTAAGAATGCAGAGCGCAGCGCTTTGTGCGACTACGTATGAAATATCGGGGATCTGGCGTGTGCGGAAATTAACAAAGTTTGTGAATAACAGGATACTTAGTATTGCGATTTGCGATATAATGAGCGAATATTTATTTCACTTGACATTGAAGGTTCCTTAGAAACTAGCTACCTAACTAACCTGTAACGAGTTATTAATAAGTTAATAAATATGAGTGGACAAATCTTACACAAATCGAACTACCCATAGCTCATAGTAAGCTCAATAAGGCTTGTGTTATGGATACTAGACGCCGATATATTTAATATATATAAATACACATGCGTATACATAGAAAACATTTATTACTTTGGAACAAATGTTCGTGCTCATCATACGAATAAATGCCCTTACCGGGATTCGAACCCAGTACCTCTAGCTTCGTAGGCAGGGTCACTACCAACTAGGCCAAAATCGGTCGTAATATAAGTAGTACTTTCACACATAAATAAGTTACAAATACATGACAAAGATACTCTAAGAGAAAACAACCTACATTCGCCCCAGTGCTGCAGTGTTACTCGTATTGACTTATAGCAAATATAAAAAAAAAACTAATTTTCACAGGTACCCTGTATTAGTGGAATGTCGGTTTGTGTTAAGTATCTATGCATAATTTTAATAGGACTAGAGGTAAACGACGAATTTACGTGAAACCGAAGCCCAAAATACAGAAACCATTTTGTTTCGTATCATAAATGCTCGTGAATTTAATACGCTTAGGTCGTGAACTGACGGCGAAATGGCGTTCATAAAATTTGGCATTGGGCCTTCCAATCCAATTAAAATACGAGAGGAATGAAATGTTGTACGACAACAATAATAACGGAATTATTCGGGTTTGACAGGTACCTTAAGAGGGCGCTCGTTTTTTGGCCAGGAATAAGCGAGAATGACGGATTTTTGACGTTGTAATTCTAAGAAACGGAGAGCTTTTTCTAAATCCTGATTACTTATTTGCATAGGTAAACTCCTCATATTGGTCCTAGCCGCCTCCAATTTACGAAGAACTGAATACTTTAACCGAAAATACCCGATTACCGACAGTAGTTTTCTGAAGAGAGCGCAGAGTCATAAGTTTGAGCCCCTAATACTCCATGATGTTATATGAGAACCTACTTGTTTTTTTCTATTTTCACTAGCGTAATATGTTGCCATTGCTCCTAGCCGCCTCGAATTTTCCTTATTCTGCACGTATATATATGTAAACTGTTCTCAATTACACCATATTTGTCGACAAAATCGTACTGAAAACTCAAGGATTTTCTCATTATTGTTGAATAATTTTTGTATTGAATCTTACACAACATTAAAGTTCATGCTTGTACCAACAAGATCCAGTCCAAAAAATATTACTTTTGTCAAAATTTATATTTATAAATAATTATTCAAAACTAGTATAAATTTACCGTCGCGCGGGAATTTATCTCAGTACCGGCTGAATAGCCCTCCGAGACAGATGTGTAGTGTGTTTATTTGTGGCTATTCACGAAGCTAACCGGCCACTCTTCAGATAAAATAATATTATTTTGATCTCCGACTAGGCATAGTTGTTACCAACCTCGGGGTCAAACTATACTGGGGATACATTCGTGAGGCTAATCGAGACAAGTTATGAATTGCATAGCTGCCATATATGACGTAGTGTAGCGAAAAGGCTCAAACCCACCGGATACGTAACATTTAAAATTGAACCTTCTACCTAAAACAAAAGTCATACATTTCAATGGTGATGTCTTGTGGGTTGGATCCTTTTGTCTAAACTAAGCGTTCTATAGTCAATTATTATTGTACGAGTGATCGTGATACTTGATAGATTTAATTTATTTACTTGTTACTATCAGTCCACCTTGTTAGTATGTATGTATGTATGGGAGTTTGGGTGAAATCTTCAAATTAGGTACAATTGCGTATCTTCGGTGACATAATATCATAGAGCTGGTCTGATGATGGAGTCGGAAGGTGGCCATAGCAACTCCTAAACTCAACAAGATAAAGCCATCGAATTTGGGCTCATTTATTTGGTCATGGCACGGCAAGACTTTGGTGCTGGATGATTTCCAGAGTCTGATGATGGAGCTATAAGGTGGTCATGGAACTCCTAAACTAAACTAGATAAACCCATCTAGTTTGAGCTCATCTGTTTTGTCTTGGTAAACACTTTGGTGATGGATGATTTCCAGGATCTGATGATGGAAGGTGGTCATGGGAACTCCTTAACTAAAATAGATAGACCTATCTTGTTTGGGTTTGTGTGATTTGTCTGTACAAGTACCCACGAACCAGCGACATAATATGCAGGGTTATTGAAAATAACAAGATGAATAAAAAACTTTTTAAAAAACAAGCTTATATGGCGTTTGTTAAGTACAGCACGATCCTACCTTGCATTTAGTAATTATTTTCGTTTATATATAATAATAACACACACCGGGGGTTTACACTGGAAAGGAAGATTTTTACGTGGTTTTATTACATTTCCGAGTCATCATCATCATCATCATCATCATATCAGCCGAAAGACGTTCACTGCTGGACATACGCCTCCCCCAAAGAGTGCCACAATGGCCAGTCCTGCGCCACCCTCATCCAGCGGACTCCCGCGACCTTTACCAGGTCATCAGTCCACCTTGCGGGGGGCCTACCCACGCTGTGCCTTCCGGTACGTGGTTGCCACTCGAGAACCTTTCCGCCCCAACGGCCATCGGTTCTACGTGCAATGTGCCCCGCCCACTGCTACTCAAGTTAAGCAATTCGGAGGGCTTTATCAGTTACCTTGGTTCTGCTGCGGATAGCCTCATTTCTGATGCGATCGCGCAGAGAAACTCCCAGCATAGCATAGCATAGGCTCAAAGTCACTCAAAGGGCAATGGAGAGCCATTGCCCTTTGAGTGACTTTGAGCCTTCTTATGAGGCCTTTAGTAAGCGACCACGTTTCCGTGCCATATGTCATCACTGGCAACACACACTGGTCAAAGACTCTCGTCTTGAGACACTGCGGAATATTGGACGAAAAGATGTGCCGTAGCTTCCCGAATGCTGCCCAGCCGAGTCGGATTCGACGATTGACCTTCCCTTCGACATTTCCGAGTATCACTCTTTATTTCGAAATAAATGTTTAAAAAACCGGCCAAGTGCGAGTCGGACTCGCGCACGAAGGGTACCGTACCATTATCTATATCTTTAAACGGCAAAAAATTTGTTGTATAGGAACCCCCTGTAGCCTAGTTAGTAACTTGGTAGTGACTCTGCCTACGAAGCTGGAGGTCCCGGGTTTGAATCCCGGTAAGGGCATTTATTTGTGTGATGAGCACAAATATTTGTTCCTGAGTCATGGATGTTTTCTATGTATTTAAGTATTTATTTATCTATGTAAGTATGTTTATCGTTGTCTAGTACCCATAGTACAAGCTTTGCTTAGTTTGGGGCAAGGTCGATTTGTGTAAGATTGTAAAAGAAAAAGAAACAGATAAAAACTAAAATAAAAATAAAATTATGTATCCTGTTTTTTAGTATTTTTTGTTATAAATAGCGACAACAGAAATACATCACATTTCAAATCTCTATCTATCACGGTTCATGAGATACAGCCTGGTGACAGACGGACAGACAGACGGACAGCGGAGTCTTAGTAATAGGGTCCCGTTTTACTCTTTGAGTACGGAATCCTAAAAAGTGACATAGGTTTTATGCTCAGAACATAAAAAAAGGGAGAAGTGCCGTACTGCTTAATTTCAACCAAAACCGATGTCCCCAGTTTTCTCCCACCGCAGCGCCCACAGGCACACACATTGAACCGTGTAAAAACAAAGACTCGGGCGTTGCCAGTGAGTCTACGGCAACATGCAAACAAGGGCTGTGATTGGCTTAAACGCACTACACTAGGGGGGCGACAAACGTTAAAATTATGTTTTATCGACATTGATATTAAAATTAATATTATGTTAAGATATTGATGGGTAACAACTTCAACGACATGGTAAAATTATGTGGTGGTATTTAAACTTCTAGCTACAAGTTTAAATAACACGGGTTGTTAAATTACCATAAATCGCAAAAGTAAAAAATATTGACGAATACCTACAGAGTAACATAAACGGCTTTTTATAAGTTCGTGTTCACATACATTTAAAACTCTGGTCACATCGATATTTTTGACCTGTAGGTACCAGGCCGATCCGACTCGCATTTTGGCGCGAAATAATATGTCCATTACTCATATTACGAGATTTAAGGCTAAGGGCGAGTATCCACCAAAGATGTGCGAAGATGTGTTACCATACATTTTACACCTAGGTTTCAAGCAAGCGAGTTGTCAAATATTCGAAAAGTGTACGGCTCTTATTAAGTGGTTGGAAACATTTTTCTTGAAAATGTTACGAACACATTAACTCTTCTCTGTACAGGAAACCAGTTAGGACCTCTGCCAGTAGCATCTATCCATTTTTTTAGTACCTACTCGGATTCTTTGGAAAACTGTAATAAGAAACCGAGATTTCTTCTTCAATTATCACATTTCAAATGAAAGTAAAAAATACTCATTTAAAATAAATTATTGGTAATAATATCACATTTAAAGTTGTTCTGAAGCCATTTGCAACTAAATTATATACTTGTACATACAATTTTAATATGTCTATTTACCGTTCATACTGCAACTTAGTGAAAATCTTATTAGTAGGTACCGTAAACATTTTGTGCCTTTTAATCTTATTAGTATGTTATTAGTTACCTTTAAGATAGGCACCCAACCAAAACAAGTAATTAAATAAAATAAAACAGCGAAAGTAGTCGAAATAAAATAACTAGTATGATATCGTACTTCTATTTTATCGATTACGCGTAAATTGTAACTGCACTTTGGCACCGCTCTAGTTTGCGACGCCAAGCAGCGGCCGTACCACTAAAAAAATCAAGCATCGTCCATATCCATAGTGGTTTAATACATTGCGCCGTGGTTTACTGTATTGAACGTTCAATGTACAACGCATAGAACAAAAATATGCTTTTTCGTTCGATATGTTAGTTCGATTCCGAGAAATGATGCGGCGTTGCGTTTATTTATTAAAATATTAGTTTTTACTGACTTAAGTGAAAATACTAATACTCACATGTGCTGCGTGACTCCACCATTCATGTAGGTTTTAGTTTTATTCCTATTTTTGCATGTAACCACGCTACAATTCGGCATTTTGAGTAAACGTGGAAAAACATTTCAGATTCACGGCAAATTGCGACTAACATGCGGTGGGCAGTGACATGCCCATTTGGCCATGTCGCACCGACACGCGCCAAGCCCCCGTTTCATATCTATTCCTTTTTATCATCTGAGGTTTTAGGCTTTTGAATAAAATCACGCATTCATTAATTGTATTCTAGATAAAAAGCTGTGTTTGTATAATTTATAATTTTCAGTTCCTTTGGTAAGAAACGGACATAGCAATTTCTATGAAGGGCAGTTTTTTTTACTGTCCATAACAAAAAAAAATTCTTCAAGAAATGAATACGTAAGTACCCAGTAATTTCCTAGTAGTGGGTCTACTGGTATAATTTCACTACATTACTATATATAAATAAGACTCAGATAACATGCAAACTATTAATATCCGTAAAACAAATTATTATTCTTATTACTGACAACTTTAAAACTCGTTAGTTTATTTTATACTAAAAAAACGAAACTAAATATACTTTGTCATATCATAGTATTTTAATACAAATAGAAAACTTGTGCTCAAAAATCAAATACTTACTTTATTCAAGTTATCTAACTTCGCTAACATGATGTTCTAGAACATCATGTTAGCGAAGTAATACTTACCACTTTTTAGTGCAAGTATCAATATCGGTCACGGAGTGAATTCCAACGGTGCGCTATACAGATATTTGCATCGGCAAGCTCCGCGGTTAGTTCTATCCCGATCGCACTTACATATAGCTAGAAAGGGACGGCACCCGCGGCTGGTGCGATCTCGCTGTGCATGTGGGGGTTAGGTACGTTTGTGTGGGTGGTAGTAGTATTTACACACACAAACGCACTACGCGTGTCAAAATACCGAATTCTGAGCGAGCGCTTTTTTGAAGAGCACTCTTAATAATTTCACGTTATTCGGCTGAGATTGCCTACAGTAGCAATTTCTAACAAAAATATCTTTCAGATCACAGAAAATAAAAGCGTGGATTAGGAGATTACGTTTTACGAATACCGATACGGACCGCGAATTTGAAAAAGCTCAATATCAGTGGCTCATATTAAAATTGAGAATATTTTACTTTGAGCCACTGCGCAAAATTCTACATATTTAGTCGTGAAAGCGAAGCACCTCCGCTGACCTCCTGATAACAATGAAGCTGTGTAACTCAGTGAGGTGATGGTGAGGCCTTATCAGCTCTGGGAGAACAAAGGATCACGAATCGCTGTTTTTAAGAGCCGGTTAACGTACTCACTGGTAAATAATTGTGATTATTTAAATTTAACGATTGATATTTAAAAAAATAGGCTACTACACACTGTATTTTGTATTTAAGTAACTTCTGAATACATCATAATAGTTTTTACGTTGCCGGATTCGTCAATATATGCGTCCAAAGTTAAAACGGCCGTTTTTCTTTTGAGTTCATAGATTGACGAATCCAGCAACATAAAAACTAGTATGATGCATTCACAAGGTCCTTAGATACAAAATACAGTGTGTAGTGAGTGGCCTACTTTTTTAAATACCTACTTCTTCTTCTACCGGCCTTCTTCCCATTTTTAATTGGGGTCGGCTCTCCTAATCATTTTTCTCCAGAGCTGGCGGTTCTGGGTCGTCTTTGGGTCAATATAATTTCTCTTAAGGTCGTTATCCACGGTCTTTATCCATGTGAGTCGGGGTCTCCCACGTTTCTTCGGCGCTGACTCAAGCTCGAGAATTTTTCTGGTCATGTGGTCCGCCGGTCTCCTCATGACGTGGCCATACCATCGCAGTCGTGTTTCTGCTAGCTTGTCTTTAACTTTAAAAGATCCTCTTATGTAATGGTTAGGCACCTTGTCTAGAAGTGTGACTCCCGCGGACCATCTGAGCATTCTCATTTCTGTGACGTGGAGTTTGTCGGCTTGTTTCTGTTTAAGGGGCCAGCATTCTGAACTGTATGTTAATGTGGGTCTTACGGCAGTTTTGTAAACTTTTCCCTTGGTTCGAATGGGCATTCTAGCATCGCAGAGGACTCCGGTGAGCTCTCTCCATTTTTGCCAACCTACGTTTCTGCGGTGTTCAATATCCGCATCGATGTTACCATCGTTGGATAACACGCTGCCTAGGTACTTGAAGCTTGAGACAGTCTTAAGAGCAGTAGATTGCAGGTAGACAGTGTGGTGACCGCTGGAATCGGCAAACTTGCAGTGCATGTATTCTGTTTTTTCTCTGCTGATTTTGAGTCCTGCCGTTTCCAGTGCCACTCGCCAAATTTCTAATGAAGCTTGGAGACCCTCGGGGTCAGAGTCGATCAGCACAACATCATCACTTTTTTAAATACCTACCTATCGGTAAATTTAAATAATCACAATTCTTTACCAGTGGCGCTAGTGAGCATGTTAACGGGCTCATAAAGTTAAAAATAAATCATAATAACATAATCCACCCAAATCTCATCACCATAGAACCCGTTCTCTATCCATATAACCCACAATAGCCCCAACGCCTATTGGAAGGGGCCTCTACGTGTTGGATCTATATCCCCACGCACGCCTTCCAAAGGACCGGGCTTTGTCCCGTGAATTTAAACACGAGATACATAATAATAATAACTCTTTTTAATAAACAGCAATTGTTGTTAGGGCTACATTATCGGGATTCGGCGAATGTTCGACCTGTCGTGACGTGTATAGCCAAACAGTTCGCTGAAACGCAAATCATTCGGGCGAACTCGAACGGTGTTCGGACTCCCGTCGGTTTACTACCGCATATCAAAGGGATTTTGTCGCGAAAAAGTTTGTGCAAGTGGCTACACTTCAAAACTTCATTTTCTTCTTCATTAATTTAGCCAATGTAGTTCGCCCGAGATTTTTCGCGACGTATATTTAAGACATAATACATTTATTTAGCAAAATCGTTTACATTAGTATTACAGGTACCAGGCCCTGCACTAAGCTTTGTATATCAGGAGTACCTGTATCGCAGGAGATTACATTTTACATTACAACGAAATTCTAAATATTAAAATCAAATTGGATAGTATAGTATAAATATATTTATATTAAATTAAGAATACATCTGTGTGTTTTATTTGACTATTTCCAGAATCTTCTCTATTTCTTCATAAGATGGTGAATTGAGACATGATTGTACCTTAAGTTTTACTTCCCTAGTTTGCCGTAAACATGCGACACGAATCTTCGCTCGATAATGTAGCCGTAGCATGGATGATAAAACTGATAGTGATTGAAACCGGAAGTCAGACACATAAATAGAGCTCAAGCATAGCATTAAATTTGTGGTATCCAGTGAGTTTCCATGTTATCAGCGCGATTCCGCTTTTTGAAGTTGGCGCGTAAAATCTGTACCTAAGGGTAATGTCGCGATAAGTACCGAAACTGTAATAAAGACCATTTAATGCTCCTTCTGTACATTAGCTTTTATTACTTCATTTGACATTTGAAAACTCAAGATTGTAATGTTAATGTTTTATTGACTGATCCTATTAAGTGCTGCCAAACAGCCAAATGCTTTTATGGCTGAAAATTTAAAATTAAAATTATTATTCTCCCTTCTCGAAATTTAAATAAAAGTAAATAAGATCGTAGTGTCAAATTTAATTTCTACCGATAGAATTGAATACGACTAGTCAATACCATACAGTGGCAAAGACAATACCAATCGCGAGTAAAACACGCGCTAACTTGCGATAATCGCGTAGTCGCGTTGTATTAGGACGATCCCTGAAGATCACTGTCGCGTCGCTAATCGCTTTACCACTGCGGCCCCGTCCTTAAACTTGTGGGCAATGTCGCGATAAGTAACGCTACTGTAAAACGACCATATAATGCTCCTCGTGAACTTTGTAGACGAAGCGTTTTATTGCTGTTGATAAACGAGACGATTTCAACGAAAATTACTGGCGATGTCTACTGGTAAAAGTATTGCATTGAAGGTTTTATGTTTGTTGCGCGAGTCCGCTTCCACGAAAAATACAAAATTAATTGGATTTGAACACGGTAGCTGACAATTCAATTCAATTTCATTTAGGTATTGAAGAAAACAAGGATCTCACAATCACAATAGTGAAACTAATTTACTTCAAACTAAATTACATTACCAATATAACAAACTAACGAAAATACTCGGAAAACATCACGCTTCAAGTTATTTTTGGTATTTTAAAGATATTTAGATGCATAAAGATCAAAAAGTGGACGATATTAGACCAAAGAAAAAATTGTGATCTCTGTCTTACGCCAGCAATGTTACCATTATTCGTTTAAAATTACTTGATAATAAAAGAAGCATACACACACAGTAAATGTACTGATATTTACGAGTTTATCCAACAATGTAAACAACAGTTAGGTATGAAAATTGCTGTTAAAAGGGCACCACAGCAATGGAGGCTGCCTCCGAATTGCTCAATTTCCCTTTCCCCCAAATATTACCTTTTGTGTAATGTTTTGTGAGTTAGTACCTACAAATAATAATAACACTTACAATTAATTATGTAGGACAAAAACATTGGAGTTGATTTAAGAATGGGTGAAAATTTTAGAAGTGCCTGATTTTTTTTGGTGATAGGAATAACCTTCTTGAGCACCAGAAAAAAGTAGCAGATTTTTCAGCTGCGTCAATTATTTTTGAAAAATATAAACAGTTTCCTCACTTACGTTTTGGGTTTAGGACGGCGAATGAGACAATTTCCTTGATCGGTCTCATATTAAATACAAATAATATTTTAAATATCGAAAGGCAGTTAACACCTCTTTTGTATATGGTACCTAACTAAATGGACTCTAGAACTCAGTTAGGCACCGTACCGCACCAGGCAAGCTTCCAACCAATTGAAGGTCTAGTTGCCGAATCTGTCTGTGCAAGACGGAGGTGTGTATCAATATCTGCGACAGAAAAGTGCGCATAAATATCTGACACGACTATTTCTAGGTCCGTTTGGACTTGGCAGATATTTTTGCCCGATTTGTCGTGGCAGATTTTATTGCTGGTGGCTGGATGTGTATAAGAATAAAAGTGTGTACCAATTTTGGAGGTCAAGGAAACCAGTCTTATCCGAATAAGTTCTAATCTTCCCTCTGGGTTGGAAGGTCAGATGGCAGTCGCTTTCATAAAACTAGTGCCTACGCCAAATCTTGGGATTAGGTACCAAAGCGGACCCCGGGGCTCCTTTAGGCCTCTAGTGCCTCCTTTAGGTGCACAATCACAGATGTATGAATATAAGGAGATCGGACATGCCGACTGATTTGTATTGAGTACGCCTGTCGTAAGTTCATTAACCCACACAAAGCACAATTCATTGACAAGACAAAACACGCACACATCTAAAGCACACACACTTGTATGCCTACGCTCTTATTGGACAATATTATACACGCGCATGATATCAGGTATTTTGGGAAGAAACGTAATATTCTCTGCGATTAGCACGCGTGCACACTCGGTAACATCGGACGGTGAACTAGCGGCAGAGTATGCCCATTGAGCTAACAACTGCGACGCAGCCGCCGGCGGCTTGTCCTCTCTATAGTATTCTATGCTCTGAGGGCACAACCGAGAATAACGCTAGGAGGATGGTGACCAATTGAAGGTCAAGGTCAACTTGCCAGATCTGTGCAAGAACGGAAATGTGTTAATTATGTATGATACTGTCAGAAACGGTCCACACTCCTCTCCACACTTAGGGAATGAGTTTTTTAGGTAAGATATCGGCTTCCTTGTCCTCGACGTTGCACCAGTATACGACATGGGCACTTTATATCAAACCAATATGACTTCAATTCGAACTAAGAGGAATTTTCATCATTCGAATAAGCCATGTCACTTTCACATAAAGTGCGCATGTCATACACTGGTGCAACGTCAAGCACTAGAACGTTTACCTTACTTTACAACTGACACAACAATATTAATTTACTTATTATTCACGTGTTTTCCCCATAACGAAAGCAGTTGTTGTTTTTGTTTAAAGTTTACCCAGCAATGGTGGTAGAAAGCCCTCAAAGTTGTCAACTTATTGTTTACCTTCCAAATATTACCCTTTGCATACCGTTTTGTAGTTTGTATTACGACGCCGACGGTAGTACGTTTATTTTGGATTACATTAATTACTGTGCGTCATGAATTACGCTCATTATGAATATTTCCAACAAAATCAATACGCTAAAACTTAGGACTAGGTAGTAAACCGACGCCAGGCTCCTTTAAGACGCTAAGATGGCTTATAAAAGTTATCAACGGCGGTACGCATAACATTTAAATTGTATAATCGAACCAACTGAATCATGACCCACCATAGAACCTTGTTACAATTAACGAACATACGCACGATCATATGACGTTAATACGTCAGTTTATTGTAACAAGGTTCCATGCTGGGTCAGGATTCAATTTTCTCAATAGTACTTGAAATTAAATATTTAGAGTTGGCCGAATCGCATCAAAGTAATCCATTCAAAAAGAAACTCTACCGTCCAAGGTAGAAGATTCACATGACAACTTAAAAAAAAAGTTAATCACATTAAATAATCTTAACCGGATACAGTTCTGCATTCGTACCACCTCGCTTCCGCGCATCACGCACCAATCAGAAAGACCCCATTTAAATTTAAGCGCGCAGTTAAGAATCTGTATTGACTAAACTGGAAGTTCACACTGACTGATGACAAATTACTGATACCGTACCGACTGGCGCCCAATGCGGAAGTGGCCTGACGTGTTAAATGACAAATATTGATTGATTGATTGATTAAAACTTTATTCATTCCCACAACATACATGGCATTATTAAAATACCAAATTTAAAGGTAACAGAAAAAATATATATCTAAAGGAAGCATGCAATAACTGCAACTTACAACAGTTGAAAAACCCCTGACATTTTCATTTCAAAGTTCAATATCTCAAAAACGGCTAAACTGATTTTGTTGAAGCGTAGCTAAGAACCATCTCGATCACATCAGCTTTCGGATAAAAAACCGCATTCAAATCGGTCCATTCGTTTAGGAGCTACGATGCCACAGACAGACAAAAACACAGAAACGACAAACTTATAATACCTTTCTTTTTCCGTCGAGGGTTAAAAAGAACATCGTTAAGAAGCCATGTGTCGTGGCAGAGAAATGGCGCTGGCTCAGCGTTATGATGTGGCAAGCCATATCGCTGGACGTGACGTTCCGCGTGACGTCACATTATGCTAAAAAGTGTACCATAATGTGACGTCACGCAGAACTTAACGCGCTATATCTTCATATTTTTTTGTTTAATTGACAAACAAAAAAATACGTGTTCAATATTTTTGATAATCTATTGTTTGATTTTTTTACCCAGGAAAGTACCCCAAATAGTGTGATTTGTGTATAAGTAGTGTTGATCGTACTAATTAGAGTATATAAATATTATACCTATGGGGGTTTTGGCGGCAGGAGACCAGTGAAACACGCAGCGATCGATATAATAATCTCTTGCCTCTCGCTCCAACCGCTGCGTAAATACCGACGCAGCGTTAGCGCGCGCCTCAGTTGCCTCCGGCCGCCGATGCACGCGCATGTCCCATATCACTCCCTCTCAAGCGAAGCGAATCCTTTTCGTCACTCTGCCTGACCTCGTAATATATGTTTGAGTGACGGGATTTGATATAGGCTCGATGTCACTCGTGACCTTCTCGTTGCAGATGTATGCTGGTTTTAAACGCTCAATCGTGACGACTGTAGTTCTTCGTGGCATCTGTATTTTGAAGTACTTTTCGTATCGTTTGAGAACTTCATAAGGGCCATCATACGGTGGTGTAAGTGGGGGTCGCACCGTATCATTACGCACAAATACGTGTGAACACGATGACAGGTCCTTGTGAATGAAAGGACGTAACTGCGTTGCGTGCGTATGCGATGTGGGCTTGAGTGACGTCATGATCTCAGTCAACCGCTGTACTAATTCGGCGTCGTCGATTTTGGACTTTGTAGACACGAAGAAATCCGCTGGCATGCGCAGAGTGGACCCGTACGTCATCAATGCTGGACTTAGATTGTTGTCACTTCGTAATGCAGCCCGGAGACCAAACAAAACTGTAGGTATTTCTTCAGACCATTTTGAACTCTCGCCCCTTGCCATAAGAGCGGCTTTCAATGTGCGATGCAGTCTTTCAACTTGAGAGTTCGCTTGTGGATGGTAGGCCGTAGTACGTATTCTGGTGGTCCCAAGTTTCTTGAGCAGGGCGTTGAAAAGGTTAGATTCGAAAGAGCGCCCTTGGTCCGTCGTGATGCGAAGCGGGCATCCGAATCTCGTGATCCAATGATCGTATAGTACTTTAGCAACTACAACCGCTGTTATATCGCGCACTGGTATCGCTTCAGGCCATTTAGTGCAGCGGTCGATCATCGTGATGCAATATCGATAATCATTCGATATTTTTAGGGGACCCACGATATCGATATGTAGGTGTTCGAAGCGCTCAGACTGCGGGAACTCGCCAATGGCAGGAATTACGTGCCTATGGACTTTAGCACGTTGACATCCAATGCACGCTCGAGTCCAAAGTGCAACATCTCTGTTTATCGCTGGCCAGAAATATTTTGATGCCATTTGTTTTCTAGTAGCGCGCACTCCCGAGTGACATATATCGTGTTGCGCTTTGTAGGCAGCGTAACGATAATTGACTGGCAGGAATGGCCGTGGTGTCGTGGTCGATAGCTCACACGTGATTGGTTGACGGATGGCTGGCAGCGTGACTTCTGCGAACTTGAGGTTTTCTTGCAACTTCAGTTTCTTTAGTTCTTCGTCGATACTCTGGTCGTAGGCAAGTTTGTCGAAATCAATCACCGACGGACATTGAATTTCTTCTATTCGTGATAAGGCATCAGCAATATTATTTTTATCCCCCGGAATGTACTGTATGTCCGAACAAAATTGGCTTATGAAGTGGAGTTGTCGCTCGCGTCTCGGTGTATCGCTGCTGCTTGCTGAGCGTGTAAGTGCTTGTACTAGGGGTCTGTGGTCCGTGTAGATGATGACGTCATTTTTTTTCCAATTTTCTGCTGCACCACCGCGCCCAGACTGTGGTCTGAAGCATCAGCCATGATGCTTAGTGACGCGCCGTGGACAGGGTACGACAGCGTGGTGGCTTCCAAAATGCTTTGGCGGCATCTGTTGAAAGCTTGGTCCGCTTCGGAATTCCATTCAATTGGCGTTTTGTCCTTTTTCTTGGAGTTGTGTAGATATTTGTTTAGCTCTGTTTGGCATTCTGCTTGATGTGGTAGACAGTCGCGATAAAAATTCAACATGCCTAGGAATCTTCTTAACTCACAGACCGTTGTTGGTCTTGGGTAATTTGAAATTGCCTGAATTCGTTCTTGCGTAGGACTGATGCCATCGGGTGAGACTTCGTATCCGAGGAAATTAATTTTCTCTTGACCGAACTCGCATTTTTCGATATTGAGCGTTACGCCGTATTTGTCTAGGCGCTCCAGGACTTGTTGCAGCAGTGTTTTGTGGTCTTCTTCGCTGTCAGAGGATAACAATAGGTCGTCGACGAAGCAAAAACAGCCTTCGATGCCCCTCAAAACGTCGTGCATAAATCGTTGAAAAGTTTGACTTGAATTTCGTAGTCCTAGCGTCATGGCCTTAAATTGGAATAGGCCAAATGGTGTTGCAATGGCCGTCTTCTGTGCATCTTCTTTATTCATGGGTATCCAGTAGTATGCCATCTTCAAGTCCAATTTGGAAAAAATCTTCTTATTGTGAAGCTGGTATGTGAAGTCTTGTATTCGTGGTAGTGGGTAACGGTCGGGTTGTGTTACGGCATTGAGACGTCTGTAGTCACCGCATACACGGAGTGATCCATCCTTCTTCTTGACAACATGGAGTGGGCTCGCCCATGGACTTTTTGAAGGTTCACAGATGCCCATTTCCATCATGCGCTCGAATTCCGCCTTCGCCGCCTTATATTTGTCGGGCGGTAAAGGTCGTGGCCTTGCAAAGAGAGGGGGGCCGGTCGTCTGGATGAAATGTTCCACGTTGTGCTTGACCGGCGACTTCAATGACATTGGTCGTAGTACGTCTGGATATTGCTTGAGGATGTCGTAGTATACTTGATTACTGCTCACCATGTGGACGGTTTCTTGAACTGTGGTAACTGCTACTGCGTTAATTTGTAATTCCGTTGTTTTATCGATTAGCTTCTTGTTGTGCAAATCGACGAGTAGTTTATAGTGACGAAGAAAGTCTGCTCCGAGGATGGAGGTCTTCACGTCAGCCACAATGAAAGTCCAACGTAAGTCGCGACGCAGCCCCAAATTGAGTTTGATCGTTTTTTCACCGTAGGTCTTGATTGGCGTATTATTTGCTGCGTATAACTTGTAGGTGCTTGAAATAGTGTTTTTCTTATGCTGCGATGATAGCACGGAGATATCGGCGCCTGTGTCCACGAGGTAACGTTCTCGAGTGTTGCGATCGAAGACACATAGGCGGTTGCTTGCTGAGAGAACACCGACGCCCGCCAGAGTCGATGTTGGCGTTAGTTTTCCGACGTTTTATTTCTTCTGCAGCACGGTGATTCGCATTTTCGAGCTCTGTCTCCGAATCGAAAGTGGTAACGGCACTGCCATTCGGCATCGCCGGGCTTGCGTGAGGTTCTGCCCGCTGACTTTGATCTTGACCGAGAGCGATCGTGAGTGCGAAAAGGACGGCGATAACGTTGCCGGCCTCCTGATCGTAGCGCCGCAATTTCAAGCGTTAATTTTTCGAGTTGTTTGGATAGCTTCTCGAATTGCGGGCTTCCGAGGTTTTGTGCTGCGTGACTGTCCATGGTTCGAGATACTGTAGCAACGGTCACGGGTTCGGTGTGTTCCAGCATCTTGTCCGCCATGGCTGCTAAGACGTCCAGAGATGATTCGGTGTTGACAGAGAGAACTGCGCGTACTTGTACTGGTAGTTGATTCATCCACATGACTTTTAAGCCGTCGTCTGGTACCATGTTGCCCCCTAATTCTCTCATTCTTCGTAACAACTGCGTTGGTTTCTGTTCTCCTAGATCAAGACCGCTTATGAGCTTCTGAAACTGCCGAGCTTCGGATTCTTCGTAGACCGAAAGGAGACGAGACTTGAGCGCAGAGTACTTCCCAGCGGGTGGAGGTCGCAGAATTATATCGCTGACTTGTTGAATATCTGCCGCTTGCAGCACCCCAAGTACGTATCGAAATTTCTGGTCATCGCCTGTCCTCAATGGATCGACGAGAGCTTCAAACTGAGCAAACCATAAGCGAGGTTGCTCTCGCCAAAAAGGAAGTAATCTTGATTGGATGGAAATCCCCGCGAGATCATAGCTTGTTGACGGCGTTTGTTGCGGGTTCGTATCCTGATTTTGCTCTGCTGGTGTGTTTCTTCGCGGACTCGGCAAAGGCATCGCGCGTTGTTGTTCTTCTTCTTCATTATCTGCCATGTTCCGAAATAATGCGTCGACGGGTCACCAACTATGGGGGTTTTGGCGGCAGGAGACCAGTGAAACACGCAGCGATCGATATAATAATGAACATTTATTTACAAACGTAAACTCCTTATATACCTTTTCCCGCGAGCACAAAATGCATAGGACGGGTACATGAGAATACCAAGATTTCCATCCACCCGACGCGAAAATAAGTTGCACGAGAGCAGCGCGCGATATCTTGCCTCTCGCTCCAACCGCTGCGTAAATACCGACGCAGCGTTAGCGCGCGCCTCAGTTGCCTCCGGCCGCCGATGCACGCGCATGTCCCATATACCTTTTGACTTGTAAAAGTGCCCTTGTGGCCTATTTGCTGAACAAATATTTTGATTTTGATTTTTTCGAGTGATAAACCCAATCTACACCCAAAACGTCACGTAACCTTACAAAACTTCACTTAAGTATGTAGCTACGCGTAGCACTGCTACAACGACTAAGAATTACTCCTTCGGCGTAGACGTGCTACGAATCTAAAGAAGGCGGCTTTCAAGCACCCACAAAGACGAACTAACTTTGACCTTTCTAAATCCTACTACCACTTCAGAACTTAAAAAATAATAGAAGTCGAAAGGTCATTTGTGGGTATGGGAAAATAATCAATTTAAACTCGTATTGCGGCCTCCGTAGCCCAGTGGGTAGTGACTCTGCCTACGAAGCTGGAGGTCCCGGGTTCGAATCCCGGTCAGGGCATTTATTTGTGTGTTTATCACGAATATTTGTTCCTGAGTTATGGATGTCATATATGTATATAAGTATCTATATGTATGTATCTATTATATATATCATCGCCTAGTACCCACAACACAAGCCTTATTGAGCTTACCGTGGGCCTAGGTTGATTTGTGTAAGATTGTCCCGTAATATTTATTTATTTATTTATTTATTATTTATAATTAGATTTTGTCTTCGTGTCGATACGCATCATATTACTTTCAACCCACCACTATTATAAATATACACGTCCTATATCCTTCATCCGTCCTTTTTTACAGAGATTATAAAGTATCTCCAAAAAAATATTTTCCATATACGTGGATTAGCTTTGTTTACAACTGTACCAAATTTAAAATTGATAAGCATTAGTAGTTTCTGGGATATTTAACTTTGTGACAGACAGGTGGGCGGAGTCGCACCATAAGGGTTCCATTTTTAACTTTTTGGTCCGGAAACCTAAAAACAAGAAAGAGAAACATGGAGATAGTTCCACTGACAATAGCCTGGCTCCTAAATGTATGATAATGATGATATACTTACGTAGTTAAACTTCAGATCTGGATGCATGTAATCCACACCTGAAACAATAAATAACAACTAAATTCCGTTTCATTTTCAGACATAATAAAGGTTGTTCCAAAATTTACACAAGATTTGAATGAAATAGAAAATACTTTTTTTTTTGTTTTTACTTACTGTTTTTTTTTATTTAAACATTAACAACATAGGATAGGGAATATATGAAATAGCACATCCGGTAAATGTCCACAGCTGCTTTGCCAGCACATACGAATTCTTAAAAAATTCCATGACCATTTTGGACAAATGTGGCTGAATTTCGTGAATGCAGCGTTGAACCTCCTCCTTTAATGCGTTAGTGGTTGTGGGCTTATATGCATAGACCTTTGACTTTTAATAACCCCAAACTGTCAGCTGGCAAATTGTTTTATTTTGTTAGTGGCCAGGTCTTTTCCGTAAAAAAGGAATGTAAATTGCGTAAATATTGGGACACCCGTTGTTACAAGCCAAGTTCTTAGTGCATGTTTTAGATAGCATTATACTGCTAAACAATCTTAAACTGATTGTGACAATAGCTAGCCACCAATAATTTTAAAAAAGTAGAGCGACCCGAATTTGAGGTATAAACGATAGTCAACTCGAGACACGGAGTTGAGTTTTCATCATCATCATCATATCAGCCGAAATACCTCCACAGCTGGGCCCAGGCCTCCCCCGAAGAATGCCAAAATGACCGGTCCTGTGCCACCCGCATCCACCGGACTCCCGATACCTTTAACTGGTCATCAGTCCACCTTGTCGGGGGTCTACCCACGCTGCGTCTTCTAGTACGTGGTCGCCACTCGAGAACCTTTCCGCCCCAACGGCCATAGGTTATATGTACCCCGCCCTCTGCCACTTAAGTTTAGCGATTAGGAGGGCTATATCGATTACCTTGGTTCTGTTGAGAATTCGGTTTATCACAAATTTAATTGTAGTTTCAGATTTCCCTTCACTGCGCTTCACATTTGAATAATACACCCTCTATATATATATATATATATATATATATATATATATATAAACTCGTCAAATAAATCGCCGCCTACGGCTCGTGAATTTCATGATTAATTAATGAACGCGTTTTCTTTATACCTGGGTTGTTCTCGTATCCCGCACCAGTTATGATTATTTTCTGTTTGGTCTAAATGTTTACTGGTAGAGAATACCTTACGGCATTAAGTTCACCTTTTGTATGTGTACCTTGTTAATCTATACATATAATAAAGCTGAAGAGGGTCGAAAGTCTGTACATGAAAGATATTCGAAAAAAAATTGGCTAGGGATACTTAAAATCGATAACAGAACACGTTCCAACAGTTTTTAGAATTTTTGTCTGTTTGTCTGTTTATCTGTTTGTCTGTTTATGTGACCGCGCATCACATGAAAACGGCTGAACCGATTAAGATGAAATTTGGTATAGAGATAGTTTGAGTCCTGGGGAAGGACTTAGGGTAGTTTTTATTCTAAAAATCAACCCCTAAGGGGATGAAATGAGGGGTGGAAATTTGTATGAAGCTACTTAAACCGCTGCACCGATTTGGATGCAATTTGGTATTTAATTAGTTTGAGTCCCGGGGAAGGTCAAAGGATAGGTTTTATCTCGAAAATCTTCCCTTAAGGGGGTAAAATGGAGGGATGAAATTTTGGATGTAACTCATTTTGATAAAATTTGGTTTAGAGGTAGTTTAAGTTCTGGGAAATGACATTGGATAGTTTTTGTTCCGGAAATCTTACCCTAAGGGGGTGAAATGGGGGGTGAAATTTTGGATGGACTCCGTTTAGACCAAATTTGGTAGGTATAGATAAAGTTTGATTCCCGGGGAATGACAATGGATAGTTTGAATCCCGAAAATCATCCCCCAAGGGGATGAAATAGGGATGAAAATGTGGATAAATCCCATTTAGTAAATATTTGGTAAAGAGATAGAAGGAGTCCCAGGGAAGGACAATGAATAGTTTTTATCCTGAAAAATCATCTCCTGAGGGGGTGAAATGAGGGGTGAAAATTTGGATGGAACCCATTTACGCTATAGCGAGTTGGAGTCTTAAAGAAGGACAAAGGATAGTTTACTCCCGAAAATCATCCCCTAAGGAAAAAAAAAGAAAGGGAAAGGGAAGGGGGATTTGGGGGTGAAAATTTGTTTGTGACGCATTTTGATGAAATTTGGTTGAACGATAATTTGAGTCCCAGAGTATGACAACGGATAGTTTTAATCCCGAAAATCATCCCCTCAGGAATGAAATAGGGGGTGAAAATTTGGATAAAACCCATTTAGATGAAATTTGGTAAAGAGATAGAAGGAGTCCTAGGGAAGGACAATGCATAGTTTTTATCCCGAAAAATCATTTCCTGAGTTGGTGAAATGAGGGTTGAAGATTTTGATAGAACCCATTCAGATGAAATTTGGTAAAGAGAGAGGTCTCAGTCCAAGGAAAGAACATAGAATATTTTTTTTATTTTGGAAGACATGATGAAACGACCCGTTGAAAACTAACTACTAGAAGAGATCCAGGTCACGCTACCAAATTGTAACGAACGCTGAAACAAACCCTGAAACCTACTCTGACGCTGGAAACGCATACTGATATTTTTTACTCTACAGAACCCTATGTAATCTTTAGCGTTAAACTAGTTCTAATGACGACTCTACTGTAATTGCGCTTATTTACCTACTGTATTAAACCTACTTTCGTTGCGTGCTTTTATTACGAATACCTGAAGATTTGGCCAAATGTGATCGCTAGTGGTAGGAACCCTGTAATGTTGTGCACCGTAATAACCCTGATTCTTTTATGATAGCTTGACAGAAAACCGTAGACTCTTCATCCCTTAAATATTTTTAGCTAGCCTATCTGTACGTAACTTCCAACTGCTATTTTTGTATTTCTAGATAAAGTCAAGTGCTAATATTGAGGACTAGAATTTATTCTCTATAATTACTTTATGATTTAAAATATTTTTTGTTTTTGGTAGAAAATCCCCCTACTCCTATTACGCGTCCGGTTGAACAAGATGTAGCTTTATCATTCATATAAACAAGGTTATTTATTTGACCCTACAGTGAGCTAGAAATGTCCCCTAGATACTTGTGTTTAGGAACAAAAGTACTATCGACGGGTTGTGTGGTAATCTCTTAACCACTCACACAGGCTACATCTTGTTTAGATGAGGGTTTGGACGCCCTAAACAAGTTACCTCCCTTACTAACCTAAGGGTTTAAGACCCAAAGAATGAAGCTACCAGTGTTTCCAACCTAGCGGTCTGTTTCGAGAAAAAACACCAAACAAACTCGTCAGACATCTTTTAGAAGTGACAATATTTATAATTAATTTATATGGTCAAACTCCTACGACCATTCTATAGCGGGAAACTGTAGGTAATGCTAAGACATTCCGTTCTTTACATGTGAAATATTTAACCTAAATTGTGTCTTAAATGTAGAGAAACATTCCACTTGCGATAATAAGATACCTAATTGGATTTTATGGACTGCTCGGCCTGCCATAAAGCCCAGAATCATTTCATCTTTCTGAAACAATCCTGCAAAGATATCCCAATATCATAAATAGAACTATAACCCTTTGATGATAATTAGTAATTGATCATTATACCTTAATGTTTCACATGTAATGACATACGGAACTTAACACCACTTTGCCCTTAAAGAGAACTCAGTCGCCCACGCTAGCAATTTAAAACTCCATTATTGTTGTTAGTATAGTAGACCCTTATTTCAGTTATTTATGCCTAAATGCCCTTAACAGTGTATGAATTTACTCCTATGCCTATCCTGAAGTCCCTAAGCTGCTTATCTCTTGAACCATACCTTAGTTCAAGAAATAAGAATGTATCCCTAATTCTATCTGTAAGCGTTCAGTTGGCGAAGCTGAGATAGCAACGTACCGGCCAGAGTGAGGTGTCCTCCCCCCTTGCGACCGCAGTCTAGAGGGAATACAAGGGGTAGGACGGCCCTATTGTGTATATTAAGGTTATATATAAACGTATTTAATGAAGCCCGCTTCTCGAGTACTACAGAACTTCGGCGAGCGGAGTATCCTCCTGTGCCAACCTGTGGCCACGCCTTAGAACGTAGAGGAGTCTCGATCCACGTGGGAGAGTGTTGGCTGCCTCTTGGTCTGTATAAAAGAGACATCAGATCCTCTCGTATAATCTGATTACGCTATCAGACTCCACCGTAATCTCGTTGCCACCGTTAGGTGAGACTACAGAGGCAGGCAAACTGTTTATTGTGTTTACCTAGACTGGGATCTGGCTTGTATAATAATAAAAACAGTAAACTACTTTAGACACTATTCCAGTACCCAGAACCATAACTCTTCATTGCGGAGTTATTCCTCCGCAATGGCAAGCCACGTTCCCAGGCCTGTCTCACAAAAATAAGCACTGCACTTTAATATAACGATAATAAACACCCGGTAAAACCAACGGTAAGTAAAAAAAAACCAAACTCTTAACAAAAACAGCCAGAGACCCAACCAGTCTGATCGATGATACTTGAATGAACCCAAATACTACTGCGACTCGGCCTTTTATACTTTCCTACGAGGGACAAGCGACAAGCGACATGTCGCTATCGCGACATGGCGACAAGCGACAAGCGACAAGCGACATGTCGCTATCGCGACATGGGGACAAGCGACAAGGGACAAGCGACATGTCGCTATCGCGACATGGGGACAAGCGACAAGGGACAAGCGACAAGCGACATGTCGCTATCGCGACATGGGGACAAGCGACAAGCGACAAGGGACAAGCGACAAGCGACATGTCGCTATCGCGACATGGGGACAAGCGACAAGCGACAAGGGACAAGCGACAAGCGACAAGCGACAAGGGACAAGCGACAAGGGACAAGGGACAAGCGACAAGCGACATGTCGCTATCGCGACATGGGGACAAGCGACAAGCGACAAGCGACAAGGGACAAGCGACAAGCGACAAGGGACAAGCGACATGTCGCTATCGCGACATGGGGACAAGCGACAAGTGACAAGGGACAAGCGACAAGCGATAAGGGACAAGCGACAAGCGACAAGGGACAAGGGACAAGCGACAAGTGACAAGGGACAAGCGACAAGCGACAAGGGACAAGCGACAAGCGACAAGCGACAAGCGACATGTCCCTATCGCGACATGGGGACAAGCGACAAGCGACAAGGGACAAGCGACACGAGCTTGGAGACGTTGGTAAAATCACCAAACTCTGAAGAGTTGATGAGTGCATCGAAAACCCACCTAAGCTCTTTGGAAATAAGGTCGAAATTTGCTTGTCGTTTTAGCGCGCTAGGCCCAGTGTGCGTAAACATGCGCCTCACGACCAGTGATCGTATCGTTTCTTTCATTTAGTTCTTTACGCTTTAGCTTTTAAGGTTGAAATTAGTATGTCTTTACTCTTCCAGACACGATAGTTTGCGATGGTAGAAATATTACTTCATTGGATTATAATAATTCTAGATTTCTGTTGCACACTTATGCACCGTTATTATTGTGTTGAATTAGCTGATACATTAATGTTTTTAAATGTAATCAGTTTCCGATATTGTCTATTTACACTATTGAAGGTTAGCTTAGTTGAATTTAAAGACTGTTTTCCAACTTTGGGTATGAAATAAAAGTTTTCTTCCTCTTTCCGTATTTTAATAATTATAATGAAAAATTCAGAAATCCGCTAGCGAGTATGCCCGGTTCGGTTTCAATGAAAGGAGGAAATCATCCCCTAAAGGGGTGAGAAATGGTGGATGACAATTTGGATTGAACCCATTAACGGTATAGTGATAGTAGAGGAAGGACAAAGGATAGTTTTATCCCGAAAATCATCCCCTAAGGGGGTGTAATTGGGGGTGGAAATTTGTTTGTGACACATTTTGATAAAATTTGGTTAAAAGATAGTTTGAGTCCTGGAAAAGGACAGTTTCTATTCCGGAAATGATCCCCTAAGGGGGTGAAATGGGGGTGAAAATTTGGATGTAGTCCATTTAGATGAAATTTTCTATAGAGATAGTTTGAGTCCTGGAGAAAGACAACGGATAGTTTTTATCCCAAAAATCATCCTCTAAAGAGGTGAAATAGGGGGTGAAATATTGGATGGAACCTATTTACGGTATATCGGTAGTTAGGAGTCCTGGGGAATAGGAACATTACATAGGTAAATATATGAATGTGACGTACCAAGGGTAAAGGTACCTTTTGGCGGTAGTTTCGAAGATGTTTTCTAAAACGGGGTAAAAAAGACGTTTTATTATGGCTATTTTGAAAACTATTCGATGTAACATTTTGTTGACGTATCTTTATTTTTAATATAAAATATTTAAATTACAAGTCAGTTAATTTAGTCCTACGGTTTAGAAGAAAAGTCCTTACGGCCGTGTGATATGAAAATATGCAAAATAATACTGAAAAAAGCCTACATGCATCTATTATGGTGAGGCGGGTCATAGAAACCAAGTTTGCGGCGGAGTCTATTTTGTAAAAAAAGGCGTTCGGAGTAAGGTAATCTATAAAATCATGCAACTCAGCCATAATGACCCTTTCCTTCATACAATCCATACTAATATTACAAATGCGAAAGTAACTCTGTCTGTCACCTTTTTATGCTTAAACCGCTGAACCGATTGAGATGAAATTTGGTATAGAGATACTTTGAATTCCGGGGCCTTCCCAAAGAGTCCTTACTAAAGATAGTTTGTCTGGAAATTCATCACCTAAGGGGGTGAAAAGGGGGGAGAAAGTTACGATATAAACGAGTTCCGCGCGGACAAAGTCGCGGGCAAAAGCTAGTGTACAATAAAGTTTAAATAAATAAATAAATAATAACGCAGTAAAAGCGAATTTGTTGTTATTTTTTATTATTGTCACTTGTCGGCTACATTAACTGGTTAATTAACTAATAAAATAATTGTAATGCAAATAAGGAAATTTCATGACCTCTACATACTGATCAGTCATCGTGAAAAGTCCTTGAATTAAATGCAAATGAGTTTCCAGTCGCAGCAACTTGGACCAGTTTACAAAATCACGACGTAAATTACTTACTTGAGCGAGTGTTCTTACATTCTCCGAGCGAAGGGTAAATTCATTTCTTATCTCCTTCTTACGATGCTTGAGAAAATTGTTTTGGAACACGTAGGGGCAGTTTGGCACCATTCGTACACTTTTTAGATTAAGATTTTTAAAAATGTTGGTTTTAAAGGGAGACTATTCCTTCGGCCATTATGACATAGCATATACCTTTCGCTACTTATTAAAAAAATTAGAAGTGAGTAAATTTTACAACAAAAGAGCAAATTCAATTTTAGTAGAAGTTGTCAAATGCCCGAATCTACCCCTCAAAAGGGGCAGGTTCGTACATAGGTCGGGGAACATTCAGACAGTGCGGGGTAGCTTAGTACATGTTAAATAAAACAGCAAAATAAATATCAAAAATATTTTAATTGCCGTTTTAACATTAATATTGTAATTAACTAAGTGACAAAATCTTCTATCAATAAAAACAAATACCTCTTCTAGGTAAAAAAACCATGTAGAGAAAAAACACAACACAGTGTAAACTATACTAATTATTTATCATTTTTAATGTAATTATAATCAGTCAACAAGAGATCAATCTTAGGAACCTTCAGTTATTTGATGCATTAAGCATCTAGTAATCTAGTACAAATATTTTTATATAATTATTGTGTGGGTACCTACCCTAAGTACTAATTATTTATCATTAGGTAATCTAATCAGTCAACAAGAAATCAATCTTAGGAATAGTTATTTGTATGCATTAGGCATCTAGCTATTTGGTGCATTAGATATAAATGCTAGGAAATCTTATTATCTAATTACTGGACATTAAATCGAGTCATATCAATAGGAAATGTGTATAATCTCGAGGTTCTGGCCGTAGAGGCTCCTGGAGATTTCGGGTCAGGAAGAATTAATGCGACATCAGAAATGTCCACGCTGTGTTCGTCTGCAATATTTGGAAACACAAACGACCAGGACAATCCTGGTTTTTTTCTCAAGTACGAGACCTTTAACTCCCTTTCAGAATAATGGTTGATGACTTTTGCTACGTAATAGACAATCGACTTCTTTTTTGCAAATTTCACCAATATAAAACAATTATCCTTAATCGTTTCAGGCAATACATCAGCATCATAATCTTCTCCTATATTTTCATCTGAAGAAATATCTAATACAGATGTCGAACTTTCCTGCAGACTAACTTCCGATTTTTCAGACTCTGAATCACTGCCTTCTACTTTTTTCTTTTTCGCTTTTTTAGGCTTTGATTGTGCGGTAAGTTTTAGAGTGCGTTTTATTTCTCTCGCTTGAGCTTTTCTTTCTTGTTCTATTTTCTTTAATTGCTTTGCATTATGCAGGTCTTCCAGTCTATTTTTTTCAGGTGTATCGGTGTAAATTCTAGATTTTCCTGGTTGTCTTCCCTTAACCGCTTTTTTCTTTTTTTCAGCCGTAGGATAAGGCCGAATTATTGCTGGTGTAATTGGACTTGAATTTTTGGGATATTGTAAATGGTAACCGTTTTACCTGGATTTGTCACGTGCCAATCATTGAAAGCTGTTTTTAATTTGGACTTAAATGGCCCAAACACTGCAACGTCTAAGGGTTGCAGCTTGTGAGATGTGTGTGGTGGGAATGACAGATAGATTATACCATTGTCTCGTGCGTAGTTAATCGCTGCCAAACTTATGTGACTTTCATGATTATCACACAATAATAGAATTGGATTTTCTTTTGTACTCAGTGTATGTTTCTGTATATGCTTCAATACTTCTACAAATATTTCAGAATTGATCCAACCAGTTCTATTTGTAGTCCCAAGACTACCTTCTGGAGCTCCTTCCATAAAGTGGTCTTTATAATGTACTCGAGGAAACACAAACAGTGGAGGAATGGTGTTTCCACTCGCTGAGATAATGCCGCCAAATGTAACCAGCTCACCTCTTTCTGCGGAGACTATTAATTTGTCCGACTTGCCTTTGTGTCTTTGCAGCTAACACTTTCGGAGTATCTAAAACAGTCGATATACCAGTCTCATCGAAATTAAATATACGATCTGCAGTAAACCTGTGTCTTTCATAAACAGTTTTCAAATTATCGAAAAACTCATTTACAACTGTTTTGTTGAAACCAAAAGCTCTGGCAGCACTTGTGTTTTCCGGTTTTCTTAAACTTAAACGATTATTTCACTTTCGAAATCCATGGATCCAGTCAATACCTGCCAATCCAGTTTCATCCCATTTAGGTGGATATTTTCGTTTCAATGCTTTGGCATACTGATATGCCAGTGCTCTGACTTGGAGTAGTGTGAGCCCGAAATGCATTTTCGAACTTTCTTCAATGTATTCAATCAACTCTGACTCTTCATCGTTAGAAAAAACTTGGTAACTTGTGAATTTAGACTGATATGTATGGTTCGGGCCAACCTCATCACTTTTGTTCTTTATTTTCTTTACTCGACTTTCCAAAGTTGAAGCTTTAACATTGTGTTTATCCGCTGCCTTTCTATACGACAATTTTCCTTCTAAAACATCTTTTATTGCCTGTACCATATCATTTTCATTTACTGTTGTACATCTTGTGTTTTTTTTCTTATAATTCCGCACCATTTTTGAAAATTTTCTGAAATAATAAAAAAACTTGTTACTAGGGGTACATTCGTACAGTCATGATTACGAGTGAGGGTACATTCGTACGCGTATGAACGTGCCCCAGATGTAGGCGTACGAACCTTCCCCGAAGGTCAAAAATAAAATATTTTTACCTATACAGAAAGCATGCAGATAAATACGCAAAATGTGTACTTTATTATGAATATGATAGTAATTACTTACCGTTGGATAATAAACTTATGGAATTTGACACTTCACTTAAGCACGGAACATCCGAGAACATCGATAAATAAATTACTTTGGGTGCGTGAAAACACATAACGCCCTCTCGTGTCGCTCGCGGTGGCCGCACTGACGGCTAACTTCGTGTGATACAGGTCGCTACCGGCACCTACTCACACACACAAAGCCGCACAGATACGGTTGTCCTAGTACGCTGTAGTAGTGACTGTACGTAGGTTCCCCGTGTACGAATGGTGCCAAACTGCCCCTACATTGGCACGTGTTTAGGTCATATACTTTGACATGTACATATTTATTTTCCTTTAATGACAAACCTTTGTTTAACTTGCTTTGTTTGTATGTATGTAAGTATGTAAGTTAGTAGACCTACAAAATTTGCAACTAATTTTTCAGCTACGAGTACCCGACTTTCATAGCAATTCATAAACTGCACCGGATAAACCGGTTTTTGGATTCATCGGAACCCTAATAATGACTAGTTGATGACCGTGCGAAAAAATGCACAGTTGGAAATAAAAGCTTGTACTAAAAAAAATTTTTTGACATAACCTTATCACTGTCCCGTCAAATCATCAAATCTTGCAAGTCATATCTACTTCTCGTACTTCAACTGAGTATTATTTTTTACTTGTTACAGTTTCCAATGATCCTGAATACGGCGAGTTTCTCTTGTGTCTAGTTTAGGAGTTGCTATAGCTACCTTCTGTATCTCAATGGTGACCGAACTTACAAAAGTAGGTTTATCAAATCGCAGCTTAATGGGATACGGGAAGTTGCTGAAAAATGGGTTGCATGATGACAACTGACATATTTACATACGAACAGTGCAAGTTAAATAAAAACTTGTAAAATTAAAATAGCTACTACACGAACTCTTTAACAATCACGCTAAACATTCTGTTTCTAAAATTACCGACAACTTCCACAGGAAAATAAGCACAAAATAACTCCATAACTTGGCCGCTACGCTCATTCCATATAACATTACACTTTTAAAGTACAAATTCGTCTATATCTCTTCATTTATCTATATTATCTAGAATATCAAAGGGAAATATTGTACTAGTTTTACTTATTGCGATCATTAAGTAAATCCAAACATGACAATACATTTTTCACTTCTCATGCTTGCAAAGTTCGCCTTTGTGCTGGATGTACTCGTATGCTGCACAAAATGCCACTTTTATGCTCTAGTGCACAAAGTAAAATTGTTTTAAAAAGTAAGAAAATCGGGCCTAGTTAATCAGCCACACACACAACAAAACTTCGTAGAATAAACTTGTTATTATTTTTTGATTTGCTATGTGTTTTCTATTACTAAATCAATAAAACCAGATAAAATATAAGTCAATTATTATTTAAAAACGTTTCGAACCATTAAGAGCCTGACAAGACCAAACTTGTTTAAATTGATATTATTTGAGCAGTTGTATAAGAAAAACTATTTGTTCTAGCACATCAAAAAAAATATAAGTTAATATTTATCATATTTCCAAGACCGTAGATGGACTCGAAACATAATTGGATGAAATCGGCTCGATAGAAAATAATTGCAAAGATTGGTCTTAAAATCATCTTAAACGGTTCTATGCCCTTATTATGTTGACGTATGGGTCTGCAATTAAAAAGACGAAGTCCACATATTCATACCTAAACCGTAGACATTTCACAAATAATCCACACTATTTTTTATTTCAATATTTTTTCATTATTTTTGTCTAAAACCTGGCCGCTCAAGTAACACTCGCTCTCGTTTACTCCGATACAAATAGACAGTGTGCGCGTTTTTGGTGTTGACAGCGCCTTAAATGACTTGGCAGTATGAAGTACCTAAATAAGTTTAATTCCCGTTTCAATAAATAAACATAAAAACTTTAAAAAGTAAAGAGGCCGGAATGTATCGTTATTTTATTAAATTTTGCAAATATTTGTTTATTTCTCGCAATCAAAGTGAAAAGCAGTGTGTATGACTCGGGCATAAATGACCCATTTTATCCCTCGAATTAACTATCGACCCTCGCCGGTGGCTCGGTTAGATATAAACGTCTCGGGTGAAATGACTCGTTTTATGCACTTGTTGTAGTATTTCTCGTTTCAAAATGGGTATCCATAAAATCCCCCGTGTGGTGTCGGGTCAGAATAGCCCCTTTTTTCCCGTGGGTTTCGTAAGAGTCGACTAAGGGAACAGGGTTGAAGTGTGTTGTGGGCGATGGGCTAGCAACCTATCACTGCAACATCACATTTTGTTGATCTTTTATACCCACATCCGACTTATCACTCCTAAGCACAAATTGGCAAAGTCTGCAAAATCTGCCTACATAATGGGTCCATCCATCTATAATAGACTGCCCGTAACGGTCAGAAATGCAACTCCCACCGTCGCATTTAAGAAAAAGCTACGCAAGTGGCTACTAGATTTAACTCTGTACAGTGTCGAGGAGTTTCTTAAACTACCGTGTACATAACAAATTACATACTTAATTACTTATTATTTTCAAATTTGACTTGTAACAATGGTGATATCAATAAAGAATTGTATTGTAATTGTATTGTATTGTATTGTACATTTATGCTAAAAGTGGCACTGGAAAACAAGTTTCATGTGCTCTGCCTACCCCTTTTAGGGATAAAGGCGTGATGGTATGTATGTATGTATCCATAAAATCGCATGACATGATATTAATTAAGTGATGAGTTGATGACAATGGCTCCCTAGACACCAAACTTAGTTTAAAAGTCTTTTATCTCTTTGAATATAACAATTTATTATATAAAAATGAATTGTGTTGCTGGGGACAGGAAATTTATTTTAAATTAGGTCAACACTACGTTTCAGCTGTCTCGAACAAAGAACCTCGTTGACTCATTTTCATCCCGGCAAAGGAAAATAAAAGTGCTCCCGTGTTAATGCGCTAATTTAAATGTAAAATCTATGCAAATGGTTCTTTATGAAACGATTGTGATACCGGTATTATACCTAAAATAAAGATTTTTTATGACTTCTATGTCAAAAAATATAACCCGTGTGTCCACCGAATGAGTGCCCATGTAAGTAATACCGGTGTGTATATTTTCGCCGCGTGTCGAGTACGAGTAAACACAAATAAATGCCTTTTCCAATTCACTTAATCTATCTTTAGTATAAACATCGATTCAAGTAAATAATTATGCTATGATAGCGTAAATTTGAGACAAGCTAGTGTACATTTCAACTTCAACATACTCGTATGGAACAAAGACCGCAAAACATTCTGATGACAACTCTATTCCTAAAGCCGTAAGAGCGTGTCAGATATTTATGCGGCCTTTGATTCATCATATATTGATGCCGGTGACTGTACCAAATTTAATTGGTTGACTGGTGTTTAGAACATGTTTGATTGAGTTGCATTGCAAAAATCGACTTACATCTTTATAATTATCAAGTACGAGAATGAAGGAAGTCGGATGTGATGATGAATGTCAAGTTTTGAATAAACTTTGAGGTGAAACTGGTAAGGATTCATGTGAACAAGGCAACTAATGGACCTTGCTAAACGGAAACTTTAGGGCACTATCCGTTTAGGACTTTCTTACTAAAGTTCTGGTGAAATGTTCCAGAAATTTCTTAGAATATTCCCTACTGAACTTTCAAGAAGTCTACTGGCACTCATAGGGAACAATAACATTAAAGACTGGACAATAATGTCCAGTCTTTAATAACCTCCCAATGTGTCAAAGTATATCCATATGGCCCCCAATCAAATCTACTCTTGACTTGGTAGCCAGTTGTGTCAGCCCCGCCATTCTGGCCCGTGTTCTTCAGATACCATTGAAGCGGGAAGTAATCTCTAATGTAATTGACCACAAACCCGTAACCATTCACGCTACAGACTTGTGGTCAGTTACCCCAATAAGATTCGTAGCGTCCCGACGCTCCCCTGGGCGGTTCACTCAGTGATTTCGTCACGCCGCTACAAATACATGCCGGCCAGCCGCCAACTGGCGGTCCGGTCCATTAAATAGTAGTTGCCGCGCGCTGGTACGGGACGCACTCACGGGTCGCAGCGCGTTGCATGCGATAGAAAGGGATGGCCACATTTAGGCACGTTTGGCGTACCTAAACAGGGAATTTATTAACAGAGAACCTTCTGTACGTAGGACTATTACTTATTCTGTGGTAGCGTATCGTAACGTACCGTCATCCATGATGGCAGTAGTGACGTTGACGCCGGTGTAGCCCAGCGCCCACGCCGCCTCCACGTTGAGGTCCAGTTTGGGCTTGCCGCCGTTCTGGCCCGTGTTCTTCAGGTACCATTGCAGCGGGAAGTAAGGGTCCCTGGGCTCGTCGGCTGGCGCTGGCGCGGTTTCTGGCAGCCGGAGGGGCCGGAAGCCGCGCTTGACGCGCTTGAAGCCGGTCTGCTGGACTGCTGTGTGGATCTGTTGAAAGAAGATATTATTAAACGATTGCTGGATTTTATAATTCAACAAAATTATTGAAGTACCTATACTGGTTGTAGTAGTTGATAATGATAAGCTTGCTGGCACTGCCATCATCAGATTGACCAAAGCTGCCAAAAAATATATAAAGACCCAACGAATTTGTAGAAAACCAAAAATTATACGAGAATAGTAAAGAAGTTACTTGCATTACCGACGTTATCTGGTAATTTATACGGTCCTCACGACTCACGACATAGGCTCGGCCTAGAGTTAAGACCACTGATTGCTCAAATGAAATGTACTAGGTTAAGGTGGTTCGATTGCCATACAAAACGTTATTTGACATTAGTAGGCTAACGGCGTGATATTTTAAGAAACTTATGTAACAAACTTTCAACAAACTTTGTTTTTGGTCGAAAAATTTATTTCTTATCAAATAAACGAATTTATTTATTTATTTATTATTTTATTTATTCATAAATTGGCTTCCCATTTGCGCCAAATTCCCCCTTTCCTAGAATAAACTTATATAAACTAGATTAATTTGAGAAATTGGTTTGTCACGTGATATTTTGGGAAAACTATTTTTCTCAAATTAATCTAGTTTATACAAGTTTATTCTAAGAAAGGGGGAATTTGGCGCAAATGGGAAGCCAATTGATGAACATTTGTTACATAAGTTTCTTACAATATCACGCCGTTAGCCTGCGAATGTCAAATAACGCTTTGTATGGCAATCGAACCACCTTAAGTTTATGGTTTCTTTCTTTATTGTAGGTACAACGGCTTTCTGGTAAATAAAAATAATTGCATTTTGTATTCGTTTTTAGGGTTCCGTACTCAAAGAGTAAAACGAGACCCTATTACTAAGACTTCGCTGTCCGTCCGTCTGTCTGTCACCAGGCTGTATCTCAAGAACCGTGATAGCTAGAGAGTTGAAATTTTCACAGATTATGTATTTCTGCTGCCGCTATAACAACAAATACTAAAAACTAAATAAAATATTTCTTTAAGTGGGGCTCCCATACAAAAAACGTGATTTTTTGCCGTTTTTATAGATTATCTGTCACCAGGCTGTATCTCAAGAACCGTGATAGCTAGAGTGTTGAAATTTTGACAGATTACGTATTTATGTTGCCGCTATAACAACAAATACTAAAAACAAAATAATTTTTTTTTTAAGGGGGGCTCCCATACAACAAACGTGATTTATTTGCCGTTTTTATAGATAATGGTACGGAACCCTTCGTGCGCGAGTCCAACTCGCACTTGGCTGGTTTTTTTTTTTGTATCTAACGTAGGGTCGGGTCGGTAACGGTGGCTCGGTCGGGTACACCGACTCGCGCCTATATTTCCTAGATAGAACAGCAATAGCTCCCTGTCTCTGCCGGGAGCACTTGACACCCAAACACGTACAAACCAGTGATCCGCCCGCTCCCGCGCAGTTCGTATGTGTAGTAAGTGGTTTTGTGTTTCAGTGGGAGAAAAATCACTTTTAAAGGCATTTTACACATGTTTTTATGTATTGATATTTAAGCATTAATACAAGCATTGTTGTTTTGATGCAAAGTGACGTTAAAATGCTATGCAATGACATAGATTCGCGTGTCCTTCGGCAAGCAAGGTGAAACTTATGCGCCGGTGAATTCGAAATGGCTACCGCGTGACCAGTGGCTCAAAATTAAGTAGTGCACAGTGACTCGAGTATTTTAATTTATCATGATGACTGTTATGTTATTTGCTTGAAATAAGAATAAAAATAGAATAGAATAAAAACCCTTTTTTCATTTTTAGAGCTCAAACGACAAAGAAACAAAGTCAGAAAATAGGTTGATCGCAAATATCCTAAGTGATTTGTTTTTATAACTTTTATGTGACTGATTTTGATAGATATTAAGCTTAGAGTATATTTCTACTCAAACAAATGAATAAGACTGAATATAAGTTATAGTTTTAGTTGAATATTATACACTTGAGCCACTGTGTACTGTTAGAGTCTCTGTGTACTACAGGGTCGAGTCACAGTACCCCAGTACCAGTACACAGAGGCTCATTTCCCATTTCTTTAAAACATTGTCTGACTACTTTACTATTGTCTTTATTGAAAAACTGATAATACAAGGAAACATTTAATAACCAAAGCACGTTGAGTGTGAATTTCAGCTCGCTACCACGAATTTTTCTTCATAATTTGAGCGTCTGAAAAAATCCGAGCCACTGTTACCGACCCGACCCTACATATTTTAATATTGCGTTCTTATCAAGGACTAAAGTCGGGAAAATGGATTTGAAAGATATAAAGTAAGTTAGTTCTAGTAACGCAACCATGTTTGGTTTCATAAAACAATTTAGGTTATATGATGATTTATGAAAAAAACGGCCAAGTGCGAGTCGGACTCGCACATGAAGGGTTCCGTGAAATAAATTGCGGTTTACGATTTATGACGTATTAAAAAAAAACTATTTATTAGATCTCGTTCAAACCAATTTTTGGTGGAAGTTTACATGGTAATGTACATCACATATTTTTTTTAGTTTTATCATTCTCTTATTTTAGAAGTTACAGGGGGACACACATTTTACCACTTTGGAAGTGTCTCTCGCGCAAACTATTCAGTTTAGAAAAAAATTATGTTAGAAACCTCTATATCATTTTTGAAGACCTATCCATGTATGGATTTGATGAAAAAAAATTTTTTGAGTTTCAGTTCTGAGTATGGGGACCCCTAAAACTTAATGTTTTTTTTTCAATTTTTGTGTGAAAATCTTAATGCGGTTCACAGAATAGATTTAGATTTAGATTTATTTATTTCGAGATAAAAATTACAATATAGGTTTGCATACAATGTCAAAATTATAAGAATCCTTATCACGATCGTCAATAATAAGAAATAAAATTTAAAAATATTCAAAATGTAAATACACAAAGTGGAAATCGTAGCTCCAATTACGGATTGTCATTTAAAAACTAATAGACACATACTATTAAACAAATAAACAATGTCAATTTATGCATTAGGTACGATTTAAAAGTTGAATATAGAATATAAATGTTACACAAGAATTCATATCAAATTATAGCTGTCAATAAATCAAACAAACTCTTAAAAAACCATGTCCATGAACTCATGAACAGAGTACAGAGGGTTATCCAACAAAAGATTTCTCAGTCTACGCCTAAATGTTTCGTCACAAGGTTCGTTTCTTATATCGGCGGGTAGGTGCTCGAAATAAGTAGGCCCTATAACCCGGGGATTTTTCTCTGAAAGCGCCATGCGACGAGGAACTGTCCTTAGGCGCCCAGTTGAACGAAGCTGTTTGCCTGGTACATTCACACGTTCAAACTGGGAGATGTTTTTTCTTACAAATAAGAGAAGCTCAAACAGATGTTGTGAGTAGTGTGTCATTATGCGTTGCGTTGAGAATAACTTCCGACAGGGGTGCCGATGCTTGACTCCTACAAGTACCCGAACTGCACGTTTTTGCATGACAAGAACTCTTTGCGCATTGGTGGAGTTACCCCAAAGGAGGGTACCGTAGGACATCAGTGAATGAAAATATGCAAAATAAACTTGTTTCAGTGAATCACCTGAGAGAGAATACATCTACTTACCAAGTTTCAACAGTATAGCTCTTATAGTTTCGGAAAAAAGTGGCTGTGACATACGGACGGACAGACAGACCGACAGACAGACGGACGGACATGACGAATCTATAAGGGTTCCGTTTTTTGCCATTTGGCTACGGAACCCAAAAAATACCAGTAGGTGCAGTGCATACTGAAGTACCCATCCTAATCTGAATCTGGAATCTGGCTTTACTATTTGTGTTTAGAAACCGTACCGTCCAAACAATTTAAAAACAGTTCCGTCACATAGTTTCACATGACATGACACACAAAACTAAAACTGTCACTCGCATCATGTACGAGTAAGAAGCCTTTTCCTAACACAGCTACTCGTCTATTTGCACACGGGTCCTGCCACGAGGCAGAACCAATACAACTTATCCGTAACACGCTATGTCCACCGAGTTCGCGGATTGCATTCCGATTTGTTTGCCGACAAAATTGCTCATGGCCAATCACGTTGCTCTGCTTTTTTGTATTTGAACTTAATCTTGTTTTCAACAACAACAAACTGAGGCACCCAGAAAATGCGAGTATCAAGTCTGAGCACTTAAGGTAAACGTCCGAGTGCTCGACGCTGTGCATATGGCATGGAGAGTGCCACTAGTATGTCAAGGTGACGTGGCTTAAATTCGAATGAAGAAAATTCATATTAGTTCGAATTTAACCCATATTGCTTTGACATAGAGTGCCGATGCCATATACTAGTACAGCGTCGAGCACTCAGACGTTTACCTTACCTACTTTTTACAAGCTTTATATTAACTTGCAATGTATGTACCTACCTACCTAACTATGTTAAAGCTATGTTTGTTCGGGTGGAATCTTGCAACTCAATTTTGAAGCAGATATCTTCAACCGATTGGGCTGAAATTTTGTGTAAAAGTATAGTTTGGATGACATAAGCTTTGACCCAATATCCAAGATTAGAAACTTGATTCATTTAGCTAACGTCAATAGGGAACATTACGCAAAGCTCTGCGTATAGGGGGCGACACTAACACAAACCGTAAACAAACAAACCGCCATGACGTACAATGTCATATTTATTAACCTAACAAACAATAACAAATAATTGATGAAAACGCGTTATCATTCGTGTGTAAAATACCTGTACTGTGATATTAAAATGGCATCATATAGCCATTTAAAGGTGGATGAGCGCTTTTTTTTTTGCTTTACGACGTATTGCCGCTTTCCATAGTTTTCGTATCATCGTTTCCATCGGAAATGAATGATACCTACCCTTCATTCTTGCATCCAATTACGCAGCAATGATGCATTTTATTTATTGAAATATTCTCTTCCCTATTTGATCCAGAGCTTTGAAGGACTTGTCAAAGTTGTCAAAAAAACTGTTTACTAATTGTGATAGTGCTGCACTCTGGCGGCAGAACATTGCAGTAATGTTCCCTATTGCTTTTTCCTTTTTTAATAAGTCCTTGTTTACATATATTGGCATGCTGTCTTTACATGTAAGTAGTTATACATTAAGCATAAGACACTTTGCTATTAAACTATTTGTAAGTATCAATGTAACATAACCTTTAAATTAATAAATTCAATATTATGGTACCATCGAGCTGATCTGATGATGGAGACAGAAGATGGCCATGGGATTTATGTATTTAACCGACGTAACTCCGTATAATTTGGGCTCGTTAGAATCACAATGAGTTGTTGATGACGGTATACAGAAAAGTACAGTTGGCACTAAAAGTTTGTACCAAAATTGAAATTTTTGACAGAAACTTATTAGTTTCTAGACTTTCATGTGTTTTGTTGCTACTTAGCAAAAAAAAAATATATATATATATATATATACCTTCGCCTGGGCTGTGACGTTTGTGAACCACATGTATGCATCTGCGGCGCTATGGTGGAGAGTAGCGGTCATCATGCACTGAGTTGTTGTCGGTGCGCAGGAAGGTTCCCACGTCACCATGCCCTAAATGACATTGTTCGGAGAGCCCTTGTGTCGGCGAATGTGCCGTGTGTGCTGGAGCCTCCAGGTCTTAACCGATCTGATGGTAAAAGGCCGGACGGTTTGACTTTGGTGCCCTGGCAAAAAGGCAAGTGTCTGCTCTGGGACGCCGGCATGTGTTAGTACTTTTGCTGCTTCGCACATAAGTCGCACCATGCGGGCGCCTGGAGCCGCTGCTGAGCTGGCGGCAGTGCGGAAGAGGGACAAGTACGCGTGTCTTTCCAATTATTTATTTGTTCCGCTTGCGGTGGAGACGACTGGGTGTTGGTGCGCTGAGGCCAAAATCTTTTTTAGGGAAGTAGGGCGTCGCTTACATGAAAGAGGACTTGATCCCCGCTCTGGGTCATTTCTGGTGCAAAGGTTAGCTATAGCTGTTCAGCGCGGCAATGCGGCCAGTGTGATGGGAACCTTTGCACCTGGAGTGGCTCGGGGAGGGTTGTTTGATGTTTAGTTTTAGGATTAGGAATAGGTTTAGGTTACTTAGTAATACGTTTAAGTTTGTTATTGTACTCTGTCTTATGTGAATAAAGATTTATCAAGTTGTGTATACTACCTAGCTAATAAATATATAATCCATTTATATATATATATATATATATATATATAAGTTTAAGATTAGCAAAAGTGGTGTGCAAGGATTGTAGTGAGAACCCATTATCTCCGGAGATTCTTTCCAAGAAAGAAGGTTGATGACATTTATCTATGCTGTATACAATCGACTACAAAAACATGTCTCCATTTTTCAATTCACTAAGTAAACCTAATACCCCGTGCCCCGAGAGGATTCCAGATATTTTTAACAGTGTATTCCTGAGGGCCTAAGGAGTTAAAAATGTCATAAAAAGTAAGCTGAGGTACTTGTACTATGACTTATTCTGTGGCTGAGATCGGGTCACTTTTTTTCATACATACCTAACTGGCCATGCAAAATTTGTAATGTATGTACTTATTTACATATAAAATAATAAAGTGAGCCGAACTCAGCTTTCATTATACGAGATTTTTTACTCCTTAGGGCCTTCTCCCGAGGCACGGTGATACCTAGTCTAAATAAAATACATGAATTTATGATTATTAATAAATAACAAAGTTGTATATGTGTTTTTTAATTCATAAACATTTATCATAGAATGGCATAAATGACGCAAGACTAACGAAGAGACCGTAGGAATACCTACTTAACATTTTTTTCATTTTTTGTAGGCATGATTTACATAGAAGGCTAAATGTCAATCCTGACACGGAAATCATCTTTAACCTGTCACCGTTAAACGGATATTATGTCCCGATAAACCTCGAAAATATGGATAAAAAAAGATTGATAGATGGGCGTTTTCTCAATGAATCAATTTATTTGCCGCCGTAATCCGAAGTGGCACTGATTCGCGCCAAAAGTAGGTACATCAATCAAGCTTTAATCCCGGCGGACATATTGTGGATATTGCGGCGCCATTTTGAACGAAAGCGGCTTTTATTGTTGTTTGTAAATAACAATCTTTATTTTATTACCTGCCGGGAGTTCGCGCCTGTCACCAGTCTGCCGCTTAGCAACAAACAAGAACGTAATACAAGAAAGCAAAATGTCATAATTATGTGGACGAGGGTAGCACATTGAATCACAAACGAAGCGAAATTATTCTAACATGGAATCCTGAACGTAGTGAGAGAATTAATGCGTAAGTATTTATTCCTTTATGTTCGTTGTTTTTCACTCATTCTTAAATCTACCACACTACATAGTAAATAATGTACACAACTGTAATTGTCGCTTGGTACGAGTAACAGCAGTAATATAAGTGTTATTTTTCGTTTGACAGTTATTAGTAGCACTGGGGGGTAAACACGTAACGTTCCGAACGCGCGTCGGTACAATTTAACAGTCAATTTTCCATATAAAAAGTGACATTTAGACCTAACTGACGCACGTACAATGCGTTACGTGATCGACCTACTGAGATGAGATGACATACCGAGCGTCAATAAAATCAATGTACTTACAGATATTAAAGTTAGGTACCTACAAACTACAGCAGGAAACTGTTTTTAATGATGAGTTTAATCAAATCGCTTAGCCACGTCAGAATCTCTGTACAATACCTACAGTTAAAATCATTTATATTATGTGTTTAATGGAAATAAATTAATTTGCAACAGTAACTATAAATCTTGAAGTAGGTATGTATGTAATTTTAGATGTTAGGATGTTACGCATAATACGCTACGACTTAGCGCGCACGACGAACCAATTCAGTACAAAACAAATACTTAGTCAAATAGACATCCAGTATCAAGCACAGTTGGCATCATAAGAAACAGACTAATTGAATGATTAAGTGGCTCACGTTCAGTGTCTCATCAGCTAATTACTCGATTCAGCTTGTCATTAACATGATTTTCAACCGAGGACGTCTCGCGAACTAATGAGATATTAACAAATTCACTGCCAAGTATCACCACGCTCGCTCGTGGCCGATCTCGTGGTTTTCCCCGCTAAGTACCTAGCAGATAGCGCCTATGGCGTATTCCTGGCAGTGAATGTGTTAAAAGGTGAACACACGGCACAAATTCTAAAATTTCCGAAAAATTTCTTGAAATTTGAACGATAAATATAGTAACTTTCCACATATAAAATTATAATTAAATTATAGATCAGGGGGTTCTTATCAGACACATTACATTCATTGCAAAGATTACTTTTTAGAGTAAAGCGGCTACTAGCGGCGCGCCTCCCAAGTGAGTTCCTGGCACAGCAAGGGTTGAATACGAAGTTTACTTGATGATACGGTAACACATTCACTGTGAAGAATCGCTAGACTAGAATAGCTAATCCCGTGGTTTTTCCCGTATATAGCGGAAAAATAGAGGCGTAGGCGCCCGCTAGGCGGGTTTCTGGCCGTGAAAGTGTTAAAACATTACCGTCTGTTTTAAATGTCAGCTAAATTGATACCTGGGTCATTGTCAGATTTAGGTTCACGTCTCTTCGGTGGACATTGCCAAAGTTAAGGCCTAATTTTTGGTCGAACTCTAAATCCGCATAAACGGCGTTGCCCCTTCTTTAATTATATGTGATAAAAACATATTATATGTAAACGTAAGCCCTTAACTATTGACCACCGGAAAGATGATTTTTGTTTTTGTGACTGACAATGACCCACCTACTGCCTGAAGGTTCGGTAATAAATGTGCGTAAAATATAGAGAACTTTTCAATGGAAATAACTTAGTTTGGAAGCCTCTAAATTACTACATATTTTACAACTTTCATCTTTGCACGTAGTAAGGGGATTATTATACTGATACCAGTGCAACATACAAGTACAAGCGAACCAAAATAACGTCCTAAAAATTAGAATTTATTTATTACGCGGCTGGCCTCGTGTCTGGCTCCCGCAGGGTGTGAACCCTAATCAGGCCCGCCTACGCTCCTGTACGATACTTTCAAGCTCGCAATATTAAGCTGCAATATTAGGCTTACGGCTTCTTTGGGATCAATTGCACAATGGTAGACCCATTAAAAAAATCATACAAAAAAGCATGCAATGCCGGAACGCGTTTTCGTAGTAAAACGGTAAAACTGGACCCTATTACTAAGACTCCGCTGTCCGTCTGTCTGTCTGTCTGTCTGTCACCAGGCTGTATCTCATGAACCGTGATAGTTAGACAGTTGAAATTTTCACAGCTGATGTATTTCTGTTGCCGCTATAACAACTAATACTAAAAAACTGAATAAAATAAATATTTAAGGGGGCTCCCATACAACAATCGTGATTTTTTTGCCGTTTTTACAGGTAATGGTACGGAACCCTTCGTGCGAGAGTCCGACTCGCACT
The DNA here is from genome assembly GCA_963854355.1 of Epinotia brunnichana. NCBI lineage: Eukaryota > Metazoa > Arthropoda > Insecta > Lepidoptera > Tortricidae > Epinotia > Epinotia brunnichana. The sequence goes on from OY977952.1 coordinate 18,794,330, forward strand.
TGGCCGGTTTTTATTTTATTACTGCTTCCGTGGCTAACATGCATAAGGCCTGCCTGGTAAGCAGCCTATGGAAGCTTTTGTGACTCCAAGAATCACAAGCGCGTTGCCGACTCTTTATTGATTTGAGGATTCGTTGGGTTGAAAGCTGGAGACAAATGCAGGTGTCCCACTCTCGGGACAGCGCTTCCTAGGGAGGTCTGACGATCTGCGCCCGTAGCATGGATTGCCTGCCTTATCACGCGATAAGTGACAGGATAAGAGCGTCGGCTCGTTCTATCGAACGGTGTCAGCCAGGGACGGATGCTCTATATTGTCACTTATCGCGTGATAAGGCCATCCATGCTACGGGGCTTGGTCAGGATAATTCTTGCATATTTCCAAGTCTGAACACGAAGCACTGATTTAGATGAGAAGTTGTTAGTCGAAAAACCCCCAGGGCGAAAATGTAGAACCAACGACCTTTTCTTTTGGTCCAATGGCCTAGAATAAAGAAAAGATTGGGACATTCTTACACTTATCCACCTAATCCCAACATAAGCAAGATAGTCAGAGGTAGGAGATGACGGTATATAATATGTATAGTCATATAGATAAACAGTATATAAACACACAGACGACAGAGCGTGTGCCAAACGAGTAGTGTGGTAAGGTACCATTTTGAAAGGAAACATTTTGGGTAAAATTGCATTTATGGCACTCACGGTATTTTTTATATTTTTAAAATACTTTACTTCAGTAATTTCCAAAATCTCGTAATTTACTTGTACCCTATATTTTATTTAGATGGTGGAATTTTTGCTGGCGAGTTATTCATAACAGTTGGTATATAAATTTTATTATTAGCTTCTGCCCGCGACTCCGTCCGCCTGAAACTCGTTTATATCGTTGGCCCATACAAACTTTCACCCGCGCCAGAAAATTATATTTAACCCCCTTAGGGGTAGAATTTTCCAAAACGCTGAAAGTACTTATAAGTAATCTTTCCACAAAGTTTCAAGTCAAAAAAAATGTTCCCTCGATACAAACGTTGCACCCCCTTTTAACACCCTTAGGGGTGAAATTTTCCAAAACGCTGATAGTACCTACTTTATTTTTATTTCTATAAGTAATCTTTCTACAAAGTTTCAAATTTCACACTTAAAAATTTACTCCATCCCCATACAAGCTTTCAACCCCATTTTTGCCAACCCTTAAGGGGAGGCAATTTTCAAAAATCCCTTCTTAGTGGGTACTTATACGGTATATAAACTACCTATTGTGAAAAAAACAGTTTTCTGGTTCAACGGTTTGGTCTGAGCGTTGATTTAGTGAGTGAGTCAGTCAGTCAGGACTTTTACGTTTATATTATGTATACACATATATAGACAAAGATGTCAAATTGACATTGAACGCAGTCGGGGTTAGTATGCAACCAATTATAGGCTTCTAGTTTTAATGCCAGTCTAATTGGCAGCGTCTGGTTCACTCATTTATCACTGGCTAACTAGACTCATTGCACAGTGTTTTTATTAGATTTGCATTTTTATTACTTTCTTAGTCCGCGAGGATTAAAATAAAAACCGGCCAAGTGCGAGTCGGACTCGCGCACGAAGGGTTCCGTACCATTGTCTATAAAAATATTTATTCTATTCTGTTTTTAGTATTTGTTGTTATAGCGGCAACATAAATACATAATCTGTGAAAATTTCAACTGGAACTATCACGGTATCAGTGAGATACATTATAACGGCCTCCGTAGCCCAGTTGGTAGTGACTCTGCCTACGAAGCTGGAGGTCCCGGGTTCGAATCCCGGTCAGGGCATTTATTTGTGTGTTTATCACGAATATTTGTTCCTGAGTTATGGATGTTATATATGTATATAAGTATCTATATGTATTTATCTATTATATATATCGTCGCCTAGTACCCACAACACAAGCCTTATTGAGCTTACCGTGGGCCTAGGTTGATTTGTGTAAGATTGTCCCGTAATATTTATTTATTTATTATTTATTTATTTATACACAGACAGACAGACAGCGGAGTCTTAGTAATAGGGTCCCGTTTTACTCTTTGAGTACGGAACCCTAAAAATATTGCTATACTGCTGTCTGGAATGGCATACGCGTAATGTAAATATAAATTAAAAATAATATTATAATAAATGAGATTAATGAAATAAATGAATTACATGCTTCAAGTAGGCCGCAATGACACTTTTACAAGTCAAATTTTAATAGCGTTTCTGAAAAAGAAGACAACTGTCAAGAAGAAACGCTGCAACAAACTCAACATTCAGTATTTTCTTGCCAAAAACAAGCTTATTACAATGATAGTAAAACCCGCACGAGTTAACTTGAGACCTCGTTCATATGACGTTAGTAAGCGCTCGATTCTCAAGTTAACTGTTGCGTTATATATACTTACCTACTTGAAATAAGTAAGCCTAAATATGAATACAAAGAAGAAGAACATAATGCATTGTTCTACAAGAAAACATGTCCGAGATGTTACATAATATTTCTACTTTTACCATGACGGTGGTATAAACAGAACCGTAGCCTATTGACAGTTGTGACTTCAGAAGAGTCACGAGCTCGTTGCAGTTCCTTTATTGATCACTATGACAGCTGTCATCTCCGTACAATTTATAACCTCAAAACGTAAAATTGTACTTAGATGACAGCTGTCGCCACGATACGTAAAGAGAGGAACGCAGGTCAACACAGCGCATATCTGAGAGCAATGGCGACAGTCCCAATACATTCATACCCGGGATCCATAGAAGACTTTTACAACCTTACTCAAGCTTATTGGCTGAGAAAGCTGGATGTTGACTTATAATAGTTATAATAATAATCTATGTACTCGCCTATTCTACAGATCGCCATACGATAAAAATAAAACCGGCCAAGTGCGAGTCGGACTCGCGCACGAAGGGTCCCGTACCATTATCTATAAATACGGCAAAAAATCACGTTTGTTGTATGGGAGCCCCCCTTAAAAAATCATTTTATTTTGTTTTTAGTATTTGTTGTTATAGCGGCAACAGAAATACATAATCTGTGAAAATTTCAACTCTCTTACTATCACGGTTCTTGAGATACGGCCTGGTGACAGACAGACGGACGGACGGACGGACAGCGAAGTCTTAGTAATAGGGTCCCGTTTTACTCTTTGAGTACGGAACCCTAAAAAATGGCGGCAATGATACAGAGCATTTTACAGGCTCAGAACAAGAAAAAAAGATAGACGGAGCATGACGAACGACCCAGTGAAGCCGGTTTTCAACCAAGCCAAATAAGTTTAGCACACGCTCACGCACACAAAATAGTAGTTTATGTGACTGTACATAATGAAGGGCATTAAACACGACTGTGGGTTTATGAAACGAGCCGCAGGCGAGGTTCATAATAATATCACACGAGTGTGTTAATGCCTAATTATGTACAGTTACATACTAGTAGTTTATGCTACTGATACATAATGAGAGGCCTTAAAATACGAGTGTGGTTTTATGAAACGAGCGTCAGCGAGTTTCATAATAGGATCACACGAGTGTTTTAAGGCCTAATTTTGTACAGTTGCATACACTACTTTATCTAAACACATATCATAAGTACTCTAAGATGGGTTCAGAAGCCGTAGGAAAATAACCTGCATTGCTACGAGTGCTACCTGTAAGTTATCTATGGAAAAAAAAAACAAAAGTGAAAAAAAATTGAAAAAAAAGTGAATTAAAAAAAAAAATTAAATGAAAGTAAAAAAAAGTTAGAAAAAGTAAAAAAAAAGTCAAAAAAGTAAAAAACAGCAAAAAAAATTTAAAAAAAGTGAAAAAAGTAAAAACAAAGTAAAAAAAAAGGTAAAAAATGAATAAGTGACAAAAATTTAAAAAAAAGTTAGATAAAGTAAAAAAAAAGTGAAAAAAGTAAAAAACAGCAAAAAAAATTCAAAAAAAGGTAAAAAAGGAATAAAAGTGACAAAAAGTAAAAAAAAAGTGCAAAAAATTTAAAAAATAATAAAAATTTGTGTAAAAAAGTTAAAAAGCGGAAAAAAAAGTTCGAAAAGTAAAACAAAAAGTGAAAAAGGTAAAAAACAGTGAAAAAAAGTTTAAAAAAAAGTAACAAAAGTTAAAAAAGCAAAAAAGTAAAAAAAGAAAAAAAAATAAAAAGTAAAATGAATAAACATAATAAATTGACGTTTCGTATCGATAACTGTTTTAATATCTATAGATACTAGACTAGAGACCCACTTGAGTTTTGACAGCTGTTCCAAATTTAAACTCATAACGATACCAATAATCTGTACTGTAATAACATTACAGTACAGATTTTACCTACTACCACAGACTAGAAAGTTGTCATAGTAAAATTGGTTGTAATAATGCTGGTCATTACCGACAGTTTCTGAACGCATTTTAGAGCACTAATGATATGTGCGTAGATAAACTACTTTATCTATCCACATATCATAAGCCTCCATGATGCATCCAGGAGCCGCGTATTATTATCGGCAACGCGGCGTTGTTTTCTGGCAGCTGTCATAGGATTTTTTTTTAATTCAGAGATAAACTAGAGTCGGCGCCAACTGTCATATCGTTCGATATCTTACTTACGTGCGACATTTGTCAAATTCGTATGCAAATTGACAATTCATTTCGAACTAAACGTCATCTCGACTGATATTAGAATAGAGATCAAATCAAACTGCTTTGTTTTTCAGAGGTGTTCGAAATTTGAATGTAATAATAGCATCGAAATCGATGTTATTATTTAGCAATAATAGCATCGAAATCGATGTTATTATTTAGCAATAATAACATTTTCACAGATAAGATATTTGTTCTAACAAAACAGTCTGTTTTTATGGTGGTCATAATGTGCGGATCTTGAACGCATCATGGAGGGTTTATGATATTTGGATAGATAAACAAATTAAATTGCACAAAACTCGAAATAGGTGATCTTGACAGCATTGCGACACGTGCTGATGAGTTTTATGTAACTTTGTTTGAATATGTGTGCGTGAGCGTGTGCTTAACTTATTTGGCTTGGTTGAAAACCGGCTTCACATGGTTGTTCGTTATGCTCTATCTTTTTTTTTTTACAAGCTTTTATTTAGTTCCACCTGTCCTGTAGTCTGTCTGTCTGTAATCAAATCTTGCAAGTTAAATTTGATCCACTTCCTGGTTTCCGATTGAGCTGAAACCTTGCGTGCATGTGTATATCGCATGACAATGCAATATTATGATGACATGGAGCTGATCTGATGCTGGAGCTGGAAGGTAGCCATAGGAACTCCGCAATAAAACGACACAACCCCATCGAGTTTGGGCTCGTTAGAATTGTCTCAATGAGTAATTGATGATGGTATGCAGAAAAGTACAGTCGGCAATAAAAGCTTGTACCAAAAATGACATTTTTGACAGAAACTTATTCTTGGTCTCAGTTTACAGGTTGATAAATCTTTCGGCCGAATTTGGCAAAGTAATCGCTTTCACCTCTTTCCCCAGTGCAGAGAAACAAAAGAATTTCAGAGCCTTATTTGCGCAAATACAGCCAGCGCCCTAATTCGTGTAAAGTCCCTGTCATATTATAAAGATATCACTATCCCCACAAATCAGGCCGCTTTCCCATATTTGAAGAAATATTCGAAGAATCTCCTTTCATACCTTTCAAAATCTGACCTTCCTGAGACATTAAATTGGGATTATATATAGGAATTACAAAGACATGAAAGAAAAGCGATATCTTTGGGACGAGACAGAAGGGTTATGTCAAATATAGTCGTGCAGTTCTTCGCTAAAAATAAAATATAGGTACCTAAATGAAAAGTCCCGCTCAAAAAAGTCTTCTATTTATTTTGCGCTCGTGGAAAGGACAAGTGGCGAGTCAATATCAGGCACCGCTTAGCGATAGCGAAGGTCAATGCCAATGTCAAGTCAATATGAGAAGCCCTAACCTTGTAGGTTAAGTACGATGGGCATGGTACGAATAAAGGGCACGATCTGCACCCATCTGTTTAATGGGTGAATAGTATTTTATATCGAATTTAGTACATTAAAAAATAATTCGCCAACTATGAATAATAAAAATAAAAATAAAATATTTTTGTTTCAACATTTCACTTATAAGTAGGCACATATGATTCTGAATCTCAATTGTGTGCAAAGTAAAAAAAAGTATTTTTTTTTCATTTCTTGCGCGGAATTTTTTAGCCAGCCATTAGCAAAATATTTTAAATGTAGGTACTTAATTCGATATAAAATATTTTTCATCCATAAAACAGATGGGTACAGGTCGTCTCTATATTCGTACATCTCCTATACTAAAAGTTAACTTTTAATAACTTTAACAAACAGTCCGATTTGTAAATTGTACAAAACTTTGGATTCCGATGTTAAGTATTGATTACCGTAGTAGTTATAGGTGGGCCCGCTCAGTCCATGCAAAAATCATTCTTCCGTTGGACCAATTTTGGCACGGAACGCTAAAAAAAGCGAAATCCAGGTGCTGCCCTCGACTGCTTCCCAGAGGTCAGAAAGCAGCTGCTGACGCAAAAACTAGTGCCTACACCAATTTAGGTAGCAAGATGGCAGTCGCAAAAACTAGTAAGTACCCGATTTAAGTCAGTAGCAGTCAAATTATATTAGAATTAAAATACCTTCGAGTATGTTTGTCTTGGCGTATTACCTTTGTAATTATTATAAGTATCGGAAATAGCTGTTCCGTTTTATGTAACATGAGAGCACGTAATGCTTTTTCTCGCCGAACAAGTCGCTTTAATCTTTGCTATTATCAATGTCCAGTGTGGCTTGAATATGTCATGCTCGCTTAAAGGGCTTTGCTTACGGTGGCGTCGTTGATCGGGTCGCCACCTTCCCTAACATATGGTTGAGGGAGGCGATGGCTGAGATATGCGTCATACTCGTGATCGGGTGCTGTTTGTGGAGTCCGGTCTGTTCATGCTTGCAAGGGCATAGTAACTACCTAAATACTAGTGTTATTATCATTATTTTGACGGGAGACATTCTGTTCTTGACACGTTTTATTGTTATTGACCCTGTACGTCTCTGACAATATTACATTAATGATCCTTTTTTTCTGTTTTAACGCTTAGAGACAGTATACATCTCTATAAGAACATTAGAATAATTATTAAGGCGCTATAGTATCATGGTCTCCCTCTCGCTGAGCATAAGCGTGAGCGAGATGGAAGTGCGTGTTTGGAAGCGCGGATATCATGTTTATTAATTTTAATTTTTTGTGCGTTTAAATAAATAAAAAAGTAATCACTAAGTTCCCTCAAACATGATATTGCCGATTTTTAGAACCAATGTTAATATGTTTAGCTATTGTGCATAATTTGCTACGAATGTTTTAAGTGAATTTTAATATGTTTTAGACCTACGTTCGTGATTTTTTTCTATCGAGCGAAAATTGCTTAGTCGTGTTTCGAATCACTGATTTCCCTGCAGAAAAGCCTCAAGATTACTATTCGTATTTTTTTAAAACCATATTATTATAAACAGACGCATTATATTGCTTCAAAAACTATGTTCGCTTCACTTCGCTGAACCTATAGCGCCTTAATTGTATTTGGATGCTCAGAGACCTTATACATCTCTGGGGTACTAAATTAATATCAAAAACTTATTGTTAATTCTGATACAGACCTTATATCGAATGTATTTGATAATATTTTACAATTTTGGATTTTTTTAGTTTTCATTTAGTGACATTTAGTTTGTTAACCATTTAGGTACTAATTGGTTAAAATCTGCAATTTTAAAATGATTATTGTGTAAGATTATTAATATTATATTGTAGAACACCATTTGACATGTAAAAGTGCCTTGTGGCCTATTTGCAGAATAAATAATTGATTTTGATTTTTGATTTTGATTTTGAAAAATTCATACCGCTACTACATACAAACAAACAAAGCTACAACCCCGCAGACATTTCATTTTCATAATATTAGTAAAGAAGTGTATGTATAGGTATAGGTATTGATCGGCCAGAACATTCTTTGCTGAATCTCCTTACTTAAAACAGGCAAGTTTCATTACGACCTATGTATTACTCCAGCACCTATAACGGTACCTACCTACTTAAGAGCCCAAGTGCATTTTTGACACACGATTTTAGACCTAATTACTAGCAGCTTACATCCTATACCGGTGTAAACTATCATGGACTTGAGTCACTACGGTTCCTCGGTACAAATTACTAAGTAGACCGCAGCTTCGAACGCCGCCGGAAGTGTGAGCTTTTTGCCGGCGTCCTTTGAAGCTGAAGGGATTAAATGGAAAACAGAAACTAAGATTACAATGTGGGTACGTCTATAGACTTAGCAGGGGATTTTAAACTTATTTATAAGGGGATTACGGTTAAAGTGCATAATCCCGTTATAAATAAGTTGGCTGAAATAGGTACCCGTCAGACACATTCATAAAATTGCTTTCTAGTGTTGTGCCAATGTTGTGTCCAATAAGAACGAAATTGTTACAAGTGTGTAGAGCAAGTGATGTAGTCCATCAAGAGTGAAATCGTTCCAAGTGTTTAGAGCAGTGATTAAGAATTAAGAGGTTAACAGTATGACACCAAATCACTTATGTGGTACCTACAAAATACATAACATAACTAAAGATAGTGGTGCAACAAGAGTGAAATTGTTACATGTGTGTAGATCAAGTGATGTGGTCCAACACCAATAATAGTGAAATCATTCCAAGTGTGTACATAGAGCAAGTTTACATGTTAGTGGGGTCAGCTTTCGTTGTCTTCCTTCTCCCCACTTGATATCGGTTTCAGATACCTACATTGCACTCTATTTTATCATGTCTGTTCCATCTTGTTTGTAAGCATTTGTGCCTTACTAACGAGTCCGTGAGTGACAAAGTGAAATGCTTTAGCTATGTTCTTCTACTCAGTCGTTTCACTCTTGTCAGAGTGGTCGAGTAGCTCGCCTAACGACGTCTCGCCATTTCTCTCTATTGGAGGTTTTTATCTCGAGCCATTTATTATTATTGGAGTTTTTGCCAAGGCCCGTCATCGCCTTTAGTCGATCGTTCCATCGCATCGGCGATCGTCCACGCGATCTAGTGCCCTGCTCCACTTTTACTTGGACGACGAGACGCTCTATAGAGTCATTGTTACGTGCGATGCGAGATTGGATCATTAGCAGCTAATTAAAACATAGCTGCTATGTTACACATAAACGATTGTGCTAGCTTGGATTTACCTGGCATGTGCAAGTGTAACATAGACACTTACAAGTGGATTTTGCTTCAGCAGTCTGGTGTATCGTGCTAGCGATCTAGTGCACTGCTCCACTTTGCCTTGGACGACAAGACGCTCTATAGAGTCATTGTTACGTGCGATGCGAGATTGGATCATTAGCAGCTAATTAAATCATAGCTGCTATGTTACACATAAACGATTGTGCTAGCTTGGATTTACCAGGCATGTGCAAGTGTAACATAGACACTTACAAGTGGATTTTGCTTCAGCAGTCTGGTGTATCGTGGTAGCGATCTAGTGCACTGCTCCACTTTGCCTTGGACGACGAGACGCTCTATAGAGTCATTGTTACGTGCGATGCGAGATTGGATCATTAGCAGCTAATTAAAACATAGCTGCTATGTTACACATAAACGATTGTGCTAGCTTGGATTTACCAGGCATGTGCAAGTGTAACATAGACACTTACAAGTGGATTTTGCTTCAGCAGTCTGGTGTATCGTGCTAGCGATCTAGTGCACTGCTCCACTTTGCCTTGGACGACGAGACGCTCTATAGAGTCATTGTTACGTGCGATGTGAGATTGGATCATTAGCAGCTAATTAAAACATAGCTGCTATGTTACACATAAACGATTGTGCTAGCTTGGATTTACCAGGCATGTGCAAGTGTAACATAGACACTTACAAGTGGATTTTGCTTCAGCAGTCTGGTGTATCGTGCTAGCGATCTAGTGCACTGCTCCACTTTGCCTTGGACGACGAGAGGCTCTATAGAGTCATTGTTACGTGCGATGCGAGATTGGATCATTAGCAGCTAATTAAAACATAGCTGCTATGTTACACATAAACGATTGTGCTAGCTTGGATTTACCAGGCATGTGCAAGTGTAACATAGACACTTACAAGTGGATTTTGCTTCAGCAGTCTGGTGTATCGTGCTAGCGATCTAGTGCACTGCTCCACTTTGCCTTGGACGACGAGACGCTCTATAGAGTCATTGTTACGTGCGATGCGAGATTGGATCATTAGCAGCTAATTAAAACATAGCTGCTATGTTACACATAAACGATTGTGCTAGCTTGGATTTACCAGGCATGTGCAAGTGTAACATAGACACTTACAAGTGGATTTTGCTTCAGCAGTCTGGTGTATCGTGGTAGCGATCTAGTGCACTGCTCCACTTTGCCTTGGACGACGAGACGCTCTATAGAGTCATTGTTACGTGCGATGCAAGATTGGATCATTAGCAGCTAATTAAAACATAGCTGCTATGTTACACATAAACGATTGTGCTAGCTTGGATTTACCAGGCATGTGCAAGTGTAACATAGACACTTACAAGTGGATTTTGCTTCAGCAGTCTGGTGTATCGTGCTAGCGATCAAGTGCACTGCTCCACTTTGCCTTGGACGACGAGACGCTCTATAGAGTTATTGTTACGTGCGATGTGAGATTGGATCATTAGCAGCTAATTAAAACATAGCTGCTATGTTACACATAAACGATTGTGCTAGCTTGGATTTACCAGGCATGTGCAAGTGTAACATAGACACTTACAAGTGGATTTTGCTTCAGCAGTCTGGTGTATCGTGCTAGCGATCTAGTGCACTGCTCCACTTTGCCTTGGACGACGAGACGCTCTATAGAGTCATTGTTACGTGCGATGCGAGATTGGATCATTAGCAGCTAATTAAAACATAGCTGCTATGTTACACATAAACGATTGTGCTAGCTTGGATTTACCAGGCATGTGCAAGTGTAACATAGACACTTACAAGTGGATTTTGCTTCAGCAGTCTGGTGTATCGTGCTAGCGATCTAGTGCACTGCTCCACTTTGCCTTGGACGACGAGACGCTCTATAGAGTCATTGTTACGTGCGATGCGAGATTGGATCATTAGCAGCTAATTAAAACATAGCTGCTATGTTACACATAAACGATTGTGCTAGCTTGGATTTACCAGGCATGTGCAAGTGTAACATAGACACTTACAAGTGGATTTTGCTTCAGCAGTCTGGTGTATCGTGCTAGCGATCTAGTGCACTGCTCCACTTTGCCTTGGACGACGAGACGCTCTATAGAGTCATTGTTACGTGCGATGTGAGATTGGATCATTAGCAGCTAATTAAAACATAGCTGCTATGTTACACATAAACGATTGTGCTAGCTTGGATTTACCAGGCATGCGCAAGTGTAACATAGACACTTACTAGTGGATTTTGCTTCAGCAGTCTGGTGTATCGTGCTAGCGATCTAGTGCACTGCTCCACTTTGCCTTGGACGACGAGACGCTCTATAGAGTCATTTTTACGTGCGATGTGAGATTGGATCATTAGCAGCTAATTAAAACATAGCTGCTATGTTACACATAAACGATTGTGCTAGCTTGGATTTACCAGGCATGTGCAAGTGTAACATAGACACTTACAAGTGGATTTTGCTTCAGCAGTCTGGTGTATCGTGCTAGCGATCTAGTGCACTGCTCCACTTTGCCTTGGACGACGAGACGCTCTATAGAGTCATTGTTACGTGCGATGCGAGATTGGATCATTAGCAGCTAATTAAAACATAGCTGCTATGTTACACATAAACGATTGTGCTAGCTTGGATTTACCAGGCATGTGCAAGTGTAACATAGACACTTACAAGTGGATTTTGCTTCAGCAGTCTGGTGTATCGTGCTAGCGATCTAGTGCACTGCTCCACTTTGCCTTGGACGACGAGACGCTCTATAGAGTCATTGTTACGTGCGATGCGAGATTGGATCATTAGCAGCTAATTAAAACATAGCTGCTATGTTACACATAAACGATTGTGCTAGCTTGGATTTACCAGGCATGTGCAAGTGTAACATAGACACTTACAAGTGGATTTTGCTTCAGCAGTCTGGTGTATCGTGCTAGCGATCTAGTGCACTGCTCCACTTTGCCTTGGACGACGAGACGCTCTATAGAGTCATTGTTACGTGCGATGCGAGATTGGATCATTAGCAGCTAATTAAAACATAGCTGCTATGTTACACATAAACGATTGTGCTAGCTTGGATTTACCAGGCATGTGCAAGTGTAACATAGACACTTACAAGTGGATTTTGCTTCAGCAGTCTGGTGTATCGTGCTAGCGATCTAGTGCACTGCTCCACTTTGCCTTGGACGACGAGACGCTCTATAGAGTCATTGTTACGTGCGATGTGAGATTGGATCATTAGCAGCTAATTAAAACATAGCTGCTATGTTACACATAAACGATTGTGCTAGCTTGGATTTACCAGGCATGTGCAAGTGTAACATAGACACTTACAAGTGGATTTTGCTTCAGCAGTCTGGTGTATCGTGCTAGCGATCTAGTGCACTGCTCCACTTTGCCTTGGACGACGAGACGCTCTATAGAGTCATTGTTACGTGCGATGTGAGATTGGATCATTAGCAGCTAATTAAAACATAGCTGCTATGTTACACATAAACGATTGTGCTAGCTTGGATTTACCAGGCATGTGCAAGTGTAACATAGACACTTACAAGTGGATTTTGCTTCAGCAGTCTGGTGTATCGTGCTAGCGATCTAGTGCACTGCTCCACTTTGCCTTGGACGACGAGACGCTCTATAGAGTCATTGTTACGTGCGATGCGAGATTGGATCATTAGCAGCTAATTAAAACATAGCTGCTATGTTACACATAAACGATTGTGCTAGCTTGGATTTACCAGGCATGTGCAAGTGTAACATAGACACTTACAAGTGGATTTTGCTTCAGCAGTCTGGTGTATCGTGCTAGCGATCTAGTGCACTGCTCCACTTTGCCTTGGACGACGAGACGCTCTATAGAGTCATTGTTACGTGCGATGCGAGATTGGATCATTAGCAGCTAATTAAAACATAGCTGCTATGTTACACATAAACTATTGTGCTAGCTTGGATTTACCAGGCATGTGCAAGTGTAACATAGACACTTACAAGTGGATTTTGCTTCTGCAGTCTGGTGTACCGTGCTAGCTAGGCAGGTGCAAGTGTAACATAGACACTTACATGTGGATTTTGCTTCTGCAGTCTGCTGTACCGTGCTAAGTAGCTAGGCAGGTGCAAGTGTAACATAGACATTTACAAGTGGGTGTTGCTTCAGCAGTCTGACGTATCGTGCTACCTAGACAGGTGCAAGTGTAACAGTAAAGTTGAACCGATTCACATACGCCCTGTATGAGCTAAAAAGGAACACTGATGTCAAAACAGCTACATGTGCCTACTATGCTTATGCAAATGCAAGGCTACAATACGGCATAGTTCTAAGGGGAAATAGTACCGATTCAAAAAAAACAGACTCCAAAAACGATGCCTTGGAATGATTCCCAACATAAATAATATGACAAGATGCAGACGACATTTCATTACCCATAACATTTTGACTCTACCGTCAATTTATATTTTAGAAGTGTTTTTTGTAAAAAATAATATGTTCCTTTTCCCACAGTACACTCGTCCGTCCCATTTACGCTCCAATAGTAGACTAGCCCAATAAGGTCTAGTTTACCCTGTGGGTTGGAAGGTCAGATGGCAGTCGCTTTCGTAAAAACTAGTGCCTATGCCAAATCTTGGGATTAGGTGTCAAAGCGGACTCCTGGCTCCTTTAGGGGCACAACCGGGAATAACGCTAGGAGGATGATGAGTAGACTAGCCCAACCTAATTCAAAAATGAAAATGATCCACTCCGGCCCTTTCGCTATGTCAGTCAATATATTTAATAAAATCCCAAAGTTGATACAGGAAGAAACTAGTATAGATTTAAAATACAATTTAAAAAATACCTTATTAGAAAAGCTTATTATTCCGTCTAAGAGCAATGAGTAATGATAATTTACCAATTATTGCATTCGTTTTAGTGAATAGGTACCTAGTCCTAGTTTTAGTTTTAGTTACGTTGTTTTAGTAAGAATAAAAAAGAAATAACAAAAAAAAAGTTACGTTGCTATACCCTAGCAGGGTTCATGTTGAGACTGTATATATAGTTTTAAGACCACATGTATACATGAAACGCAATAAACCGTTTGAATCAACATAGACACTTACAAGTGGGTGTTGCTTCAGCAGTCTGGTGTGCGCGATGGATCGGCGCGGGCGCGCGTGCGGGAGGCCGCGATGCGCGAAATGCCACTCCGTGTCCGAACCCAGTATCTGCAACAAACGGTACAACATAAACAACATTAGATAAAGTCACTCAAATTGTAGCAGTCAATACACACAGACCGATATTCGCACTCATGTATACAATACACAAGCTACAGTATGTAAGACAATAGATAGAGAGAAATGGCAACGGCTGGAGACAGTCAATCTGTGTCTGAGTAATAGAGTGGTATAACTTAGGATCTGCCAAGTTAATGGTAGTAAATATTTCAAAATGAATGATGATCACATTTATTTGTTCCATTCACGACAGCTACCAGCTGTCATACATAATATTAATAATAATAAATTTGCCTTTATCTACCCGAAATATCTTGCTATATGGCCGGAAATCAAACACAAATATTGTACCTAACTAACTGTTTATTTTTCTGGTTTAAGGGTCTTAGGAAGGGTTTGGATTACTTAGTTCAGGTTTTAGTGTAGTGTAGGTTTAGATATCTATAAATATAATTAGTAATAGCACATCATAGTTTTTACCGCGAATTGAGTAAACATAGTTGTAGACTTGTAGACTGACTATCGATTTAGAAGTATCTTATTTCATTTAATCGTAGGACAAAAATCACACACCAAAATCAAACATTTAACCCCGAAGCGTCCATTCTTGATAACAATGAAACCATACCTAAGCCCGGCCGAGCCACGGCCGAGGCTCGGAAGCGGCTCAGTGTCAGCACGGCTCGGCCGTGGCTCGGCTAGGCTTGGGTATGGCTCGGCCGCGCAAAAACGCTGACGTTTTTATTAGAAAACGGCCCGGGCCGCACACGGCCCGTTCTACCGTGTGTCGTCCTTAAATCGTTCGAATATTCTTTAATTCAAAACACGTTGACGACTATATTCTACTTTTAGGAACCGTTTGATATAAATACTGGCATTACAAAATCATTTTCTACGAACAATTTGAATTGCGAGCAACTCTCTAATAAAACAGTGTATTATGTGCCTATAATTAACACAATAACGGTAACTTGCCGTGCAACATCTGACGCACGCACGTAATTGAGTAATATCGCAAGTATATAAGCAATAACTATCTATAAGTACTATACGCTAATGTATACCTTGTGCTTTATACTTGATCTACCGACAATACAACATCTTCGGTAAAACTATGTCTGGTTATACTTAGAACCTATAATTCATCCCTCTACAATCTCAACATATCTCAACAGTAACGACCAGCAAAAAATCCTGAATAAGAAAAACGTAAATTACACTAATGCGACCGAAAAGTTATACGCTAATCTATAAATTATGTATACCAAAATCATAAATTTTACTCCATAGCGCCCATTTTTTTATATATAACAATGAATAAATCGTTTGAATATTCTTTAATTCAAAAAACGTGGGTTCCAAAAATCCCGAGACAGATTATATTCTACTTTAAGGAACCATTTTGAATAATACGGCATACACAACATTATTTTCCACGAACAACTTTTGCGAGCGACTCTCTAATAAAACAGTAGCCGGGTAGCGACACGTCCTGAATTTTCATGAAACAAAACGTAAATTACTGTAATGTGACCGAAAAGTTATACGTAATTCGTTAGCCGAAAGAAAACCGCAAAAACTTCTAGGCATTGTTTCCGACTCGGTATAAAGCAAATTACTCTTAATCACGCTTGTTTTTGAGACACCACAAAGAGCTTACAAGTTAGTAAGCTACAGTTTCTGTATACCCGATAATAATACAGCCTTAATGAAGTCGATTGCCTTCAGGCTATAAGGATCTTATAATTATAATCAAGTCCAATTTATTCAAAGTATCAAGGCTAGGCTACTAGATAATCACCCAGATTTTGATTATTACCACATTCACCGGTATGAACAAAATCTTATTAATAATTATTCTGCTAGTCAAATGCAACCAAAAACTAGTCGAGAGCCGAAATAGCATCGGTTGCCTCGCGACGAACGCACGGACATTGATGCGTAGACGACCAAGCCGTAATATGATACTACTACCTTTTATCAGATATATACGGACGGATCGAAAGACGAAAATGGCGCGGGAGCTGCATTGTATGACCCTCAAACATATCCATGAAGTTTAGTAAGTAAGTAGAAGTTATTGCAATTGCTGAAGCTTTATCTTTGGTCCTATCGATGCAGGGTAACAAATTTGTGATCCTGACAGATTCACGTAGTTTGCTTCAACACCTGGCTCGATGCTCCTCGAGTTTTCGAGGAGCACCGATAGCCTACGCAATTTTGAAATTAATAATGGCATTGAGTGAAAGGTCTAAGAAAGTCAAGCTACTGTGGATACCATCTAATGTAGGCATAACTGGGAATGAATAAGTAGATAAACTCGCGAAAGAAGCTCATAGTCTAACGCTCATGGTTTAACGGCCTCCGTAGCTTAGTTGGTAGTGACTCTGCCTACGAAGCTGGAGGTCCCGGGTTCGAATCCCGGTCAGGGCATTTATTTGTGTGTTTATCACGAATATTTGTTCCTGAGTTATGGATGTTATATATGTATAAAAGTAATACATGTATTTATCTATTATATATATCGTCGCCTAGTACCCACAACACAAGCCTTATTGAGCTTACCATGGGCCTAGGTTGATTTGTGTAAGATTGTCCCGTAATACCTGCCTAACCTGCTGTAATATAATATAAGACATACTTTTTCACCTTAATGTGATAGTATTATGTATAATGTTATTTAACATCTATAAATTGACATGTAAAACTACGTTTCATAAAGGAATAAATGAAATGAAATATTTATTTATTTATAGTGATGGTGTGGACTTCAATTATTTACCCACTTTTTCCGACCAAAAACTCATTGCCGTGAGTCGTGGCGCGAATATTTTAATTTACGATCAAAGGAAAAGGGTATATGGTACAGAACGGTTCAGCCACAACTCCCGCGGTCTCCATGGTTTGATGAATGCGGCCTAAACCGCGCAGACACAGTACTCGCTATGAGGCTTCGCTGCGGACACATGCCTTTAAACAAATTTGCTTATCTGATGAGAAAAGTCCCATCACCGAATTGTACCGAGTGTGATGTTGAGGAAGATGTGTATCATATTTTAATAGAATGTGTCTGCAACGAATCGGCCCGTAGACAGATCGTGGATGAAGCCTTTCACGAAATTGGTGGATGTAACTACATTCTGGCTCACCCAATTTCAGATTCAGCACTCCTTATTTATAAGCTAGTAAGAATAGGTTTAAGTAGAAGATAGTGTTATGTATAGATGTATAATACAGAGCGACATCGTCACTCAGTGACAAAGCTCGTCAAATAAAGAAAAAAAAACACAGTATCACAGAATAAACTAGTATATTGCATGGAAGAGCGGGATCTTCCGATACAAGCATACGACATGCTTAATGGAAGGTTCCAACCTTGTTTGTTTTTATACCGTGTTAAAAAGTCAAATAAACTATTTTGTATTTTGTATTTTTGTATATACGTACAGAAGGTCCGCTGTCTACCAAAACACGTATTTGACAGTAGGAAAGCGGGCTCTTTCGTCTACTTACTTAGAGTCCAACCTTACGTTTACGTGTCAGCGCTGTGGCACAATGCCTCTCAACGATGTGTCACTGTCAACTGTGATTGGGGGAATTTTCAACTCGGGGGTGCGTGAGAGGCGAGCTTAGCCGAAACCCCAAGTGGGACCTGGTGATATTTTGGAACTACCTTACTTTGAGAGTGATGTTAACATCAGGAACCTTAATATCACTCTGGAGAAAGCGAACGCAAAAATTCAAATTTAATAACGTTTCCCAAATAGTTTTCCAAGTTCTACAAAACAACTGAACTATGTACTTAGTAATATCCTGCAAGCGAAAGCAGCAGTAACTATGGCTTGCCATGTTTCTAGAGCAACTTTTCCTAAACGTCAAATAACCGCAGCCCAAACTATGTTCTTAAATATTAAGTACTAGCTGTTGCCCGCGACTTCGTCCGCGTATAACATGTTATCGTCTAAATGTTTGTAAAAGGAATGAATTTAAAAAAAAAACATTGAAATTAATTTTCTACCTAGACTTTTAGAAAACAATCTAAAACCGAAGTTACAAATCTCTTACTTTCAAAATCTCTTGCTCTCTATACAAACTAAGAACCGTCTCTGAACCCTCATAGTAAACAGTCTGAAACCGTAGTTACAAATTTCTTACTTTAAAAATGTCTTGCTCTCTATACAAAGTTCAAACCCCCTTTTAACCTTCTTAGGCGATGAATTAAAAAACGCTGAAATAAGTTTTGTAGTCTAAACAGGCTAAGATCGCAGTTACAAATATCATACTTTAAAATTTTCTTACTCTCCATACAAACTTTGAACGCTTTTCAGGGAAAAATTAAAAATAAAACACTCGGTTTTTTTATTGTAATAGGTAAGTATTTTTTCTACAAACTATCTAGTCTCTAGCTAAAAAAAAGTGTTTCCCATACGAACCTTGCACCCCTTTTTAACGCCTTAAGGGGTGAAATTTTCCAACACGCTGGCAGTAGGTATTTTTTTGTATTTTAATAAGTAGGTACTTAATCTTTCTACAGAGTTTTAAGTTTCTACCTAAAAAAATGTTTTCCTACACAAACATTGCACCTCTTTATCCCCCTCTTAGCGGGTGGAAATTTTCAAACCACTGAAAGTAATTTACTTATATATTTGTATTCTAATAAATCATCTTTCTACACAATTTCAAGTCTCAAGCTCAAAAAAAAAGTTTCCTCCATACAAATTTTCACCTGTTTTAATCACCCTTAGGGGTGGAATTTTCCAAAAAGCTGATAGTTCTTTATTTGTATTGTAATAAGAAATCTTTTAGCAAAGGTTTGTCGCTTGCGATCTTTTTAAAATGGTTTGAGATTCTAGCTCAAAAAAATCCCCTTTACCAACATTGTACCCCTTTTTCATACCCTTAGGGGTGGAATTTTCCAAAACGCTGTTTTTTTATTTGTATTGTAACAAGTAATCTTTCTACAAACTTTTAAGCTTCTACTTATCTCAAAAAGAAGTTTCGCTCATACAAACTTTGCAACCCTTTTTAACCCCCTAAGAGGCTGAATTTTCCAAAACGCTGGCAGTACTTTATTTGTATTCTAATAAGTAAGCTTTCTACAACGTATTGAGTCTCTTGCTAAAATAATAAAGTTTCCCCCATACAAAATTTGCACCCCTTGTTTACCCCCTTAGGGGCAGAATTTTCCTAAACGTTGAAAGTATTTTATTCGTATTCTAATAAGTAATATTTATACAACATTTTAAGTCTCTAGCTATAAAAAATAAAGTTTCCCCCATACAAACTGTGCACCCCTATTTGACCCCTTTAGGGGTAGAATTTCCAAAAATCTCTTATTATCCGTTGCCTACGTTGTAAAAGGTAGTTCTGGTGTAAATTTCAACTCTCTAGCCCCAGTAGTTTCGGCTGTGCGTTGATGAGTGAGTGGGTGAGTCAGTCAGGGCATTTATATGTAGGTATAGATAGATAAAAGATGACGAAAATCCCATTCAAATATCTCAAAACCGTTTTAATGTCGCTTGTTAGAGTGAGAAAACGATCGGGGACTGTGACGTCAAAATCCTCGAGCGTCATAGTAAAAAACAATTGTTTCATTTGAAGGTGCGTTTTGTGAAAAAGGGACAGAACATAAAAAAAGGACTAACCTATTGCGTTGATTTTTTCTCTATTATCCTTTTTTCGAGAAAATACATTATGATTATTTTATTTAGTGTCTACCTACAGCCAGGTCCGCTGCACCAATGTTTTCCATGTTTTTAAACATCTAACATGTTTTCAGTCAGGTTCGGCAAACAAATAGGGTTTTGTTTTGATTGGCAAAACATGTTTGACGTTTAAAAACCACGAAAACATGGCGCAGCGGACGCGGCTTACGGGGTGTAGTTTCGATTCCTGAGCTATAACCACGAACTTCTGAATTCGAAAATATTCGGGTATCTCTATCGCACTAACTATACTCGAGTGACAGGGATGCAGTTATACGAACTTCGAGTTTCGGTTTTCGTGGTAGCGCCGTAGGCACTTTGGCAGAATGCACAAAGAACGCGTGCCATTGCCATTCAAAAAAAACAAATTCGTGTTAATTATATTGTTCAAATTTGTTAATACATTTTTTGAAATTACGCCATAATGCGACATTTGCGCATATAAGTTCTCATATCACAATCGAATATTTTTTTATGGTTTAACTTTTGGCATGTGTATCGTAAAGGTCTATCGTAGACTGGATTTAAATTATTAATAAGTGAAAGGCAAAGCAATTCCGCCATTTTGACGAAAATTTTACTTTTATTATAGCTGACAGTTGGAACAACGTTTGATTTCAATAAAAATAAATGAAAAATTAAATGAAGTCGTATATTTCGAAAATTAATTAATTGTCGCAGTCGGATAAAACTATCCTAAGTTGCAGCTAGAATAATAATGTACCTATATAAAATGTTTCATATTTTTCCGTTCATGGGATGCTGAGAACATTCGTACCACAGAAAGCTTAGTTTCAAACTGGCTGATTCTTTTTTTAATTTAGAGATTTATTATAAGTGGAGATAGAGAACATATTCCTGGAAGTCAATTTGGTTCTTCACTTTGCATCGCAATAATATTTCAATAATATTATAAAACCAGAGAGTAGAACAACAAAGCTCCAGTCACGGACTATAGAATGCCTTTAAGAATTTCATGTAATAGTGAACTGGATTTTCAAAGTGTTGCCTTTAGGAATTTTGTAAGTAAAAACTAGTGTGAGCGACGTAGATATACACCGTGGGCGTTAAGAGGATTGTGAAGTGTCCATACGCGGCGCGAGTAGGTATTCTAAAAAATGCTATCTGTTTCACACCGCTTTGTGCCTCACCCGTATCGTGCGATAGAGAGATTTGCCAGACCTGCAGGTAATTGCCTACAATTTCTTGTTGAAATATTGTTTCGGGTGATAACGTTTTTACCCCCCGGAACCTTTATGAAATGTAAAAATTTTGGT
The DNA here is from genome assembly GCA_963854355.1 of Epinotia brunnichana. Taxonomy (NCBI): domain Eukaryota; kingdom Metazoa; phylum Arthropoda; class Insecta; order Lepidoptera; family Tortricidae; genus Epinotia; species Epinotia brunnichana. Next base: position 18,815,718 of record OY977952.1, read on the forward strand.
ATAATTAGATTTAGTAAACTTTAATCTATGTCTGTACGTTTTCCTTTTTTAGTAAGTCAGTTTAGATTAATTAAAAAAAAACGGTAGACAAAGTTTTTAAGTCAAAAATACAGATTTTTAGATAATAACTTATAACGTAAGCAATATTTCTTAAAAATCAAAACGTACAGACCTAGTTTTTCATTATATCTACAACATATCCAACAATTATAAAAATAGAACTATGTTTGCGGGGTGAAAAACGTTATCGCTTTTTGTATGAAAATTTACAGGTTCACAATCCTCTTAACCCGAAAGATTTTAACCACGCATTCCTTAGGTCATTAAGAGCAAAACATGTTAGATGAACCCCAGTCAAATCCTGCTTAGTTTTAAAGATATTATCATTTTTAAGTAAACTATTTATTGTGATTACTAAAGTGCATTAAGCTCTTTTGATAGAGACGTTGCTACCGATGTTGCCAAGTTTCGCGTCGTTATTGACATAGATCAAAGTGACAGGTACTAAATTCATTATTTTTTGAAAAAAAAAATTGTTATCATTTTATTAAGCGGGATCATTTCCATAGAGAAGCGATACTTATCCAAATTTTATTTACAAAAACCGAAAAAAACAGATTTATTTTTTTGCTGAATTTGAATTGGGTTCATATAAATTTTTTTTACTCCTAATGACCTCCAGAATGCGTGGTTAAAATCTTTCGGGTTATTAACGCCCACGGTGTATATAAATACATGTAGGTCATTAGGAATTTACGTTGTTAATGTGATGATATTGGATTCCAAAATGTCGAGTCAGATTGGCCTCTTATACTCCGCATAGAACGCTAGAAAGTTACTCTGGCATCTTTAATTAAATAGTTGAACGAGTTTTCCAGTGCATGCCATTCCGTGACAGGGAATTTAGGTGTTTGGAACATTTTTTCTTACTACAAATAAATAAAATCGCTGTTTTTGTTCTCGAAGTTTGTTATGCTTATCGTTTTATTTATGCGATTGGTTTTCAGAGAGTATTTGTGAAGTCACTGACTTGGATCTTATTGTTTTCGTAAAAACGTTTGTTTTGGAAAGTTGGTTACGGTGAAATCGTCGTCTGGCATATAAATAAATACGATACTGAGTTAGAAACTTTGAACTTGCTTTATAAATTTATCACCTGTTACTTTTTAGTTAGGTTCAAATTCCTCATATATTACTTACTAGCTTTTGCCCGCGACTTCGTCCGCGCGGAACTCGTTTATATCGTAACTTTCTCCCCCCTTTTCACCCCCTTAGGTGATGAATTTCCAGATAAAAACTATCTTTAGTAAGGACTCTTTGGGAAGGCCCCGGAATTCAAAGTATTTCTATACCAAATTTCATCTCAATCGGTTCAGCGGTTTAAGCATGAAAAGGTAACATACAGACAGAGTTACTTTCGCATTTGTAATATTAGTATGGATTGTATGAAGGAAAGGGTATAGATGCATGTAGGCGTTTTTCAGTATTATTTTGCATATTTTCATATCACACGGCCGTAAGGACCTTTTCTACTAAACCGTAGGATTAAATTAACTGACTTGTAATTTAAACATTTTATATTCAAAATAAAAATACTTCAACAAAATGTTACATCTAATAGTTTTCAAAATAGCCATAACAAAACGTCTTTTTTACCCCGTTTTAGAAAACATCTTCAAAACTAAGGCCGCGATAAGGTACCTTTACCCTTGGAACGTCACATACATATATTTACTTATGTAATGTTCATATTCTCCAGGACTCCCCATTACCGCTATACCGTAAATGGGTTCAATCCAAATTTTCACCCCCTATTTCACCTCCTTAGAGGATGATTTTCGGGATAAAATCTATCCGTTGTCATTCTCCAGGACTCAAACTATCTCTATACCGAATTTCATCTAAATGGGCTACATCCAAATGTTCACCCCCATTTCACCCCCTTAGGGGATGATTTCTGGAATAGAAACTATTATATGTCCTTTTCCAGAACTCAAACTATCTTTCAACCAAATTTTATCAAAGTGTGTCACAAACAAATTTCCACCCCCAATTACACCCCCTTAGGGGATGATTTTCGGGATAAAAACTATCCTATGTCCTTCCTTAACTATCGTTATACCGTAAGTGGGTTCAATCCAAATGTTCATCCACCATTTCTCACCCCCTTAGGGGATGATTTCCTCCTTTTATGTGTTCCGAAATAAAAAATATTCTTTGTTCTTTCCTAGGACTCTACCTCTCTCTATACCAAATTTCATCTAAATGGGTTCTATTCAAATCTCCAACCCTCATTTCACCATCTCAGGAAATGATTTTTCGGGATAAAAACTATGCATTGTCCTTCCTTAGGACTCCTTCTATCTATTTACCAAATTTCATCTAAATGGGTTTTATCCAAATTTTCACCCCCTATTGTATCCCTGAGGGGATGACTTTCGGGATTAAAACAATCCGTTGTCATAATCCGGGACTCAAACTATCTTTATACCAAATTTCATCAAAATGGGTCACAACCAAATTTTCACGCCCAATTACACCCCTTTATGGGATGATTTTCAGGAGTAAACTATCCTATGTCCTTCCCTAAGACTCCAACCCGCTATACCGTAAATGGGTTCCATCCAAATTTTCATACCCCATTTCACCCCCTTAAGAGATGATTTCTGGACTAAAAATTATATTAAGTCCTTCCCCAGGACTCTGAACTATCTCCATACCAAATTTCATCTAAATCGGTTCTATCCAAATTTTCACCCCTCATTTCACCCCCTCAGGAGATGATTTTTCAGGATAAAAACTATGCATTGTCCTTCCCTGGGACTCCTTTCATCTCTATACCAAATTTTAACTAAATGGGATTTATCCACATTTACATCCCTATTTCATACCCTTGGGGGATGATTTTCGGGATTCAAACTATCCATTGTCATTCTCCGGGACTCAAACTATATCTATACCAAATTTGATCTAAACGGAGTCCAACCAAAATTTCACCCCCCATTTCACCCCCTCAGGGAAAGATTTCCGGAATAAAAACTATTCAATGTCCTTCCCCAGAACTTAAACTACCTCGAAACCAAATTTCATCAAAATGGGTTACATCCAATTTTTCACCCCCCATTTTACCCCCTAAAGGGAAGATTTTCGGGATGAAACCTATCCTTTAACCTTCTCCGGGACTCAAACTAATCATATACCAAATTTCATCCAAATCGGTGCAGCGGTTTGAGTAGCTCCATACAAATTTCAACCCCCCATTTCATCCCCTTAGGGGTTGATTTTCAGGATAGAAACTACCCTAAGTCCTTCCCCAAGACTCAAACTATCTCTATACCAAATTTAATTTTAATCGGTTCAGCCGTTTTCACGTGATGCGCGGTCACATAAACAGACAAACAGATAAACAGATAAACAGACAAACAGACAAAAATTCTAAAAACTGTTGGAACGTGTTCTGTTATCGATTCTAAGTATCCCTAGCCAATTTTTTTTCGAATATCTTCCATGTACAGACTTTCGATCCTCTTCAGCTTTATTATATGTATAGATAGATGTTGTAGAATAAATTTAGGTATTAGAGTTATTACTTATTAGATACCTACATTCGTCATAATTCTTAAAATTAACTATTTATGACGTTGTTACTATTGTAAGTATGATAACACAAGACCAAAATGGTTATAAAGGTAGTTTTAAATTACAAGTAAATAATTACGTTGGTAATTTTATGAAATTAATATACACGTAATTTGTTCCGAGGCAGTTCTGCTGTCTCTTTTGTTACATGTATTAAAGAGTGATTTAATCTACTACATTAAAAACGGTCCAAATTTATCGGGAAGCGTTAACTATCGGCAGTTCATGTATAAATAAACTTCTCAATTATTATCAAACGACAGGACCAAGGCCGGTTATCAACTTAAAAAATGCAACGTGTTTTTAATGTCATTTATCATTTTCATTTTAAAAGTCAGAGACATGTCTCGATTTGAATGCCAAATCTTGTATCTCCCGTACCTCATCTCACTGTTTTGTGAACTGAACTGTGACCTTTCAGACTCGACTGAGCTTCCTACCTAAAGTTCCAACGTAACGTCGCGTCAGTTAGTTACAGACAAAGCTGCACTGAGTGCTCACCACTAACTTCATGACATATATTGCTAGAGCCTCATGACACTTACCTTGGAGAAGGCACTTCAGTAGACGTCTAACGTTGGAATCGGTTTTGTATTTTATGCGTGCACTTTACGTATCGCGGCGAATCTTGATCGCTATAACAGCTGTCATTTCAGTACAATTTTACGTTTTAGGTTATAAATTGTACGGAGATGGCATCTGTCATAGGGATCAAGATTCGCCACGATACGTATAGTATCATTCAGAACGCGGTATAAATTAGTGGAAATCAAAAAGTTTTACACTCGTTAGCTATACATAACAACAGAAAAATACGAAATAGATATGGTTAGTTATTGTTGCAGAGCGAAAATCTTTCATTTTTGGTCTCCCCTCAAATACAAAACTGATTCCATTTCAATAGGTACCTCTCGTGGAATATACTCCCTTACGTCATGCAGGGACTATACGTCACTATGTAGATTATCTAAACACTTCAAATGATGGAAGTTTGAGCAAATAGCAGATATGATTGCCTATCTGAAATAGTTATTTTAGCTTCGAATATTAGTAAGTAAGTAATGTGTAGACATAGTCGCAAAACTAAGTCATAAGATCATGCATGACCTATTTAGTAATACCAGAGGGATAATTGTGTAAGTTTTCAAACGAAGGTTAGTACAACTCAGCTGTCATTTTCCGGTACAAAATATGACATTTAGATCTGTTTAACGCACGAAACGTTACGCAATCGACCAGCTGCTTTGGAAAAAGGAGGATGTAAGAGAAATGAAGGAGTGAGTGTTACTCTGTAGGTATGTACAAAAAAAATTATACAACAGAACGTAAATAAAAAAAATACGAAACAAATTATTATTTTCTCAGTCTCCATTTTTCTTGATTGAAGAGACGACGGGAATTACCCGTGGGACAGCGGCACAGGCTCTGCATAAAGGCTCACGGCTCTCAAACTAATTAATGTAAATATTTTTCTACAAAATATAAATTATTAATTACATGGCTTGATTTAACAGGCTGCCAAATCTAGTATATGTTTCTGCTGACTTACAAATGAGGAGACTATATCCGACAGTAAACTCAATTAAGTTTCAGTAAACACACACACAGACACACACAGTACACAGTTCTGACGATAAAATTATCTTACCTTATCTTTAAAAAATCTTATACAGCGTGTATATTTAATATAACCGCATATTGTAGCCAGACGTAGATTTTAGTGGTATAATCTGATATTTATGACAATTATTAATTTAGCGTTAACTGCCATGGCGTAGGTAATAAATTTTTGAAAGATTTTTGAGCAGCAATGTACGGCGTACACTCATTTGACACATGGAAGGAGCTGGTCACTTGTGACAGTTGTGATGTCACATCAGTAAGACAAATTAGTGATCCATTGCGTGCTGAATTATTTGATATGGAAAAAAAAAGTTTTTTAAATAATTTATCGATAAGTGCCTATTCTATAACCCCCTAAAGTTTGCGGTTATCTCCACTTATAATAAATCTCTAAATTAAAAAAAGAATCAGCCAGTTTGAAACTAAGCTTTGCGCGGTTCGAATGTTCTCAGCATCCCATGAACGGAAAAATATGAAACATTTTATATAGGTACATTATTATTCTAGCTGCAACTTAGGATAGTTTTTATCCGACTGCGACAGTTAATTAATTTTCCGAAATATACGACTTCATTTAATTTTTCATTTATTTTTATTGAAATCAAACGCTGCTCCAACTGTCAGCTATAAGAACCGTCAAATTTTCGTCAAAATGGCGGAATTGCTTTGCCTTTCACTTATTAATAATTTAAATCCCGTCTACGATAGACCTTTACGAGACAAATGCTAAAATATAAACCATAAAAAAATATTCGATTCTGATATGAGAACTTATATGCGCAAATGTCGTTTTATGTCGTAATTTCAATAAATGAAATCAACAAATTTGAACAATATAATTAACACGAATTTGTTTTTTTTGAATGACAATGGCACGCGCTCGGCGCATTCAGCCAAAGTTACCACGAAAACCGATACTCAATGTTCATATATTTGCATCCCTGTCACTCGAGCATGGTTAGTGCGATAGAGATAGAGATACCCGAATATTTTCGAATTCCGAAGTTCGTGGTTATAGCTCAGGAATCGAAAATATGGTAAATAATCATAATGTATTTTCTCGAAAAAGAATTTAAAATAAATATAGTCAAATGGAGAAAAAAACAAAGCAAGAGGTTATATAGGTAATGATTAAGTTATAAGAGTCCAAAGTTTTAAGAGGGGGTATGTTCTGTCCCTTTTCCGCAAAACGCACCTTCATATGAAACGATTGTTTTTTACTATGACGCTCGAGTATATTGACGTCACAGTCCCTCATCGTTTTCTCACTCTAACAAGCGACATTAAAACGGATGTAGCTTCATAATTTTTTGAGATATTTGAATGGGAGTTTCATTATCTTCTATCTATTTATACATAATAAATGCCTATGTCCTGACTGACTTATTCACTCACTCACTCACTCACTCACTCATCAACGCACAGCCGAAACTACTAATCTTAGAGAGTTGATTTTTGCACAGTATGTTGCTTTTATAACGTGGGCTAGGGATAAAAAGGGATTTTTGAAAATTCTACCCCTAAGGGGGTAAAATGGGGGTGCAAAGTTTGTATGGGAGAACCTTTTTTTTTTGAGCTATAGACTTAAACTTTGTAGAAAAATTAGTTATTAGAATACAAATGAAACACTTTCAGCGTTTTGGAAAATTCCACCCCTACGGGGGTAAAATAGGGGTGCAAGGTTTGTATGGGGGAAACATTTTTTTTTAAAATAGAGACTTAAAACTTTGTAGAAAGATCAGTCATTAGAATACAAATAAAGAACTTTCAGGGTTTTAGAAAATTCTACCCCTAAAGGGGTAAAATAGAGTGCAAAGTTTGTATGGGAAAAACTACTTTTTTTTAAATAGAGACTTAAAAACTTTGTAGAGAAATTATTCATTAGAATACAATTCAGCGTTTAAAAAAAATCTACCCCTAAGGGGGTAAAATAGGGGTGCAAATTTTGTATGGGGGAAACAATATTTTTTTTAAATAGAGACTTAAAACTTTGTAGAAAGATTCGTCATCAGAATACAAATTAAGCACTTTCAGCGTTTTAGAAAATTCTACCCCTAAAAATAGGGGGCTAAAATAGGGGTGCAAAGTTTGTATGTGGGAAACTATTTTTTTTAGCTAGAGTCCTAAAACTTTGTAGAAAGATTATTTAAATACAAAGAAAGTACTTTCAGCGTTTTGAAAAATTTCACCCCTAAGGGGGTAAAATAGGGTGCAAAGTTTGTATGGGAAAAACATATTTTTTTTAATAGACACTTAAAATTTTGACGAAAAATTACTTATTAGAACATGAAAAATACTACATTCGGCGTTTTACAAAAATCATTCCCTAAGGGGGATAAAAAAGGGTGCAAGGTTTGTATGGGGAACACTTTTTCTGAGCTAGACACTTTAAACTTTGTAGAAAGATTACTTATAAAAATACAAAAAAAAGATTTTCAGCGTTTTGAAAAAATCTATCCCTAAGGGGGATAAAAAGGGGTGCAAAGTTTTTATCAGGGAAAGTTTATGTTTTTGAGTTAGAGACTTGAAACTTTGTAGAAAGATTACTTATTAAAATACATTTCAGCGTTTTAGAAAACTCCATCCCTAAGGGGATCCTTAAGATCCTTAAGAAGGGTAGCCAGTGTTGTGTGGGAAAAACTTTTTTTTTTACTAGACTTAAAACTATTCAAAATGTTACTTATTAAAATTAATAATAAAGTACTTTCAGAGTTTTAGAAAATTCCACCCCTAAGGGGGTTAAGAAAGCTTTGTATGGGCAACACTTTTTTTGAGCTAGAGACTTAAAAGTTTACGAAAAAAGTTCTTTCAGCGATTAGAAAAATTCAACCTCTAAGGGGGTTTAAAAGGGGGTTCCAATTTTAAATGGCGAGCAATAAAATTTTAAAATGTGAGTAAGAGATTTTTAACTTCGGTCTTATTCTGTACGTTAAAAGACTACAAAACTGATTTCAGAGTTTTTCCAAATTCATCCCCTAAGAGTGTTAAAATTGGTTCAAAGTTTGAGTATTTCAAGGCATTTTTAAAGTATGAGATTTTTAACTTTGGTTTTAGACTGTTTGTTCACAAACTAGAAAATGAACATCAACTTTTTTTTTAATTATCCCCTAAAAGAGGGTTCAAATTTTGTATTGAGAGAAATCATTTTCTAAGACGATAAAAAGTTCTACGCGGACGAAGTCGCGGGCAACAGCTAGTATCAAATATACACGCCGTATAGCCACCTTCGGTCTCCATCTAGTCCAGGCAATGAACTGACAGCTTGTATGGAAAATATGTCAAATTTGGAAATAATTTATAATAGCAGATTTTTTTTATGTAATGGATATATTATCAATTAAATAGTTACTTAGTGACAAAATCCAACAAAATTTCAGACATCAAAAAAATGATAACTTAACTAGCTTCTGAAAAGTCAGAAAAAATATTAATAAATGGTTTTATCTTTATTTTGGTTCATTTACATTTGCTCTATAATATTCAAGATAAATAATTAAAAAAAAACAATTCATTCTTTTTTTAAATCTATATAAATACTTCCGGATGGAAAGTTTGTTGGATTCTTGAATAAAGCATCTTAGATCAATGTTTTAAAATGATATAAAGAAAAAAAACGCTATTATAAATTAATGTTTTTCAAAACCGTATTTTGCCTGGAGTAATCATCGGACCAGCTATATGGTAACAACATAGTATTGCATTATCTTCCGACTTACCTACTTACATAATAGGGAACATTACGCAAAATTCTTAGTAGGTGGCGACACTAGCAGCATTGAAATTGTATCTCGTTCCCACTTGCGGTATTGTCTATGCAAGCATCCTTGTCACTCATTTGACAATCAATTGTGCATGTGTGTGTGAATCCCTATATTCCTATACCGGTTCACTATTAGTGGTAGTGCTGCCTCTGGCGGCAGAACATTGCAGTAATGTTCCCTATTGTATAACATTTAAACTCGAACGGTTTTCGGGAAGTTGGTCTTTGACCCGCACATACTAACGAGGGAACGAACTCACTAGCAATGCAGCTTAATAATAACTAGTTTATTTTGTTCATAGGTACTCGGTCGCGGTTATATTCGTGTGAACTCGTAAATATATTATTTATTGTACATAAAAGGGTGAAATGGTGGCCCAAACAATTTGGCTGAAATAACACTGTTACGAAAATTCAATTTAGAAGTTTTTATGAGTTTGAAAAATGTGGAGATACTTTCATAGCCATCAACAAGTAATATCGATAGACATAGGTATACTTAAAGACTTCTATCTTTTCAATTATTATATTAGGGTTTCGTATTCAGCAGGTCGATGATTACCTCTCTGTACCCAAAAGGTGGCTACTGAGCCCTAATACTAAGGATCTACTGTCAGTCCGTCCGTCTGTTAGAGCTGTATCTTTGGAACTGTAAGAAGTAGACAAATGTATTACTACGGCTGCAATAAAAAAACCGGCCAAGTGCGAGTCGGATTCGCGCACGAAGGGTTCCGTACCATTATCTATAAAACCGGCCAAGTGTGAGTCGGACTCGCGCACGAGGGGTTCCGTACCATTATCTATAAAAACGGCAAAAAATCACGTTTGTTGTATGGGAGCCCCCCCCTAAAAATTTGTTTTATTTTGTTTTTAGTATTTGTTGTTATAGCGGCAACAGAAATACATAATCTGTGAAAATTTCAACTCTCTAGCTATCACGGTTCTTGAGATACAGCCTGGTGACAGACAGACGGACGGACGGACAGCGAAGTCTTAGTAATAGGGTCCCGTTTTACTATTTGAGTACGGAACCCTAAAAACGGCAAAACAATCATGTTTGTTGTATGGGAGCCCCTTAAATATTTATTTTATTCTGTTTTTAAGTATTATTTGTTATAGCGGCAACAGAAATACATCATCTGTGAAAATGTCAACTGTCTAACTATCACGGTTCATGATATACAGCCTAGTAACAGACAGACAGACAGACGGACGGACAGCGGAGTCTTAGTAATAGGGTCCCGTTTTACCTTTTGGGTACGAAACCCAAAAACCGGCCAAGTGCGAGTCGGACTCGCCCACCGAGGGTCCCGTAGAAAATTACAAATGTATAGGTTACAGATTTTTCCCTGTACCTACTTGTAATACATAAGACGATATTAAATACTTGCGAAATTTCATAGTTCTAGGTCAACGGAAAGTACCCTATAAATTTAGATTCCCTTGAGAGTATCGAAATATACGTTTTTGTACTCGTCGATTAAAATCAGTGTATTAGGATTTCATAGAGAATACTGCAACGTCACTCTTTTCATCGTTGAATAGTCTGTTACTTCCGAAACAACCGAAATAACTGTTTCGATACGCTCCAGACAACCGAAAAAAATTTGAAAATAGAACTAAAATAAATTCGACCACGTGACTGCTTTACCGAACTGTAATGAATTGGACCAATAGAATCGCTTTGATTATTGAGTTTACTCGTTGATGTCGTACGCTCGTATAAGATATCAACGAGCGTACGAGCGATAGGCTGCACTTCGTTTCAACAGTATCTAGTTTGTTTAATTAGTTCAGTTGACTCGTAGAAAATTAATTTTAATGAACTCGTACAAAAAGTATTGTTCACAATAGTGTTATAATCAAGCTTTTTAATCTCGTACCTTACTTAGGCCACTCAGCAAGCTTCGTGGCCTAAACACAGTACTCGACTAAAAAGCTCTCTATTATAACATCACACAAATAAATGCCCTTACCGGGACTCGAACCCATCAGGACCTCCGGCTTCGTAGGCAGAGTCGCTACCAACTAGTCTACAGGGGGCTCCCATACAACAAACGTGATTTTTTTGCCGTTTTTATAGATAATTGTACGGAACCCTTCGTGCGCGAGTCCGATTCGCACTTGGCCGGTTTTTTTTAACGATTAACGCATGATTTTCCTAATTATAAATGGAATATGGCTATGTATATGTTAAATATTGTGTTCCTTCCCTTCTTATAATACCTACGCTAATGAGACTCGTACTAATAAATTTTCTTATAAATCTTTCAAGTCCTAAACAATAACTTATGCCAAGCGCACAAGGTTAGCTAGAGTTAATATACTGCTGCAATTTGCTACGATTTATGACTGTGCCTTATACTCATCGTAGCGAGGAACTAATGAAAACAGACTTTATCGCCAGGCCGTAAAGCCCAAGTATCAATGACTTTTTTTATTATAGCCTGCCAATACTTTACGGGCGGGAAAGTTTAATCTAATTTATATTGAAAAATTGCTTTATAGCAACTAGTTTAACAGCAAGTAGTTATCATTTATTAAAATCTGGTAATTGTACATTTGTTTGTGTTCCACGATTCAACCTCAAAGATTGCGACAGAGCTGAAGGAAGGTATATGTTTTTAGCAGTCTATGTTTACGATATTTATAAAACGACGGTGGCAAACAAGCTTACGGCCTGCCTGATGTTAAGCTGGTACCGTAGCCTATGGACACTTATGACTCCAGAAGAATCATAAGCGCGTTGCCGACCCTTTATTCACTTGAAGATTCGCTGTGTATTGGAGGATATTGAACCGGTTTTGATAAAGCGGTGATAAAAAGTGTCAAACGTTTCGTAATTATGCTCCGGGTGACAAAGGCTACATTTTGTATGAAAAAACAATTTTTTTTTAGTTAGTTTCCCGTACTCAGGTTACAGATTTTTGAACTTTATATGCTTATTAATAATATTAAACATAGGCATCTTCCTATGAGGTTTCATGTGAAAATATAAAAAATATTTTGGGGACAATCGCGCACATCGACCTAGTCAGGCCTCCACACACCGGTCGCGGGCGCGGGTCGGGCGCGGGCCCGCGCCGGTGGTGTGTGGAGACCTAACTAAGCTAAGCGACGATATAAATACATACTTATATAGTTAACTAGCTTCTGCCCACGACTCCGTCCGGTGGAACTACAAATTTCCACCCCCCCATTCCACCCCCTTAGGGGATAATTTCCGGGATGAAAACTATCATATGTCCTTCCTTGTGAGTCAAACAATCTCTATACCAAATTTCACTTAAATCGGTTCAGCGGTTTAAGCGTGAAGAGGTAACAGATGGACAGACAGACAGACAGAAAGACTTTCGAATATATACTATTATAGTATAAAGTATACTATGGAGTATGGATGGATATGGATGGAAGTATGGATCAATACTTATAAACACGGAAAACATCCATGACTCAGGAACAAATATTCGTACTCATCACACAAATAAATGCCCTTACCGGGATCCGAACCCATGATCCTAGCTTCGTAGGCAGTGTCACTACCAACTAGGCTAAAGTGTTTGTCAATTGGTATGGCATCACGCGGACAAGACAGGGCACACCGTATGTTCTCCGCCATACCGATCTCACATATGTATTAGTCTGTAAGCCCGCTGTCAAAGGTGGCCAACTTTGGCACCGTCTGCCAAGTACGTACTTCCGGCCATTTCTGGCCCCGTAGCATGGTTGGCCTTATCACGCGATAAGTGACAAGATAGATTATCCGTCACGGGTGCGTCTCACGAAATATAACAACATAATATATAATTTCATATTAATAACGTTGACAAGATATAATGAACGTTAGCTATAATAACAAAATCAATAAAATTATAAGGAATAACGGTCAGTTGCCATAATATTCATTTATAACATGCAAAACGTATAACGATCATAATACATAATATCTTTTAGTATAAGCATTATAAGATATAAGAGACATGAGATATAAATCAGAGCCCGCGGAATAAGGTTAAGGCAGCTAGAAAAAGGGGGGCTCGGGGGGCGTAGTAAAAAACAAATCAACAATTGTATTTTTGGTAGGTTTAGGTTATGGTTATCTTGTGTCCCTTAGAGCGGAAATAGGCACCCCGCGAAGCGGGGTGACGTCGAAACGCTGGCGGTTAGGTTAGGTTTAGGTTAGCTTAAAATAATTGCCATGCGTTTTAAAAAAAAAATAAGTTCTATTAGGTTAGGTTACAAGGAGACAATTTACTTTAACTAAATGTTCAGGATTAATAAGGGCTCAACTGTAGAATATCTGGCATGGAGTACAGGGTTCATTTTTTTTTATAGATTGTTCTCACCATGAGACGACTCCTCGCCAAATTTCAAGTTGCGGAAACGCTTGGTTTGCGAGAAAAAAAATATTAAAAATTTCATACAGAGTCCCAATTTTATGACCGCCATGACGCATATTTTTCTGTTTCTTTGCACGTGTTGTCATTGATATGTTCCTAATAGCGTACTTATCCAATCCTTTTGTTTATCATTTGCATATTCTACTCTAAGGCAGGTCGGTGTAGGTACGACGACGAGCGAAGCGAGGAGGAGTGTTAGGTGTACCGCGACCCTACAGCGCGCGAGCCGAGCGAGCGAAGCGAGCGTGCCGCGGTAGCGGCCGGCGAAGCGCCAGAACCGACTTTATACGAAAACAGGCCATAATATTGATGAAAATGTTAATTTCATATGAAAAAAATAATTTTTTTTTCTCAAAAACCATGGATTTCCGCAGATTTTGGATTTCAAAAATACACTATAGACACCCTCCTCTGCTCTCAAAAAAAATGGTGCATTTTGGCCATGAAAATGTTAATTTCATATGAAAAAAAATATTTTTTTTCTCAAAAACCACGGATTTCCGCAGATTTTGGATTTCAAAAATACACTATAGACACCCTCCTCTGCTCTCAAAAAAAATGGTGCATTTTGGCCATGCCAGATATTCTACAGCTCTTCCTTAATAAGTTAGGTAAGGTTGATTTTAAATTAGGATGACCACATAACACATAAAAAAATATTTAATTTTAACCAACATAACATTAACATTACATAACATGTATATCTTCAATGTTTACTTTTCTTCAAACACAAAATCGCTCTAAGAAATTCACATTCAGTATATTCAGCTTTTCAAGCGATTTCAAGAGTAATTGTATGCGTTTATACTATACGAGCATTATGCTTTTTGATGTTAGATTAATTGTATAATATATGTTTAAATCTTAGGGGTTATGAGTATTATACGCTTTAATCGTTATATCAATTGATATTATATCTAAATAATGTTATACTTTACAAAAATAGATATTTTGAAATTATATCTTTCGTTCATTATATTCAGTGAATATTATACTAAACAAGCTTATACAAAGTGAGCGTATATATTATGAATGTTATATGATGAGTTCTTATATCTCGTATTACTTACCCATCCGTCACTGGTTGACACCGTTCGATAGAACGAGACGACGCTCTTATCTTGTCACTTATCGCGTGATAAGGCCAACCATGCTACGGGGCCTGGACTGACATACTAAGGTTTACTCTCTCTACGATTACAGGGCTAAGTGATGCCACATGTCTGGTACTGTTGTCACATGACGTAAATATATCTACCCTAACAATTCTGACCGAAAGTGAAGGATTTTTCAAATTTTCGGCCAATTTTAGGTGCGATAATCTTCTGATTCTTGCTCAGCACAACTTACTCGACCTTCTGCCATACATTTTAACGTGTTGTCATGAGACGTAGGCGAATTGGAAATGGGCTTACGGACTATACCTATACTATAAGTTGCGCTTAAATATTGCGTTTTTTTAAATATTATCCTATCCACGAATCCCTTAACTTTCTGTTTGTGTATTTAGTTTGTATAAAAAAATACTTTTTCTTTTCAATATATAAATCATATGCATATAGACCTTATTTAAATGCGAAAAAAGTTCAGTTTAACATCATTTGTATGCTTAACTTTCGTTACAAAACTGACACTGAGTTAATTTTTATTTAACAACTCACGCTAATTGGGTGCACGAATTTAAAAAAATGCCCTTGTATCTCTTGCAGTGGTCGAGAAGTAAGCAGAAATATGACGATGAAAATCAACATTACATAGTATAAAACAAAGTCGCTTCCCGCTGTCTGTCTGTCTGTCTGTCCCTATGTATGCTTAGATCTTTAAAACTACGCAACAGATTTTGATGCGGTTTTTTGTAATAGATAGAGTGTTTCAAGAGGAAGGTTTATATGTAGGTATAATACATGCATGTTATAATACATATAAATAAACCCGTGCGAAGCCGGGGCGGGTCGCTACTAAACAATATTGTACCTATAAGTCTGGGGCCAGTATAAACTATCAAAAAATCCGCAAGAACAGTCAGCATCGTATAGGTAGTAGCAGCCAAAGTAACCAAATTGTATATCGTAATCGTAACACACGACAAACGTCGACGTGCCAAGACGAGAGAAGGTGAAAGGTGGTCGCTTACAATGGGCCTCATAAGAAGGCTTAAAGTCGCCAAAAGGGCAATAAAGAGGACTATGCGGGAGTTTCTCTGCGTGATCGCATCAGAAATGAGGCTATCCGCAGAAGAACTAAGGTAACCGATATAGCCCTCCGAATTGCTAAACTTAATTGGCAGTGAGTGAGGCATATTGCACGTAGAACCGATGGCCGCTGGGGCGGAAAGGTTCTCGGGTGGCGACCACGTACCGGATGGCGTGGCGTGAATTTCTAGTTTAAGAGATAAGTCTCTTAAACTAGAAATTCCTAAGGGAAAATACTACTTTTACCGCCCCTCATTTTTTTTGTAAGACTTGCAGATAGGTGTTGTATAACAAACATGTAAGGAACTTAATCATCTTTAAACTTGCTGTACACTTTTTTATCATAGAAGCATCAATTCAAGAAATATAGGACAACGATTGCGGGAGAGAGGTCCGGCTCGTATCTGGTGCAGCACATATCGTTGGCGGTGCAGCGGGGTAACGCGGTCAGCATATTGGGCACATTTGCGCCAGCTACCTGCCGTCCCGGGAATCTATTAGATTAGCATTAATATTGTTTTAGTTTTAGTGTAGGTACATATTTATTTAATTTCTATTGTATCTAACTTTACATTTTTGTCAATAAATATGTTATGGTTAACATTAAAGTGCTATTTCAAAAACACCAAAAAATGGCCCCTTCAAATGAGGATGGTTGCAAACGCACACATGGCCCGAGGTCGGAAACTTAAATTTTTTTTCATGACCTCACCGACCAATATAAATCAAAACATTTTCCTCTCCACCTTTTGCAAGGCAAATCCCCCATTGTCTGGATTAACAATACAAAAATACAAAAATATTTATTCAATAACTAGGTACAACTTAATAACAGTATCAAGGATGATGCCTCTTTGTAAGTATTCAAGATACCTGTGTTAAGAGACATCGCTCTTCCGTGGATGGTAACATAAGTTTATATTAGTGTAACATTATTAAAACTTACAAATAACTTTTAATAAGCTATATAAATTTTAACAAGTATGAGATGATTTTATCTGTTCCGTCTTTGAGGAGTACCGTTATAAACGTGAACGACATCAATTGTGGAGCTCTTTTATAGAAAACTATGACCGCTTTTATACTGCTCTTTGACATTTAAGTTCCTTTATAAAATGTGAACGCACTCAATGGTACTCAATCCTGAAAGTGCAGTACTTAGTATGCTGTTCTCGCATTAAACAGTAGCTCTCAGCTGTAGAGCACGCGAGCCTGTGTTTATTGCACAACTTTTTTTTATTTTGAAAAACTGAATCGACAGCCTACAGCCGGACAGACGCCGGACATACGAAAGAATTTTTGCCTAAGCTGAAACGGAGAACTTTGTTCGGTTCGCTCGCTCTTCGCTCGTTCAATATTGAGCTTACTATGCGGCTAGTTTGATCTATATGAAAAATAGTTCCAGTGATATTTATTTATTCATTTATATATATTTACAGCTAAACTCAAAGCAGTCGAGCATACATAAAATCTCAGACAGATGTACAGTCGTGAAAAAAAGTTGTGCAATAAACAGAGGCTCGCGTGTTCTACAGCTGAGAGCACTTTCAAGATTGAGTACCATTGAGTGCGTTCACATCACATACATCGGAGCAAACAAGCACGTGACAAACATCGGAACACACCTCTATTTTCAAGGCATTACACCTACATTGAACACCTATAGTGTACCTATGTATGTGATGGCGACTGTACACAAGACAAGTAGTATGTAAGGAAATTGTACAGTCACCAGCATAAATATATGATGGAACAAAGACCGCAAAAATATCTGATGACAACTTTATTCCTAGACCCGTGAGAGCGTGTCAGATATTTTTGCGGCCTTTGATTCATTATATATTGATGCCGGTGACTGTACATACTGATTTAGTTATTATCCTTCAAAAAAAATTAATTTACATACAGGCAATTTACCTGCCGTTAGGTGTTTATTTTCATACCCATAATTCATCATGGAAATCATCCATGTCTACATTTTTTATCATAATGATCGATCACTCATGCGTACTTAACAGTCAATACTATATGTCATTACTCAACAGTCATCTAATGTTTTACTTTACGTCATGTGGATATTTGGGAAAATCAGATATGCGCAGAAATTCTAAGCATAAATCTTACCCCGTCATAAGAATAAGAATAAATTTATTTCAAAAAACATACAATATATCAAACATACAATATCCAGCAGGCCCCGAACTAGGCTGAGCCTGTACTCGTACCTCGGGACCTAGCAGTACACTATACAAATATTTTTTTTTTTTTTTTCTCTTTTGGCTGCGTCATGGCGATCTGTCAGTAGACAATAAGCCATTTGTTTGTCTGACGGTTTGTCAAGTTTTGTTTTTTATATTGAGGGAGATTCCAACTCTCCATCTCTCTAGGTAAACCTCCCTCCGAGGTTGGGAATGTCACATCTCTTCAGTCTAGTGTGCTGCTTGTCCTCCGTCTCCACTCAGTGCCAATGCCAGCTCATTTGTATGGTGTGCGAGTCTTTTCTGGTATCTAAGACTATACTGACTTATTTCCTGCTTCACTGTCCGTGTTTTGAGGTCAAGATACATATACTTATTGCTGATGCAGTGGGGGATGTTGAAGATATTTCTTAGTGTTTTGCTTTGAAAACGTTCTAAGATGTCGATGTTGCTGTTGCATGCGGTGCCCCATAGTTGGATGCCATATGTCCAAATTGGCTTTATTATGGCTTTATAGACCATCATTTTGCTTTCATTGCTTAGATGTGAGTGACGACCTGTTAGCCAGTAGATACTTCGGAGCTAACTATCGAGTTGTTTTCGCTTTGTCCAGATGTGTTTCTGCCAAGTCAGTCTTCGATCCAGGTGTAAGCCCAGATATTTGGCATGTTCTTCTTGTGGGATGTTTTCGTTGTATAGTTTTACTGGTGGGCAGGTTTCTCTTCTAAGTGTGAAAGTTACATGGGTAGACTTGCTTTGGTTTGCTTTAATTCTCCATCTCATGAACTATACAAATATGACGTCAATTCAGACTAATATATATATATATATATTTTCAAAATACTATAAATATATCTAAAACTATGTGTGTGTGCACGTGTGTGAGTGTGTGTGTGCGTGCGTGAGTATGTGTGTATCTGAGTATGTGTGTATGTGCGTGTGTGCATGGGCAGTTTAAAGTAATAGTCACTATCAGGGGTGAAAGAGAGCTTCCGTGTCATTGTGCGACAGGGACGTAAATCATTTTTTTAGAATTTTCTGTACCCTACCTGCTGTGTGCTGTTGGATATGTGCAATTTACAAATGTTGTTGTAAAGTTGTAGGTGCATGTAAGCTGGAGCGCGCCTTGCTAAGGCGGATTTGTAAGGCGGGAGGGGTACTTTAAAAATTCGTTTTTGCAACAGCTAGGCATAGTTGGGAAGATTAGCAGCAAAACCATGCGCTCGTATTGTAGCCTTCAAAATTATAATTGCCTGACTCTCAAAAGGTTTGTTTCTCGATTTATTTAATTATTCGTATGGCATGGATACAGTTCTTTACAAACTTATATTAAGACCATCGTGGACATCAGTGGAAAATCGGAAAGGTTTCCTTGATCACAACACGCTGGGACCGCTCTGCCAGGAGCAGATGACTTTTAGCGGCGCTGCCCCAAACTCCAATGCAATATTGTAGGATTGATTGGCACAGCGCTCTGTAGACAAGGTATAGTACCTCCTTCGTAGTACAGTCGCGGAGTCTCTTCATTATATACATACATTTCCTGACCTTTGCGGAGAGTGTGAGAATTTGCTGTTTGAAGGAGATGTTGTGATCAATGATCATCCCAGTTTTATCCTGAGCAAAGGAGTAAATATGCTACGAAATCCTAAGAACCTCCTCCTTATAACCTCCATTTATAGTTTAGAAGGAGAACGTTTTAATAGTTCTCCCTTAAACCGATACTTTATTCTATTTCATCTATTCGTATTTGTGGCCATAGTTTTAGAGATTTAGTACTCCTGAATTACCTTCAACTATCTAATTACCTAACATAGTCTTACCTACGGGACGTTGTCAATAATCACGTCAACATGTAATAGTCTTCACAGTGCATTGCTAAATATTTTAGCATTAAATTACAATACAAACCTACAAATTTTTACTAAGTACTATTATGCTGTATCCCTTAATTTTTACTACACGGAATTTAGTCACGTAAATACGTACAATATTATTATTTTTACCTACCTTATTGAGGTTACTCGACGCTTCGGATGTGTCACAGCATCCTTGCTTTTAACGCGATTAGGTTCAGTAAAAAATATGTGTGGATAATCTTGAAAGTGTAAATCAATAAAAGTGTATCTAATATTTATATGTTACTTTAATAAATTACGAGTATTCAGTATCCTACTCGCTTTCCCCTCTAATTTTGTTAAGAGGGCGCTCGTTTTTTGGTCAGGAATAAGCGAGAATGACGGATTTTTGACGTTGTAATTCTAAGAAACGGAGAGCTTTTTCTAGATCCTGATTACTTATTTGCATAGGTAAACTCCTCATATTGGTCCTAGCCGCCTCCAATTTACGAAGAACTGAATACTTTAACCGAAAATACCCGATTACCGACAGTAGTTTTCTGAAGAGAGCGCAGAGTCATAAGTTTGAGCCCCTAATACTCCATGATGTTATATGAGAACCTACTTGTTTTTTTCTATTTTCACTAGCGTAATATGTTGCCATTGCGCCTAGCCGCCTCGAATTTTCCTTATTCTGCACGTATATATATGTAAACTGTTCTCAATTACACCATATTTGTCAATAAAATCGTACTGAAAACTCAAGGATTTTCTCATTATTGTTGAATTATTTTTGTATTGAATCTTACACAACATTAAAGTTCATGCTTGTACCAACAAGATCCAGTCCAAAAAATATAACTTTTGTCAAAATTTATATTTATAAATAATTATTCAAAACTAGTATAAATTTACCGTCGCGCGGGAATATATCTCAGTACCGGCTGAATAGCCCTCCGAGACAGACGTGTACTCTGTTTATTTGTGGCTATTCACGAAGCTAACCGGCCACTCTTCAGATAAAATAATATTATTTTGATCTCCGACTAGGCATAGTTGTTACCAACCTCGGGGTCAAACTATACTGGGGATACATTCGTGAGGCTAATCGAGACAAGTTATGAATTGCATAGCTGCCATATATGACGTAGTGTAGCGAAAAGGCTCAAACCCACCGGATACGTAACATTTAAAATTGAACCTTCTACCTAAAACAAAAGTCATACATTTCAATGGTGATGTCTTGTGGGTTGGATCCTTTTGTCTAAACTACGCGTTCTATAGTCAATTATTATTGTACGAGTGATCGTGATACTTGATAGATTTAATTTATTTACTAGTTAGTCCAGTCATCGGAATTCTCGTAACATTTTTGAGCTGTCATGGGGACTTCTCGTTTATCGACTTCTGATACAAATATTTTGTCGATACATTATAGAGCACAACACAACATATCAAAGAAGATTAAAAGTAGAGGTAAACAACAGGCGGTCTTATCGCTAAAGACCGATCTCTTTTAGATAACTTTTGACTTTCTGAAAATGTTAAATAGAGATTTGCAATGAAATCAATGAAAAATTAATAGTTAACAATTTTACATTAATTCAGTTCAGTTCAGTAAAATTCTTCTTTGTTACCAGGTACACGTTTTTAGGTTTCCGTACTCAAAGAGTAAAACGGCACCCTATTACTAAGACTTCGCTGTCCGTCCGACCGTCCGTCTGTCTGTCACCAGGCTGTATCTCAAGAACCGTGACAGCTAGAGAGTTGAAATTTTCACAGATTATGTATTTCTGTTGCCGCTATAACAACAAATACTGAAAACAAAATATATTTTTTTAAGGGGAGCTCCCATACAACAAACGTGATTTTTTTGCCGTTTTTATAGATAATGGTTCGGAACCCTTCGTGCGCGAGTCCAACTCGCACTTGGCCGGTTTTTTTCTTACGATTTGAATCACTTGATACATGTTTTTTGATATTATGTTTTTTGAACTGTTTCAAATTAACATAACAAACAGAACAGTGTATCACGGAATCTTGTTCTTTATAAACCAGTTCCGGGTACGTTTCTAACCATTTACCAATAGTAGATTTACGAGGCATTTTCAATTTGAACGAGTGATTGACATAATAATAATAATAATCAGTCAACGTAAGGCAGCTTGTGGCGGGCTGTTAGGGAGTAGCGACCCTACGTACCTGAGTGCCCCTGGGGGTGTCCTGTGGTCAGGCTGAGCCGATCGGGTGGTTGGTTGGACAGGCCCCCCACCTCTGGCTTGCCTTAACTGGCTGTCCAGAGTAAAGTCGCAAGAGCTATTGCTCGAGGGTAGATGTGGACACCTAAGTGGCGAGTTGGCTATATGTTTAAAGTCCAGTGCCACCTCTCTACCCCCCCAGCCTCTCTGACTGGTGTTGCCCTTAGGCAATTTTTAATGTCGCTAATAATAGGGGCCCATCTAGCAGTTGGCGAGTCACCGTCTGCCAGAGATAAAAAATGAGACAGTTTATTAGGCAGGCGTCCGATGTTTCACCCAATAGCCCAGCCACTAGTCCATCATTTTCACCCAATAACCCGTTTTCTTTAGATTCCATCAACCAGCAATAGTCCCTATACACCCCAGCGGGTGCTGTCTCTGTGTGCGTCCCATGACACGGGCAGGGACAGCATCCGCTTGGTGTACTCCTTGCATTTCATTAAATTGTCAAAAGGGCCTCTACGTGTTGGCTCAGTTGGTACTTTGTAGGTACCTAGCCCCACGCACGCCTCCCAAAGGTCCGGGACATCATTGTCCCGTGAGCGGGAAAGACATACATAATAAATAATAAATCATTTATTCACAGGCGAAACATAACCCAAAATACAAATACAAGTTTGACAAGAAACTTAATTAAAATTAAAATGTTAAACTAAAACATCAAAAAAATGATCCCCTTGTTCTTCGTACATTACTGAGTTACATTACTAGTAATGTACAATAGTGTGGCCCACACATGTATGAAAAAAAATTTTTTTTTGAAATTCGGGTGGGGCACCATCCAGTTTTTTTACACTACCTTATAGGAAAACTTTGCTAAAGTTTCAATGTCCTGGTATACGAGGAACACGGTGCTCATCGATGCTTTAGCCTCCAAGAAATTGAAATTTTTGCCGGTTAAGGACCTAAGTTTAGAATCGAAATAAAAGTCACACAATCATTTAAACAAGCAAAATATCATTTATTCAGGTCGTTCTGACTATCAAGACACAAAAAACACAAACTAAAATAAAAAAATAATCTTTTAATTAAAGAACTGAAACTATACAAAATCAACATTATACCAAAATAATACCACCATACTCCATTGCATTACTTGGAAACTGCTTCCACTATAGCCCGCTTTGTTGCAGATGTTGGGATCATTTTCCTGTTGGCCTCTACGACTTGCAATAGAAATTGTTTATCTTCCTCATCGTGAGTTAGCAGCTTGTTATATTCATCAAACAATTTAACTCCTCGTTCAGCTGTATCGTTAACTACTCTTAACTGTGACACTCGTTCTTTTCCCTTCTTATAACTTTGCTCTTCTTTCCATTTTTGTGGTGGTAATGACAAAAATGAGTCGTCAATCATCAGAAGATTAAACAATCTTCCTGTTCGCGTAGAAGCAAAGTCACCAAGGGTGACTCCTTTTTTGAGAAGAGATGAATTTCCTCTTACCGATCGAGTACTTGGCGTTGACTTTGTCATTCCCTTGACATTTTTTTCCTTGTCTTGATCGCTAACTGTGTCGGAAAAGAGAGCGAGCCCGACTAATTCATCTGATAGATACCACAAATGCCGTTGCAGGACCTGTTTAGCACATTTAGAGACTTCAGGGTCCACGGAGCTGTACTTTTCAAGGTTCGACCATAAGTGAAGGTCCGACGTAGCAGCTTCTGTTGCCAGAGCGGCATGAGTCCATGCTCTTGTATAAAATAGGGCTCCAAACTTGACGAAACGCTCCAGCTGTGCCAATTCTCGCTTTGTAAGCTTGAATATGTCATTCTGACCACGGAACAAAAATATTTTCATCGTATATAGCAATTTTGCCATCCAGCGTGCGTGATGAATAGGCCCGGGTGCTCTCCAATGCATTTTACTCGGAGTTATTTGAAAAATAAGCATTGTCAACTCTATTAGCTCCATATAATCATCTCGCATATTCAGCTGGCTGCTTTTTTCATTGGCATACTGATTTAGCCATATTAACATCGGGTCCAAAAAATCTCCAATCGCGGAATCTGGTGGCAGCGATTAAAAGCTCGTCGACAGTCAATTGGGATGCATTTCGGATTAAATTTACCTCGTTCAGATAATGGTGAAATCTTAAAAATACTTGTCTGATAGTTGGAAGTTTTATTAACGACGTAAGAGGATCCAAATCTCTCACTCCTACTAGGAATACAGTATCCGATTTTCGGGTTGTTGTCATGATTTAAATATGAATTATTGACGTTTGAAAACACAACAGGGGCTTAATTAATGGTATTTATGTCTTAAATAATACTTTATAAACAAAAAGATTTCTTCGAAACACTTTAAAAAGTAAGCTTACAAGACAGTTAACCGAACTTCAGTATACAGCCAATACACTTGCTAATGTCAGTTATATAGAAAAGTTGAGGGTAGTTGAGCACCGGGTCAGGCTTAACGTAGATTGTTGAAATTTGGCATGGATTATCTTATGGACTAATGAAAAAAAATAAGAGGGTGCCCCGATAAAAAAATAAATTTTTTTTTTTTGGGCCACACTAATGTACAAAGAAAAAATAGTCTTCGTTCAAAACTGGGTAATGTAGGAAGAAAATTTCGTTCTTTGCACATTACTAGTTCTGTTGGTATGTTGCCTCCAGGCCCTAAGCTAAGTCTAAGAATTTCTTAGATACCAACCGCTGCAATGATGATTGTACGGCATAGCTATTTAATTAAGATCAAATGCTGCTCTGTAAACTCTTGATTTATTTATTTAATTAAACTTTATTGCACTATACAACGGAAAGTAAAAATGGCGGACTTAATGCCATGAGGCATTCTCTACCAGTCAGGCATTTTAATTTGATTGAATTGATTGTGCCCCTTCGGCCGTTTTCTAAACCGTTAAAGAGCCATTTATTTTCTTCCACCATTGCTCTCTTCAACGGATTTGCGTTTTCCATATTGGTTGACCAAGGTTAGAGAAATTTCTTAGATACCAGATTTATAATTCCACGCACAATTGTTTGCTATCTGACGCCTAAGTGAAGTTCTTAAATATTTCATCATGCACAGATAGCCAATATCGGAAAATAGGGCTCTCCAGGTCGTTTTAGATGACCTTGAGGATCTCGTCCTGAGAGCGCCCCAGCCTGTCCCAGAAAGCGGCAACTCTCGCCCTCATTACGGCGAAGAAATCTGGCACCCGCGCCTCAGCGAACATGCTGGACGCGCTGCAGTAGCGCGGCAGCCGCATGAGCGTGCGAAATGCATCATTATATTGCACCCTCATGGTGCTGTACGACTTTCGCATAAATTTAGACCACAGTTGGCAAGTGTAGAAACACTGACAAAATGCATTGAACAATGTCACTTTGACTTCGTTGCTACACTTACCAAATCTGCGTGCCAGCATGTTGCAGCGGACTGATAAGGCCCTCCTCTCCCGGTCAATATCCTTATCGTCTTTCAAATCCTCGTTTAATTCAATTCAATTCAATAGTTTTATTTCAGACCATGTGATAGTGCATATACTGTTAGTAACAAAATAAACTTAAAACTATGTTAGCAATTATTATTATACATTTTTAAAAAAGCGGCCAAGTGCGAGTCGGGCTCGCACATGAAGGGTTCCGTGAAATAAATTGCGGTTTACGATTTATGACGTATTAAAAAAAACTACTTATTAGATCTCGTTCAAACCAATTTTCTGTAGAAGTTTACATGGTAATGTACTCAGAGCATAGAATACTATATAATATATTCATACATCTGTGGTAATGTACATCATATATATATTTTTTTAGTTTTATCATTCTCTTATTTTAGAAGTTACAGGACACACATTTTACCACTTTGGAAGTGTCTTTCGCGCAAACTATTCAGTTTAGAAAAAAATTATGTTAGAAACCTCAATATCATTTTTGAAGACCTATCCATAGATGGATGCACACGTATGGATTTGATAAAAAATTTTTTTTTCAGTTTCAGTTCTGAGTATGGGGACCCCTAAAACTTAATGTTTTTTTTTTCGATTTTTGTGTGAAAATCTTAACGCGGTTCACAGAATACATTACTTACCAAGTTTCAACAGTATAGCTCTTATAGTTTCGGAAAAAAGTGGCTGTGACATACGGACGGACAGACAGACAGACAGACGGACGGTTTGACGAATCTATAAGGGTTCCGTTTTTTGCCATTTGGCTACGGAACCCTAAAAAGAACTGCAGTACTAATTGACATAAGTCAAAGTTGAACAGTTTAGGAGACGTCAGGCCCCCCTGCCGTACTCCACATTCCAACCTGTAATCTGTGGACAAAGTCCTGGCCCATCTCACCTGGTTTAATTGGTTTTGGTACCAGTACCTCAACAAATCTGTACAATCACCCGGAATATCTGCTTCCTCCAGTTTTGCCCAGAGAATATTGTAGTCCACTCTGTCGACGGCCTTGGAGAGGTCCAGGAAGCAGGCATAAATCGGTGTTTTTCTAGCCGTGTAGTACCCGACAGTACTACACGGCTAGAAAGTAGTAGTGCCAGACAGCAAATTATTATTCTTATTACTGACAACTTTAAAACTTGTTAGTTTATTTTATACAAAAATAAGTTGCTGTCAAAATGTTCATTTTTGGTACAAGCTTTTATTGCCGACTGTACTTTTCTGCATACCATCATCAACAACTCATTGAGACGATTATAACGAGCCCAAACTCGATAGGGTTGTGTCGTTTTATTGCGGAGTTCCTATGGCCAACTTCCTGCTCCAGCATTAGATCAGCTCCAAATCATCATAATATTGCATTGTCATGCGATATACACATGCATGCAAAATTTCAGCTCAATTGGATAACGGGAAGTGACTGAAAAATGAATTACAAATTTTGACGGACAACTTACATACTTACATATTTACATACATACCTACGAACAGTGCAAGTTAATATAAAGCTAGTAAAAAAGAATGAATATACTTTGTCATAGTATTTTAATATAAATAGAAAACATGTGCACAAAAATCAAATACTTACTTAGTTCAAGTTAGAGCATCATGTTAGCGAAGTAATGTTTACCACTTTTTAGTGCAAGTATCAATATCGGTCACGGAGCGAATTCCAACGGTGCGCTATACAGCTATTTGCATCGGCAAGCTCCGCGGTTAGTTCTATCCCGATCGCACTTACATATAGCTAGAAAGGGACGGCACCCGCGGCTGGTGCGATCTAGCTGTGCATGTGGGGGTTAGGTACGTTTGTGTGGGTGGTAGTAGTATTTACACACACAAAAGCACTACGCCTGTCAAAATACCGAATTCTGAGCGAGCGCTTTTTTGAAGAGCACTCTTAAGTATTTCCATACCATCTAATACTTAGAATATACGAACAAGGCGTGTCGTCAAGCCGCTTCGGAACTAAAATAAAGTATTATTTAATTTATTTTATGCAACGAATAATATGAACTTTATGTACATAAAGTAACCTTCAAGAAAACGATGCTCCTCGGAATGCTAAGAGGGGAAAGTTTAACGCAAGAATGATTATGTAAGTAGCTATTGAAATAAAATAGGTATCGGAAACAAGACGCAAGTTACTTACTAAACTTGAGGTTTGTTTTTGGCTTTTGCTTATTGCTCCCTTGCCCCCCCCCCCCCCCTCTAAGTAGGTTAAATAGGGGTGCAAAGTTTGTGTTGGGGGATATTATTAGAATTATGAGACAAAATTTGGTTCCCATAGAGATTGTTTGATTCCCGGGGAATGACATAGGCGATAGTTTACATCCCGGAAATCACTCCCTATGGGGGTAAAAGTTTGTATGAAGCTATGGTATCCACTCGGACAGAGTCGCGGGTAGAACCTAGTAAATTATAAATTTAGACGCGTGAAATGAATATTTGTTCCTGAGTCATGGATGTTTTCTATGTATTTAAGTATTTATTTCTCTATATACGTACGAGTATGTTTATCTTCGTCTAGTACCCATAGTACAAGCTTTGCTTAGTTTGGGACTAGGTCGATTTGTGTAAGAATGTCCGCAAATATTTATTTATTTATTTAAATATTATCATGAAAATAATATTATTTGCACAATTTGAAATTTTTGTATTTTTGATGGTTAACCACGGTTTTGTCTAGATAAACATGCGATCATGTAAGAGAGCTACAAGCGGGTCAATAGTGATGTGCAACGCACCTAAACGATATTAGACGAGTTACATAAACAACGCTTTATAGACCAATACACGTTAAATATGGCGGCGGCAGCCGTCATGCCAAAGAGAACTGCCAAACTTCACCTATAAACAGATTTTAACGGACGTGACGCTTACGATTCGTTCTTCGTCGTTTTCACTATTGACAGAGTGGTCGACATTTCAGGTATTGCAAGCTTCACATCACGCCACCATTCCTCTCTGACAGTCGCCTCTTGCTCATGAAGTGATGCATCTAATACTGTAGCTTTAATCTGGTCTCTCCATCTCATCGGTGACCTGCCTCGCGGTCTGGTGCCCTCGGCCTTTCCCGGGAACACAAGTCGCTCGATAGCTACGACGTCCCGTCAGCGACATATTATGTGCCCGAAAAACGTAAGGATGCGAGACAGCACTATGGGGTCTATGGATGATGGACGCTGCTTGATCTAGAGATTAAAGATCCGTACTTTGATAAGACAATTTCAAATCTCTCGAGTTTTCATCTCAGAGATTATTCTTGTCTCCAATTAAGATGGAAGGTCATGGAAACTTCTGAACACTGATTGGTTTGACCGACAGAATTAACTGATCACAAAGTTAAAAGCAATTTATCTGAACCTTGATAATAACCTTAATCGGGCTTAATTGAGTCTTGCGAACGACTTTTGAGGAGGTTAAATTTGAGGGGTTTGTAGTTGAACTAACTTAATTTGTATGGCATGTAGTGTGGTTTATTAGGTAAGGAGTACTTGCTAATCAAATTGAAGCAAATACCTACTCCAGATAAAATAAAATTTTGAAAAAAAGTTTTTTTTGTTTATTTCACATTAAAACGTTATTCTGTGATGATTTATTCAAGAATCCTACAAACTTTCTACCCGGAATAATATAATATAAATGAATCATTCATTGTTTTTATTTTATGATCTATCTAGAATATTAATGAGCAAATGTAAATTGTAAATGAACCAAAATAAAGATTAACACATTTATTAATATTTTTTACGACTTTTCAGGAGCTAATTAAGCTATAATTTTTGATGTCTGATATTTTGTTGCATTTTGTCCTTTCTTTTGAAGTTACTAATAATTTTACTCGGAAAAAATCAGAATAAATAATTTCCAAAGACATTATTTCCATACTAGTTATCAATCAAATTTAAGTGGGCATGTAGGGGCTAGTTGGCTATACTTGTAATATTTTTTTCACGGTGCCTTTCGAACCAGTTTTCTGAATTGATCAAATATTTGTATTGAACTGACTACAAATAGAGCACGTAATAACTTTCTGTCAAAAATTGAATTTTTAGTACAAGCCTTTTTTGCCGATTGTACTTTTCTGTATACCATCATCAACTACCAATTGAGACGATTCTAACGAGCCCAAACTCAATGGGGTTACGTCTGTTAAGTACTGAATTCCCATGGCCACCTTCTGTCTCCATCATCAGATCTGTTCGGTGGTACCATAATATTGAACTATTATAACGGCTCGCGAGAGGTCAGAGAGCGGTCTTGCATGCATATACGCGGTACACGTATGGCACGACCGTGCCGCTGCCGCTGCCTGTCGGCCAAGATACAGGCTCAGCCTAGTTTGGCGTATGACGGATCTAACGTTTATAATTAAAGTGTGTTTTTGTTAAATAAATAAATTTTAATTTAATTTTTATTATCAAAGTGGCCGCGACCAATAAAATTAATGACTTTACCTCATGTTAAAATGTATAACGTAGTGTTGCTATACTGATAGTAAACCATAAAATTATACCAAAAAAAACCGGCCAAGTGCGAGTCGGACTCGCGCACGAAGGGTTCCGTACCATTATCTATAAAAAAACTATTTTATTCTGTGTTTTTAGTATTTGTTGTTATAGCGGCAACAGAAATACATCATCTGTGAAAATTTCAGCTGGAACTATCACGGTATATATCAGTGAGATACAGCCTGGTGACAGACAGACGAACGGACGGACAGCGGAGTCTTAGTAATAGTGTCCCGTTTTACTCTTTGAGTACGGAACCCTAAAAAGTGTAAATTTCATAACATACTTAATAATCATAATAATATTCTGTCAAAAATTTAATTTTTGGTACAAGCCTTTATTGCCGACTGTACTTTTGTCTTTTTACAAGCTTTCTATTAACTTGCAATGTATGTACCTAGCTAACTATGCAATGTAACTATCCTTACGGATCAGGTATGTGTATGTACTCGTATGTATGTATGTTTGGTCGGGTGGAATCTTGTAAGCAAATTTTGAAGCAGATATCTTCAACCGATTGAGCTAAAATTTTGCGTAAAGGTATAGTTTGAATGACAATTCAATATTATGGTACCACAGAGCAGATCTGATGATGGAGAAGGTGGCCATGGGAATTCAGTACTTAACCGACGTAACCCCATTGAGTTTGGGCTCGTTAGAATCGTCTCAATTGGTAGTTGATGATGGACAGAAAAGTACAATCGGCAATAAATGCTTGTACCAAAAATTCCATTTTTGACAGAAAGTTATTACGTGCTCTATTTGTAGTTAGTTCAATACAAACATTTGATCAATTCAGAAAACTGGTTCGAAAGGCACCGTGAAAAAAATATTACAAGTAGCCAACTAGCCCCTACATGCCCACTTAAATTGAAATTAATATTGATATCTACCCTTACCATATTATGAACGTGCAAGTACATTTCGCGATTAAGAATATTGACGCACATTTACCACACTTAACTTCACGGCAACTAAACTCTCATATTTGCCTTTCAGATCAAACTCATGAGATTATTTATGCACGAATAGGTATAAATTGAACCAGTCACGCGATCTACGCACGTTTCGATAGGTTTCATTCATGTTAAATAACTTGTCTCAAACTCAGTAGATTTCTTTCTTGAATAAATGACAACACCAATTTCGTTTTTCGAGGTTTATAGCACAGGGAGGGTATATCTGAACCTTCTATACGTCTAGTCACTGCGGAGCGAGCACATATGATACCGCGACGCGACGCGAGAAAATCTACCCACCTCTTTCTAATTTGCATAGCGAGGGAGATGGGAGTTGCTGAGTCATGCGAGACGCGAGTTGGCAGCTAGTTGTGCTAGACCCCCTCGTGCACACTCGTTTCAATACGCGTCGAGTTAGCATGCCAGAAAGAGAGCGCGCAACAATTTAAATCTGAAATCTAAATGTCTAATTGACCACCATCATTATAGATACTTACTTAACAAACAAATTTTATAGTACAAACCAACAACCACCAATCCCACTGTCAATTTTGTTTTAAGCGGAATAATAAATGTAGGTAGGACCCGGACTGAAGGTAAAGGTTACATTTAACATAGGGCCAAGGGTCGTTTTACATAATCACCGTCTAAAATCGTTAATGGCTCCTCTGATTATGCGCGTGTGTGATACATAACATAACAACATATCTATATTTAGAAATTTAGACACGTTTCGAGGCCATGGAAAATAATAAGCGTTCCACAACTTTTATCTTCTTCTTCATCGTTTCACTGTCGACAGAGTGTTCGTCATCCTTTCAGGTGTTGGTAGCAACTGTAGCAAGCTTCATAACACGCCGCCCTTCGCCATACCTCTCTGACTGTCGACATAACTTCTGAAGACAACAATAATCAGAGTCTTTGACCAGTGTGTGTTGCCAGTGATGACATATGGCGCTGAAACGTGGTCGCTTACCACGGGCCTCATAGGAAGGCTCAAAGTCACCCAAAGGGCAATGGAGAGGGCTAACTATGCTAGTAGTTTCTCTGCGTGATCGCATGAATCGCATCACAAATGAGGCTATCCGTAGCAGAACTAAGGTAACCGATATGGGCCTCCGAATAGATAAACAAGTTTTTGTTTGATATATAAAAACTAATTTTCTCAAACTCAAACTCAAAAGTGTTTATTTGTTAAACATAGGTATGTACATCTGAATCTGAATTCTTTCCTTTGTTTTTCCAACGACTATCCCAAACAAATGTTACGAGCAGACATCGGAAGTTATTTAAAGGGCAAAATTTTATGACAGGTAGGGAGTTCCTATATCGATACAGTTAATCATCGATGCTTTTCCCATATACTAATAGTGATCACCCGAGCATTTTTTGTTATTGTGTATTTTTGTAAGTAGGTATTATTTGAAGACGATTGTAAAGTTTACACAAAGCATATTTTATATGATCGCTAGGTTATGAGTGTTGCACTATTCAATAGTTATTACTTATTATATCTTTATCAAATCTAGAAATTAGGTAGAAAAAGCTTACCTACATATTATTACAAAATACAACAATGAATTTAAAAACATTAATACTTAGGTAATTAAAGTTTTAAAAATCCTTTTAAAATAAAGAAGAAGGGAATTAAGTTATTATTTTGTTTCATTTTTATACTTTCAATAAAATTTTATATTTTCAAACGAAACTTCGATAATAGGTACAGTCGCCATCACATACATCGGTACACTATAGGTGTTCAAAAATATCGGCACATGCACCCTAATGCCTTGAAAGTCTTGAAACTAGAGGTGTGTTCCGATGTTTGTGAGCTGCTTGTTTGCTCCGATGTATGTGATGGCGACTGTACTCCCTACCTGTCATGAAATTTTGCCCTTTAAATTCCGATGTCTGGCACGAGTAACGATTCCCTGATATCGTATACGCATTACGGCATAGCCGCGAGCGACTGAAATAGGGTGGCACGGGACGGATGGACGGCGAGGGAGCGGCCCGGCCGGAAGGAAAAAATAAGGTTTATTTGCAACGACGTTAATACTGTTTACTTTTATCGCACGACGAGAACGGGATTCGTTCTATACATCTGTTATAAGGCATATAAAAATTTCGTGTATGGGTATATTATGTTGTCAAGCAAAGGTTGGCTATAAGTACCTACCTACTAATATTATATAGAGTTTAGTGTGTGTTTAGCTTTGTAAGTTTGTATACTGTAGGTAGGGGTAATCTCCGAAACCGGATAAAATGTAGTATATGTCCATCCCGAATGTTTATTACACTAGTGTGATTTTTTTTCGGAGCAGTAGTTACTATTATTATTATTTATTTCAGACTAGTAGTCCATAGGGTTAGGTAATACAATAACTTATATATCTAGTGTTAGTACTACAATTAATGAGACAAAACAAAACATTACACAACATTTACATTAAAACTTTCGCGGCTGTACGGCGACTGGTGCGTGTAAATAGTTGCACGTACCTGTCTACTCGTACCAGAGGCGAGTCCCACCGCTGAGCCAGCGTACTTAGGATACTGTTAGTGCTGCCACCATAGACTATATTGAATGGCTGCCACGGCTGCGGGTGAGGAGTGACGCGCATCGCATCTTCATGATGTCAAAAAAGCAGTCTGTTTGCGCCTCGGCAAACATCGCTGAGGCGCTACAATACCGCGGCAACCCAAACAGCCTCCTAAAAGCATCATTATACCTACTGGACGCGCAGTGCACCGTACGCCCGCTGCGTAAAGTTAGCCCACAGGCCGCACGTATAGAAATTTTGACAAAAAGCTTTAAATAGTGTCAACTTTACTTAGTTACGATGTTACATACAAACTTTATATTGCGGGTTTTTTACGCGCCATCTTTTTACCAATTTGTATTTATTACTAGCTGCCAGCGGCGGTATAATAACTCGATCCAATGAGCCTAACAAGCTTGTATTGTTGGAGGTAGGAAATGACCCCAACCACCCGGTCCTTGTAGTCATGTCTTGCAAGGCTGGGGGTTTTGGCTTCATCGCCTGAACCACGAGGAAGACAATCTCAATAAAAAATTACCCCAATCCCAAGGTGAGGACTGCGCCGAAGGGACGAATGGCTGGAGGGATTCTAGCTACTAGCACCAACCTCGACGGAATAGGCGGATCGTCGTTGCATATAGCCTTCTTCTGGGAATAGGCGTCACCCCAGAAGCGACCACATGTCGTCCTAACTCGTGGGAACAAAATGAATAATGATAACTCAAATCCAAATAAACAAAACACGACTGCACGGAGCAGACCCCAGATACAATAAATACAAATGGGCCTAAAAAACTTGTACAACAGACCCTCCATGCTGGATTACTTGTACAGAGAAACAGAAGTACATCGATTGGCAGCTTGACAGGATCCTCAAAAGACGGAGAAACTCATAACACAGATAGAAACGAAAACGAAAATACAACCACACCACCGAACTGGCAAAGAGTCCCCGAGTCGAGATCTGGAAAAAGGAAGAAACTGTCGAGCTCCCCGTCTCCAGACAAGCAACCATTAGAAACGTCCAACCAATACAGCGGTCTCCCTATAGACCTCGCGGAAGAGGAGGCATCAGTACCAGTCCTAAAAAGAACAAGTAAACCTCCTCCCATCATTCTATATGGAATAGAAAGGGTTGACAAATTAACGGAGCTCTTATACTCCGGAGTAAATAGTGATGCATTTACCTACAAAGTTGTTAATAAGAACCAGCTGACAATTAACTGCACGTTAATAGAAAACTACAAAAAACTAATTCAGATAGTTCGCGAAAACGGTCTTATAGGACATACGTTCAATAGAAAAGATACAAGATACTACAGAATAGTCATAAAAAATCTACACCACTCGACTCCACTTGACGTAATAAAAGAAGACATCGAAAAGACAGGAAATACCGTCTTTGGTGAAATTATCAACGCAAGATACGGTCCGGATAAAAAACCAACCTCCACGTTCTTCGTCAACCTACTTCCAAGCGATAAAAATAAAGCAGCCAAGGAACTGAAATTTATTTACCATCAGTCAGTGACAATTGAAGACCCAAAAAAACGAAAAGAGCCTGTACAGTGCAAAAGGTGCCAACAGTACGGTCACTCAAAGAACTACTGCATGCGGCCGTTCCGATGTGTTAAATGTGCCCAATCACACAGAACATCTGATTGTCCAAAGAAAGACCGCAATACCCCAGCTGTATGTGCTCTTTGTCATGGTGCTCATCCAGCAAACTACAAAGGCTGTGAAGTGTACAAAGAAATCTTGGCAAGAAGAACAAAGAAAGGCTATACGATTAGAAAAACTACTACAAATGATAATCATATGACAAAAAATACCAACACAGATGAACAACCTGGAATGACTAACAGAGAACAAGGGAACTCTTATGGAGTACGTAATGTACGTAATGATCCTGACCAAAACACCCACACTTTTGCCGAAAAACTAAAACATAGAACCCATTCTGAGAACCTACCACAAAATGACTTAATTCAAGAAATGCTAATAAACCAATCAAAAAAGTTTGATATCCTCTTACAACAAATGAGTACCCTGATGGGACTCATATCAACGCTTGTTAGTAAACTAACAAAATAGGTTTACGCTTGGCTACCTGGAACATTAATGGACTTGCTCCTAACAAAAATGAATTGCAAACGCTAATGGATGAGCACACACTAGACATTGTACTAGTATCGGAGGCGCACTGCACCAGTAGAAGTAAAATAAAATTGCAAGGAAGTAACACATACATCACAACTCATCCTGATGGCACAGGTCATGCGGGTACGGCAATAATAGTAAAAAAAAAGATTAAACATCATGTTTTACCTGAATATAAAACTAACCACATACAGGCAACCACTATCGCCATAGAAGATGTTCATGGTTATTTCAATGTGTCAGCGGTCTACTGTCCTCCAAGACATAACATAAACGCAGAAATGTTCTCAGAATTCCTATCGACCCTCGGTGGAAGGTTCATAGCAGGTGGGGACTGGAACGCTAAACACGTCTATTGGGCTTCCAGATTGACTACAACACGGGGAAGACATCTTAAACGATGTATTGACGACAATAACTTCAAAGTAATTACTAGCTCAGAACCAACATACTGGCCAACAGATCCCAACAAGTTACCGGACTTACTAGATTTCTACATAGTGAACGGACTCTCCAAGAACTACTTTAAAGCAGACTCTTGCCTCGATAGCTCATCTGACCATACACCGGTTCTGCTTACTGTGAGCAATACTATTATAGAATACTTGAAGCCCGAAATCCTCTGCAACTACCGCACGGACTGGAATGGCTTTCGAGAATACGTCGAAGAAACTATTCAGCTCAATACAAAATTGAAATCCACCGAAGATATTGATACTGCCCTGGCTGGATTCACCAGTACTATACAAACGGCTTGCTGGACAAATACTCCCGTCATACCGGATAGCAAACTTGTCGTAAACCAGCCATTAGAAATAAAACATAAAATTTTAGAAAAGCGCAGGCTTCGACGAAAATGGCACCAAAGTCGACACCCAACAGATAAAACCGCTTTGAATCGATCGATAGTTGAGCTAAGGACTATGATAACCGCAAACAATGATAATACACTACAAACGAAATTGGAATCACTAACTGCAACACACTCCACAAACTACTCATTGTGGAAATTTGCAAAAGCGTATGATAGACCACAAGAATTCAAACCTCCTATTAGAAGTGACACGAGCGGATGGGCAAAGACGAATAAACAAAAGGCCGATCTATTTGCAGAGCACCTAGCTAATGTTTTCATGCCTAACGAAATAGGGAATCCAGATTCGGAAGAATATGTTGCCTCTGTGCTACTTACAGACATTCAGCTCGAACGACCACTTAAATCTACTTCGCCACAAGAAATACATAAACTAATAAAAAGCTTGGATTGTAGAAAATCCCCTGGATTTGACCTCATAACCAAAGAAGTCCTTCAAGAACTACCAAAAAAAGCGATTGTGTTTATAGCAGTGCTGTTCAACGCGATGCTTAGAGTTCAATATTTTCCAAGACTATGGAAAGTTTCCCAAATCATACTGATTTACAAACATGGAAAACCACCTCAGGAAAAAACCTCATACCGACCTATCAGCCTTCTGCCAGTATTATCAAAGATGTTTGAGAGAGTATTATTGAATAGACTGGCGCCAATACTGCAAGAAAAAAGAATTATACCAGATCACCAGTTCGGTTTCAGGAAACAACACGGAACCGTAGAGCAGGTACATAGGGTTTGTGCTACCATCAGAGAAACAATAGAAAACAAACAATACTGTTCGTCAGCTTTCCTAGATATTCAACAAGCCTTCGATAAGGTGTGGCACGAAGGTCTGTTGTGTAAAATAAAACTTAATCTTCCACACAGTTTCTTCAATATACTTAAATCATACCTCACAGAAAGAATATTCTACGTTAAAGAAGGCGAAGAAACCTCGGATTTTTTTGACATTAAAGCAGGAGTACCCCAGGGGTCAGTTTTGGGACCTGCTCTTTACACTATATATACAGCAGACTTACCGTGCCCTTCAGGCGTCACTACCGCGACCTTTGCCGACGATACTGCAGTACTGGCAAGACATAACGACCCCAAAAAAGCATCTGACGCACTACAAATTGGCCTGCAGGAGGTTCACAACTGGCTTGAAAAATGGAAAATTAAAGCTAGTGCCGCAAAATCCACCCAAGTAACGTTTACCCTTCGCCAGGGAAACTGCCCGTCGGTTAAACTCGGAGATAACACACTACCACACAGTGACTGCGTAAGATACTTGGGAATGCACCTCGATCGACGCATGACCTGGAAAAACCATATAAAGAACAAAAGGGACGAAATCGGATTCAAACACAAAAACCTATACTGGATGTTGGGAAGAAATGCTAGATTGTCAATGGACAACAAACTACTAATCTATAAGGTTGTACTAAAACCGATATGGATGTATGGCGTGCAATTGTGGGGCAGCGCTAGCGACTCAAACATTAACATCATACAAAGATTACAGAATAAGATCCTGAGATCAATAGCGAACGTACCATGGTATATTACTAACAGTGAACTGCATGAACACCTATCAATAGGCACAGTGAAGGAAGAACTCCGAGACATTTCCTTAAAATACAAGCAGCGTCTAATCAACCATCCCAATAAACTAGCACAACAGCTGACCGTCCAGAACCACATAAGACGACTTAAACGACACAACATCCTGGAGCTACAAAATAGAGAGTAGCCTCAGACTTCAAAAACGAGGAGATGCTCTCGCTGGAGAGCACACTCGACACGCCAGATTGTACTAATCCACACATCGACTTATAGTCTTCGGACTGATTGCCGATAAGCAAAGAACATAAAAAAAAAAAATTACTAGCTGCCCGCGCGGCTTCGTCCGCGTATTGCAAAGAACGCAGACAAACCCGCGGCATAAAACATAGTCTATGTCCGTGGCGAAAGCCCATTCTATATGCAGGTTTAAGATTTTTTTTTAATACAGATGAGTGGTTCCGGAGATTATCCATTACATACAAACTCACAAAGCTACAAACTCACTGACTTGTCCTCTTTATAACATTAGTATAGATTACAATAATTTAAATCAAATGATGAACAACTTAGAAAAGTTGAAAATCCCCCGATATTTTAATTTCAAAGTTCAATATCGGCTCAAAATATCTTTTATATTCTCAAAAAATCTTTGAAATTCTCAAAAAAACTTTTATATTTAAGATTAGTAGTTAAGACTGTAGTAACCCTAACTTTTTTATTGCAATAAACAATTCATTTTTTTTTTATATTTAAAAAACGGCTGAACCGCATTTTGGTGAAACGTAGCTAAGAACCATCACGTCAGCTGTTGGATAAAAAAAACGCATTCAAATCGGTCCATTCGTTTAGAAGCTACGATGCCACACACAGACACACAGACACGTCAAACTTATAACACCCCTCTTTTTGCGTCAGGGGTTAAAAATTGTGAGCATTGTCAAATTGAGGCTATTACGAGTCTAAATAGTGAGACTATACTTGGCGGAAGCTATCGTCATTTGTTCCAACGACGCCTGTCCGGGAAATGATAAGCCTAATCCTCTTATTCATAAAACTGAACAGGCCTCTGTTAACTAAGATGTGTTTTGTACCTTTCTCACAATTATGCATATCAAAGTGACAGATTAAAGGACAAACGATTTTAAAGGAATTTTTACTAAAATATGTGACATTTTGACTAATTTAGGGCAGGGTATCTAACTCCAATCACATTTGAACCTAATTCAACCTACACAACATCCCTACGTTGTCCGGCGAATTTACTTACTAATTGTAACAATAAGGCCAGATTACGTCAAACTGAAATAAGGGCCTTATCCGAGATTAAACTCCAAGTTTGTATAGGTATGTACAAAAATGTATCATGGACTTTAATTTTGGTTGGTCTCTTAAAAGTGCATTTGAAGAAATCTGAAAAAGATATATTTAATTCGTTAATATCTCATTATTCATTTCAAAGTTTGAATTTCTAGAAGACGAGAGATTTCTAGATACTTAGTCCTTCTAGCGGTTTTTTCCAGCTGTGCTCTAAAGGAGCCCGGGGTTCGCTTTGGCACCTAATCCCAAAATTTGGCCTACGCACTAGTTTTACGAAAGTGACTACTATCTGACCTTCCAACCCAAAGGCAAAACTAGAAGACGCA
Organism: Epinotia brunnichana; assembly: GCA_963854355.1. Lineage (NCBI taxonomy): Eukaryota > Metazoa > Arthropoda > Insecta > Lepidoptera > Tortricidae > Epinotia > Epinotia brunnichana. Next base: position 18,855,262 of record OY977952.1, read on the forward strand.
AAATACTACCTATGTCAAATTAACATGAGGGTAGAAGCTTGCGTTTATTTCCGTGCCAGGGTAACTGTCACAAAAAGATTGGAAAACATTCTTCTACATAAATAATTCTTATGCCACTTTATTTTATAAATAACCTCGCTTCCCATACAGTAAACTTTTCAAATACCTACTTCAATATCTTAAGAAAATCAAGACAATGAGTGCCATTCAAGAGATCAGGAACATAATTTGTATTCCAAAAATAAAACTCAGTAATCCGATTATAGCTGCCCACTGACATAAGAATAACCTCAACGAATGTCTGGTTCAGCGGCGCAACCATGAAAATCGAAACGCGAAGTTCGTATACATGCATCTCTGCCACTCGAGTATTGTAAAGGCCTACACACACCGGTCGCGGGCGCGGGTCGGGCGCGGGTCGGGCGCGGGCCTGCGCAAGTTGTAAAACATTGAAGATAAACTTCAAACACACATCGAAAGCGAGCTTGCGGGCCCGCCGCGGGCCCGCGTTCGATGTGTGTTTGAAGTGTAGTTTCAATGTTTTACAACTTGCGCGGGCCCGCGCCTGACCCGCGCACGCGACCGGTATGTGGAGGCCTTTAATGCGATAGAGATGGAAATACCCGAACTTCGAATTTCGTAGTTCGTGGTCTCTGGCCCATCAAATAAGAATAAGACGCAATCTGTCTCGGAGTGACGCCGAGCATATTATTTATGTAAATGTGATATTTACATAATATTAATAGACGAATGTGATATGGGTCACGCCGGCGTTTATTTGGTAAAGACGAGTAAGTAATTTACTCCAATTGCGTTTCTTTGGCGGTGAAAGTACCCACAGAAAATATTGAACACATCACTATTTATTTTTCAAGGGGATGATTATTTCTCTTCTTTTCAAGTTTCTCTTCACATGTCGGCCGTGGTCCCAACTAATACAAATTGAAATGTGGTTCATGAAGCATTTCAAACCGGGTACTAACTAAAAACGTCAAAATAAATTTCAAGGTCGATGTCGTCACATCTTTTCTGAGGTATCTTCAACAACTATTAATCCAATTCGTACATATTTCATTTTAATTTATTCGGCTTATTAGAAGTATAATTTAAATATGTATTTAATGATTTGTTATACATAAATACAAACATTTAAACAACCTAATTTCCAATGAAATAAATAAACTAGTGATTCGGTGAGCTGTAGTAGTGGGTGTTCGTTCGCTTCGCTCGCTCGATCAATTAAAACATTTCTTTTAACATAATTGGTAAACAAATTATCTGTAAAAATAAAGTATATCTGGAAAGCCATTACAATAGGAGTTCGTGTCAACTTTCACATTGTATTATATTTTGAGTAAGCGTCTACTCGACTAGCTAAGATGTATTTTATATTCACAAGACGGTCTCGGTACTTATTACGAGGGCTAGACTGAATAATAACAAATGAGCCGTTGACTCAAAATTAAGGTCTATACCAACCAAACGTGCTTGATAATATTACAATTAAATCTTTTTTTAGTAGATACTTCGTAGGTCGTTCTAATCTATTTGATCTTCGACCTTAAAAAGAATCAAGTAAAAGTCCATAGGCTACGGTGTCAGCTTACAATCAGGCGGTACGCTTGTTTACCATCGTCGTGGTATAAAAAAATACTTTCAACAGGCACACTTAAAACACGTTCACGTAATTTAATCTTAAACCCCGAATATGTGGGTGATCCTTTAACCTTTCACATTTTCATCGACGACACACTTGATTATGTGCCTGGCTAATGCCCATAAACTGGAGGTCAAACTGGATCGACGAATTGCATCCATTGGCTTGGCCACCTTGAGAGAATGGAGGAAAATCGGAAAGTGACGCGAGCTTACCTGAGCTATAACCACGAACTTCGAAATTCGAAGTTCTATATCGCACTTACAATACTCGAGTGACAGGGATGCAGGTACGAGTATGCGAACTTAGAGTTTTTGAAGATTGAAGTTATCTGGAATAGCTGATACTACAGGTACCTCGAAAGAACGGGTACATCACATCCTAAGTGAGGAATTAAATATGAAAAAGTTATCCGCCCGTTACCCAAGTGCTTACGCACGATCAGAAAAGAATTCGGATGCAAAACTCGAAAGAATGTTTGGGCCGTTTTCAGAGTAATTAAGCCGATTTTATGCGTCGATTTGTAACAACAGATGAAACATGGATTCACCATTACACGCCAGAATCAAAAATTCAATCAAAACAGTGGACGGGATCGGAGCGTTCGTTCGGCTCCAAAAAAAGCTAAGGCTGGAAAAGTGATGGCTTCCGTCTTTTGGGATGCAAATGGAATTTCATGGTAGATTACCTTCCCAACGGTCAAACTATTGATGGAGAATACCACGCTAATCTTTTAGATAAGCTTCATCAATGTATTTAACAAAAACGACCAGGATTAGCCAAAAAAAATCATCTTCCATCAAGACAACGCACGCTAGAGTCCATACATCTGTTAAAGCTATGTCAAAAATCAACGAATTGAAGTATGATTTGCTGCCCCATCCACCTTATTCGCCTGATCTAGCACCATCAGACTTCCACCAGTTTCCTAAGCTCAACACTTTTTTAGGTGGACTGAAATTTGCCACAAATGATGAAGTCATAGCCGCCGTAGAGCAGTATTTTGCAGGCCTCGAGAAAAGTCATTTTATGGAGGGCATTACAACTTTAGAACGTAGATGGAATAAGTGTTTAGAGCTACACGGAGACTATGTCGAAAAATAAATCAATTTTATCACGAAAACTTGAGTGTTTTCTTATTAGGCAAGTTACTTATCATTGACATTTTTGCCTACGTTACTAGGCAAAAATACGTTTCTTTTATTATAATTAATTTCACCAGTTTGGCAACTGGTTGGTGGGTATATACCCGATCAAACGAGTAATTGGTTTGAAATAGAGGCTTTTACTTTGATATAAGGCTCGTTTTAACAACTTCGGCAATTCTTCGTTTCTCTCTCATTAGTTTGTAAGTTTTGTTTGTAAAGAGTACTTAAGTAGCTGAATTATTAAAAAAACATTAGTTTTTGTGATTTCTTGCGGTTCTTAACGACATTTAGATAGAAATGTATTTCTTGCATTGTAAGGTAATTCATTCTTGCTTTGTAGGTGTAGGGATTCTATTCATTGCCTAGAAAGTAACTATATGTAGAAATAAAAACAAGACGGGAACTGGGTTGCGTTTTCACAGCAATAATTCTATTCTATTCTATTCAACTTACCCGCTCTATTATTCGTAGTTTGATTACTTTCTTTGAGGTCTTCTTGCTGCTGAGCTATACCTACCTCGCCCGTTTCTGGCAGAGAAGCAGCCAAAGGCCCATGGGCAATTTTGTATGGAAGGTGGACCAAAAACCAACAGAGTTATGTCATTTTATTTACAGCAAGTCATTACGTAATATTTTTTCTTTGTAAAAAAAAATCCACTTTTTATTAAGTATTTATTTATAACAGAATAACAATAATTAAGTCACTTAGATGACCTGCTGGATGATTAAATACCGAATTAGATGTATTCTTCCAAATGAAACCCGTTTTCTTACTCATATTCACTATGAATAAAATATGAATATCTCAGTTCTGCAATGGAATTCAACTTTATGCCCATAGAACGAAATAAAGTAGATAAGCAGACCTTTTTAACGACCTAACTCTCAGCTCTGTTCGTTTTTGTTACATTTTGAACATGGTCCATAGTAAACTATTTATGCATGTTATGACCACTATATTGGCCTAGTTGTACATGTACTTGGTTGGTGCGAAGCAGACGGTTCCATCAAATCTCTGTAATTTGTGTGATGAGCATATTTCATTACGAGTCTTGGATGTGTTCTATGTAGGTATGTTTGTCTATAGCAGTATGTATGTCGTCGTCCAGTGTAGGTAAATAACGTGAGCCTTATTGAGTTTATTAGATAGAATAGATAGATTTGTATAAATCGTCTCCCCTAATTGACCGAGGGAGCGAACTGATCAAAATTCTCTGCTTCAGCTTGGGCCAAAATTCTTTCGTATGTCCGTTTGTCCAGCTGTTCTCCTCTACAGAGGGTTAATCACGTAACGTTCCGAACGCGCGTTAGGACAATTTAACTGTCATTTATCCATATAAAAAGTGAAATTTTGATCTACCTGACGCGCGTACCATGCGTTACGTGATCGACCTGCCGGTCGCATTTTTCAACGATTCTCGTGAAATTTTGTGAGCAACTCAATAATCATAGTTTTTTTTTGTCTATTCAGATTATCGTATTTTTTTTTAAACCGGCTCGCGATTTTAATAGCTCACAGAGTTATTAGTAGGTAATTTATGTATTTAGGCCTAGTTTACGCGCAGGAGTAATTAGGTGACGCGCGCGCTTGTCAGGTGCTATAGAAATCCATATAGCACGAAATTATTATTATTCTGGTAGTGGCTTCCGGGCTGTCAGAGCCCGTGTATCACTGCGACCATTGCTGATTTATTGTGATCGCCACTTACTATTCTTGGTCAAGTCCTGCAAACTCAAAGAATTGCAGGATTTTCTTGACGTCAAGAAATTTGATCTCCTCCGGGCACATGATCTGTTTGCCCAAGAAGGAGTTACGACTGTACATAAGCCAAGGGCAATCGGTTAGGATGTGTGTAGGCGTCTCCTCTGCTTCAAGGCAGAGTCTGCACTGCCTAGTGCCTCTAGCACGAAATTACGCCTATGCGTAAATGCAGCCTAACTCTGTTATACTAGCTTTACCCAAAAATGGACTGAAGATGAACAACAAAATGGCGGCTTGTCATTGTGTGAATAACCAATGAGCAAACTTGGAAGCGTTTACACTGCTAAATTATGCAAACGAGAACGACTATAGCCGCCTCTAGGGTATATTAAAACTGATTTTATCTGGAAATAACATTTAATATCGGTCTCTAAGCCCCAAGCTTCGTGATATTTATTAGCTACAAGCCAAAGGTAAAAGCAATTAGGAAAAGGGTTATTTTGGACCTAGGTACGTTATTTTACGACAACGGATGTTGGTAAGTCTCCTAAAATTAATTTATTACCTACGTATAGTTTTCAATAAATGCCCGAAGGTTGATTGGTAGAGAATGCTTGCGGAATTAAGTCTACCTTTTCTATGCTATACGTTCTTCTTATGTGCAATAAAAGTTAAATAAATAAATAAATCATTTCAGACGTAGAGATCGATCATCACACAAATTAAACTGGGTACCGACATATTATTTGATCGATAGATTCAAATGGAAACAGGTTTATATACTAGTCTGTGCTGAAAGTAGATTTACACAACTACTAAATATTTATTACTTTCATCGCAGGTTTACCGAAGATCACACACGAGTTAAATAGTAATATACAGCGAAGGTATTCGTTTATCCGAAGCTCTTTGACTGCGCCCCGAGTCTTAGTAAATTGAGCCCTTTTAACTTTCGCCTACACCTCTTTTGACGTCTCGGGCAGAAAACCATTGTCCGAAAGAAATGGAAAAGATTATAGAAATGGCACTCGGGATAATTCTTAGTCGTAAGATTTCATCATTTGATATTTGTTCTTTTAAAGGTTAAAGGGCTAAGTATTTTGTCATTCGTTTTGTCAGACTATTAGCTTTGTGATTAAACGTTATGAATATACCTGCGATTAAATATACCTTACCTTTATTGCACACTTCACTAAGAGACAACAATATAGAATGTAACGCGGCAAAAATAGATTTAAAAAAGAAAGAAAGAAAGAAAACATTTATTCGTGGACAAAACAATGGGTGTAAAAAACAAAACACAGAACGTAAAAATAGCAGGGTCCACGAAAAGGCCCCGACTCAGCATGGTGCTAACCTAGAAGGCCATTTCGTTATTTTAATAAGCAGTATCTTGTAATTTAGTAAAGATTCTTCGATATTTTCGTTAATATGTATTTAGGTAGTTTTAGGTAGGGTCATTTCGCCGGTTACGCGACCACCTTCGGTTAGCGACCACCTGAAGAACATGTTTTTTTTCAATTGAAGATAACATCAATTCTACAAAGCCTATTGAAACAGTTAGCCGTATGCATTATTGTTTGTAGTTATGGAATAGGAATTTACTAAAAAAACGAGAAAATATGCTTTCAGTTCACCAACTCAGCTAAGTGGTCGCTAACCGGCACATGAAATTAGGTGGTCGCTAACCGGCGAAATGACCCTACAGCAGTTAAACTACAGAAAAGAAGGGTATAATAGTACGTAAGCCCCTACGTATATACTCCCAATATACCTACGTCTCATGACAACACGATAAAAATGCATGGCACACGGTCGAGAAAGTTTTGCTGAACAAGAATCAAAAGATTATCGCATCTAAAATTGGCCAGTTTGAGAAAACCTTCACTTCTGGTCAAAATTTTAAGGGTAGGTATATTTACATGATGTGACAACAGTACGAGACAAGTGGCATCATTTAGCGTTTTAATCGTAGTGAGAGCAAACCTACCAGTCCTGAAATGGACATTCCAGGCTCAGCCATGGGAGCGAGCGGGCTTACGGACTATAAGTGCTATTTTTAACGTTTTGGAAAATTGTTAAAGCCTTTTTTCGCATCTTCGTTTAAGCGTGTCATCATGTTATTTTATTCGCTTTTAAATTGTATTGATAAATAAAGTTAAGACTCAGGAGAAATTAACAAGAGACCACTATCGACTTGACAACCGCTTTAGCCTAGTTGGTAGTGAACCTGGCTACGAAGCAAGAGGTCCTGGGTTCGAATCCCGGTAAGGGCAATTATTTGTGTGATTAGCACGAATATTTATTCCTGAGTCATGGATGTTTTCTATGTATTTAAGTATTTATTTATCTATATAAGTATCTATATCGTCGCCATAGAATTATCGTCGCCTAGTACCGATAAATAGTACAAGCTTTGCTTAGTTTGGAACTAGGTTGATTTGTGTAAGATTGTCCGCAAATATTTATTATTATTATTATCTATACAATTCATACACCAATAGCAGCAAGTGTCCATAGGCTACGGTAACTGCTTAACATCAGGCAGGTCGTTAGCTTGTTTGCCACCGTCATTGTATTAAAAAAAACCAGCCAAGTGCGAGTTGGACTCGCGCACGAAGGGTTCCGTACCATTATCTATAAAAACGGCAAAAAATCACGTTTGTTGTATGAGAGCCCCCCTTAAAAAAATATTTTATTTTGTTTTTAGTATTTGTTGTTATAGCAGCATTAGAAATACATAATCTGCTGTGAAAATGTCAACTCTCTAGCTATCACGGTTCTTGAGATACAGCCTGGTGACAGATTATCTATAAAAACGGCAAAAAAATCACGTGTTTTGTATGGGAGCCCTTTAAAAAAATATATTATTTTGTTTTTAGTATTTGTTGTTATAGCGGCAACAGAAATACATAATCTGTGAAAATTTCAACTCTCTAGCTATCACGGTTCTTGAGATACAGCCTGGTGACAGACAGACGGACGGACGGACGGACGGACGGACGGACGGACGGACGGACGGACGGACGGACAGCGAAGTCTTAGTAATAGGGTCCCGTTTTACTCATTGAGTACGGAACCCTAAAAAACGTTAAAAAAAGTTATGTTACGTGGTTGGGTAGTAACATGTTCAAGGTATTCTATTCTAACCTGTCTGATAACCATCCTCACAATACTTAACCCTTTTCTTGACAATTTAAAAAAAAAATCGTGAGATCGAGCCTCGTTTGCGCCTTGTAGAGCAAAAAAAAATGTCTGTAAAAAGAATGCAAAAAGAGCATCAACAAATGTGTATCTTGTGAGATACAATGCCATGAAATGAGTATCAGGCTTGCTTCTAATGGAAAGTCTAGCATTCATAGATATAAAACTGAAGCATGGATATTCCTGGACGTAGTTGTCATAGACATTATATAGGTATTTAAGATTAGTAACACTAACTTACTCTAGTTTTTAACCCATACGAGTATATCCCTCTTATGATGAGTCATAAATCTACAGATTTAAAAAAAAATCCTGTAATCCAAGATATCAATTTTGTTTTCTTGAGACTATAACTTTATAATTGAGTTTAAGTTGGGATTCCTGAACGGCACGCCTCTGAAAGAGCAAAATTTATTCTCGAGCTAAACTTCTTGAAAGTTTTCTACATATGTACTTAGAGAAGTTCATAGTAAAATTGGTTTAGGCAAACTTTGACCTAGATCTACTGAATGATATAGGAAAGCTATTAAAATACGTATGGCGACTGACTTATTTTGATTTGATTCGATCATTATAATAACGTTTTCAATAATTACAGTCAAGGGCACCAATATGTATACACCACAAAGTCTCAAAAATATGTACACAGACCTTATTGCTGCATCAATAAGGTTGTAGTATACATATTTATGAAACTTTGAGTGAATACATATTGGTGCCCGTGACTATACATTATTTGAGGAATTTAATGAATTCTTCATGGACACAGCCATCGTCGAATGTTATTTTTATCTACTTGTTACTTTCAGGAGGTTCAAGCTTTTAAACAAAAATAAACTTGCATTAACGGAAAGGAGGAAGTAAGAGTTAAAAAAACATAAAAAATATACATCATTCCAGGCTTTTTCAAATCAAATCAAATCAAAAAATATCTATTATCACAACACACACATAAAAAGAGGTCGTCGGCGTCGAGACCCTTGGTCCTTGGGGTCCCAGCGCACTCAACCTATTCAAAGAGCTCGCCAAAAAATTAGCCAACACCACCGGGGACCGAAGAGCTGGCAGCTTCCTCGCTCAACGCATTAGTATTGCGATACAGCGGGGAAATGCTGCCAGCATCTTCGGCACCATGCCGCGGGGAGACCCCTTAGTTTAGTAATAATGTAGTTTTATTTATTCTTTTTTTTCTGGTTTTTAAGTAGGTAACTAGTATTTGTTGTAATAACATTTTGTGATTTTATGAATAAATATTTATATTAATGTATTTCCTATACTGAAAGTTGTACCTCAAATACAAGCTATTAAAATTCCTAAAAAGATACAAAACAGAAACTTATACCTAGATACAATATATTTATTTAAGTGTTAGGTAATGGGTAAACCCAGCGTATGCTAGGCATGCAGCCCAGCGCTGGTTTTCATGTTGATCCCTATGACAGGGTATATTATTATATTTTCTCGTTAACGGCCTTCGTGTAAAGTTACAGACAGGTACAGTATCTAAACGACTTAGTGACTAAGCCCTTGACAAGTTGGAAAAAGTGAACTACCGATGTTGTGGCCTAATAGTATTATCGAAAATTGCATCAAGATTTGGCATAGGCACTAGTTTTACGAAAGCGACAGCCATCTGACCTTCCAACAGAGTGAGAACTAGACCTTATTGGGATTAGACCGATTTCCTCACGATGTTTTCCTTCACCGAAAAGCTAACGGTAAATATTCCGTAGGTACACAAGTTCCAAAAAAACTCATTGGTACGAGCCGGGATTCGAACCCACGACCGCCGCTTGAAAGCCGCATGCCTGATCCACTAGGCTACCGTAGACTATGTAGCTATAGCGTAGGCTATGAGGATTAACACCAATCAACAGATATCGATCCGTTGAAACGACGATATAAAACGAATACAGTAGGTATAATAGACTTTCAAAACAAAGTTTTAACCGACTTCAAATCAGTACCCAAATAGCTTCAAGTTTGCCTATAAAATTTTAAGAGTTCCCTCGATTTCTTCAGGATCCCATCATCAGAATTGAATTTTGGTGACAACGGGACGAATCTGGAAGTATATGCTTTTAAACAAAGAAATAATTTTTCAAATCGGTTCATTAATTACGGAGATATCGCGTAACATACACACATAAAAAAAATACAGACGAATTGAGAATCTCCTCCTTTTTTGAAGTCGTTTAAAAATAAGGTTGAATGACACGTTTATAATAATGATGACACGAGCAACGGCAAATACTTAATCCCTAGTGACGTGTTGTTCAGAAGGTTAACATAATATCAAGATGCATGTTTATTCCCTTATATACATAAAGGAAACAATAAAAGATGTACCGGCTAAACGTACGTGATCCGTAAAAGCATTACTCACAACACACGAAACCCTCGGCTTTATTTCAATGTACTGCAGTAAAACACCTTTTATCTCGATATAGATAGGCTCTTACATTTACGAGCTTGCATTTGAATCTGGCTAATGGTTTTGCTTTTTATTGCTGTAGGCATTAGGTACAGTTTGTGAAATCGACATCGACACGTGCCACGATTTGGTATTATATTTAGATAGACAGAAATCGCTTCTTCATTTGGGCCGATGGAATATTATGTTAACTAGAGATATTTCAGAGGCATGTAGGTCTATCATGTTTCTGCAATTTTCGAAGAGGATTTGTTTATTTATCTTTGTAAATAGGGTACTCTGAGACTACTGATCCGATTTTAAATTTTCTTTCGCCATTCTATAGTTAGGGTGGACCTTCGGTATGGATTAAAGCTATGTTTAACCCGCGGCAACGCCTGCGTTCTTGTCATTTGTTTGTTAAGAAAAAAAACAATTATTATGCGCGGGCGAAGCTGCAGAGGTAGCTAGTTCAAGCTAAAGAAAGTCTAGATTGTGCCGAACCAAACTGTCATCAACTCATCATGTCACATATAAATAAGTTAACAAACAATCGCGGCGTCTAACTATTCCAGCCCGTCTAGCACACTAATCGGACATATATTTACGTTCGGACGCATAACTTTACGATTTTGCCCATTTTTACGTTACTTAGCTAACATGGTAATCTCGCAGCATATATTTATGCCATAGCGTAAAATATACGTAGGAGAATTATTACATTCATTTCATTCGTTCAATAGTATACTACGTTTCAAATACCAAGGCCCGATTGCACTTAAAACGGTCAATGGGCGTTAACAATAGGATTAGTGATAACAAAAGATACTAAAAGGCAAACATTATGAGCCCCATTGTTAAGTTTTAAGTGCATAGGGCCTTCGTATTTGAAATGGACTATAGTCTATGGTTAGAAGCCCATTATAATACTACCTAATTAAAGTGTAATAATAAGCACTGCACAGTTTACTAAACAGTATTAAGTTGTGTAATAATAGTTTTTTGTTTTTATTTACTTTACTCCCACCCCGCAATAGTACATTACTTACCTAGGGCGGTTAAACAAAGAATGTCTCAGATTGCAGGTATTTGACGCCCGAGGCGAAGGCAAGGGCGATAAATATGCGCTCTGAGGCTTTCTTTATTACCGCCCGTGGTGAGTACAAAATTTTACGTCTCTATCTGGCCAGGAAGTGGGGTTTTCCGCACGCATAGCGTGCGGTAATTCCTACTTTATGGCCAGGTATGACGTAAAGTTTTACGTAGTGGTTTAAGTGATGAAGCGAGTACCAAAACACATGTAAGTTTATAATTAAATCAATAATATTTGTAAGTTTGTGTAATATATTTATTTTTATTTTATTACAACACAAGCAAAAAATCTTAATCATTGCGTTATTTATAGGTAGTAATCATGATCTAGCTAAAATTGAAAATGCTAGATCATTGTTTTAGGAGATGATAGGAGTTTTGAAACTGAAACCGTATGTGTTGTGATCGAAATCGGAGAAATCCTGCGAAAATTATATTGTTTTCATAGTGTTAAAATTTATCCAGGGTAAAATATATAGTTTTATGTGCAAGAACATGAAACATGTGCATAAAAGTCGTCATTTTGCTAGTGTGCTAGCCCGGCAGGATACACGTATTTATGTCACCCAAAATAAAATAGACGAATCGAAATAATCGAACATTGCGATAAAATGCTCCTTGTAGTTACAGTACAAATCCAATAACATCCAATATAAATAAAAAACCATCCTAGAATTCGCTTTCATAAATGAACGAACTCCGTATCTGGAATTCCACTCGCTCCATTTAGAGCGTTTACACACAGCGACTTTTGCAGAAATACGCGTTTCACGAACGCAACCAATGATGTAATATAAGAAAGAGGTAGATATGTTGTCTATGCGTAATTCTCTGTTTAAAAATGGCCAGGCACATCTGACAGCTGAGACACGTTTACGTTTCCATTGACGACGCGAAACTGCGGCAAGTTGGTGCAATTGACTCAATTTTAGTGTGCCATTTGTGGAGCGATTATAACCTATCTACCTCTTTATTATAATACATCATTGAACGCAACGCACGAACCTGTCAAAAGTATCACATCTGTATCACGCTTGTAGTGCTGCAAAATGTCACCCTGTGTAACCGCTATTAAGGGGCTCCACGCGCTTTTTGACTTGTTTTGATGAGTTTTAGTTGATATTCCTCCGTCATTACAATAGATATATTTATGCCACAAACGTTAATCGGTTTTTCAATACTTTATCTACTTTTGCACGCGAGTTTTATGGAAAAAAATGTATAATTATTTTTCTATGATTTTTTCAAACATGGTCCAAAAAAGCTCTGTTTTCGATATTAGTATGTTGTTTATGCACTTTTATATATATTACATGTAACTGTTCCTTTTTGACGTTTCTAACAACCCAAGAGAGTTTTTTATTTTTAACTTATTTTTACAATAGTTACGTCCAAAAAACTGTTTTTTTGGCCTAAAACTGCTAAAGTTTATCGCCATATATCTCAAAAACTATGAGTTTTGAAGTAAATATGGGATACTATTTCGGTTAACCTCGTTGTTGTTAATACGGTAAGCCAAAAAAAACATGAAAAAACGGACGGTAACAGATCGAAGGTCATTGGGAGCTGTGAGCCCCTTAAGAGGCTGACAAGACCAAATTTGTTGAAATTGATATTATTTAAGCAGTTGTACATAAGAAAAACTATTTGTTCTAGCACATCAAAAAATATATAAGTTAATATTCATCATATTTCCAAGATCGTAGATGGACTAGAAACATAATTGGATGAAATCGGCTCGATAGAAAATAATTGCAAAGATTGGTCTTAAAATCATCTTAAACGGTTCTATGTCCTTATTTTTTTGACGTATGGGTCTGCAATCAAAAACATGAAGTCCACATATTCACACCTAAACCGCTGACTTCACAAATAATCCACACTTTTTTTATTTCAATATTTATTCATTATTTTCGTCTCAAACCTGGCCGCTCAAGTAACACTCGCTCTCGTTTACTCCGATACAAATAGACACTGTGCGCGTTTTTGGTGTTGACAGCGCCTTAAACTAAGAAATCAAAATAAATGTAGCAGTAATAAACAAATAACATTCAATCAAATTATTCACACACAACACAACTCCGATGACCCATCTCGGCGACTTTAACTGCAGCATTACATCATTATACCTACTCTATAAAACGACTTCCTTAGTGAGAGTCGTTATTTATTTACTCTCCGTGATTGTCAAATTGTGTGTGAAGTAATGAGAAAGTCCTTGCCAGCGACAACATCATTCACTTGATGAAGTGCTTTGTGAATAATACGAAAATTGTAGGTGTGGGCGCACAGTATTTCGTTTTGATTAAATACTTAGGTATACATTGTGCCTGGCAATAGCGATCGGGATCAAGCGACGTTCTTCTCGATGTCATAGTTCGTTAATCAAATCAAAAATCAATCATTAATTATTTATTTTGCAAATAGGTCACAAGGGCACTTTAAAGCACAAAACACAAATCTCGTATTTACCTAATACTTAATAGATAAGGTCATCGGACTACAATACCGACGCATCGTCTTTGAAACCTGAAAAAAATTACGCTGGGTAACCTGAAATAATTAATTTAATTTGTGTGGGGTTTGGGAGCTTTCCTGTCATATCAACCTGTAATACATTGAAACATTGTGATATACATTGCCAGTCATTCGAACCATTGACGTCAGCATCCGTGAATTCGCCTATATCCACTTACACATAGGCACAAGTATGTAGTTAGTCAGAGAGTTGACAGAACGCTCAGACTGTACAGGTACTGTTGGTGGTCGAACTATTATTTATTTATCTTTACCACTCTGTCATTACTCTCTTCTCTGTGACATAATCTACTAATTACAGTTTAATCAAAGAGAAATTAGTAATCCTCCTGAGTAAAGGGGTATTACGTTAATCTAGGAAATTACTTTGTCATCACTGCCAGTAAGAGATATTACTTACTAATTAAGCCCGCTGGGTCTCGTTTGTGTAGGTACCTACATTGATTAGTAATTACGAATTGATTATATTATCTTTCCATTGTTTCTTGCGGGTATATTTCACTGAACGTAGTTATTGAATTGAAATCAGTTTGGTGCTTGTCTTGCGGTCTCATCAGAGCCCCATATATACTAGTTACAATTGTACAAGTCTTAATTATTTGGTAACACTGAGGTTAAGACCAGTGTCACCGATTTTTCTTTTATTTTTCGTAAATAAAACCTGCTACTTAATCGGGCACCCAGTCATTAGGGAATAACTGAGTTGTATGATATTTCTATCTACTAAGAACTTCACGGCAGCCATCATCTCCACTCTGATGCGCAGAACGTCAGAATGTCACGCTGGACGCACTGGATTTACAATACAAACTTTCACATTTTTCAAATTTATATTCAAAATATAACGTGACAGCAATTAATTAAATGACAAAGACAAAAAAAACGGCCTGGGCCGTGTCACGAAATGGAACTGACTCAGCATGATGTTGGCTTTAACAGCCAGTGCTGGTCTGCCGCAGAGTCCATTTGGTAAAGATTCAATACGAACGCAGCACAACCATATGAATTAACAATAGACCCATTAATAAAAATGTCAACAATACTCCACAACATTTCAATTATCCCTTATACATAAACTTTAATCAACGAAACCAAAACAATTATAAAGCAACGTGCTTACTATCCCAGTTAACTGGCAATCAGAACGTGACTGAAACAGTTTGCAGCCATTTTATTTCCACCGGGCACGAATGTTGAGGTCGAACGGGGATTATTTATGCTGATCGGGAAATAATGGGCTTAACGATTAAACAACCGATACGTGCTTGTGAATCGGAAAACTGTACTGTGTATTCTCATAAAATAGCTACAAAAGATTGATGTTCAACGGCCTCCGTAGCCCAGTGGGTAGTGACTCTGCCTACGAAGCTGGAGGTCCCGGGTTCGAATCCCAGTCAGGGCATTTATTTGTGTGTTTATCACGAATATTTGTTCCTGAGTTATGGATGTTATATTTGTATATAAGTATCTATATGTATGTATCTATTATATATATCATCGCCTAGTACCCACAACACAAGCCTTATTGAGCTTACCGTGGGCCTAGGTTGATTTGTGTAAGATTGTCCCGTAATATTTATTATTATTTATTATTATTTATTATGTAGGGGCGTGTTTTTATTCGAGCGAGCGAAGCGAACGACGTTCTCCGTTTCAGCTTGGGCAAAAGTTTTATTCTTATGGGCCTTCTAAACGGGGCATATTTTCACTGCAATATGTGGCCGGCAACTATTGGTGTCCCTCTCTTATTCACATGTTAGAGAAATACACCAATAGTTGCCGGCCACATATTGCAGTGAAAATATGGCCCGTTTAGAAGGCCCATTAGGTATGTCCGGCGTCTGCCCGGCTGTTCTCCTCTACAGGTCGACTTTCTCAATTCTCGAGAAATTTTGTGGGCAGATTCCTTAAATTATAAAAATGTTGAAGTAAGACAGGCTTGCGAATTCTACAGCACACAGATTACTAGCAAATATTAGGTCGTTAATTATGCTCTTCCAACGCCAACACAGCCAAGCGCCAGCAAATGTCGTGCGTTGTCGCGCCTATGGGGCGCTAAGAGTGACTAAGGTTTATTTTTCCCATAACGCTAGGAACGACTATAGGCGTTACTGTTTTGACACACGCTGTCAATATAACGTTTACGTTTTGAAGTAAGGTCACACAGTTCAGTCTTATATGTTGTTTTTTTTATTTGCTACGCTCGCTGACGATAGAAAATTCAGTCATTATATCGTTTTATCGTCCCAAAAAACGTATCGTGAAATGTAACAGTAAATAGCTAACAGTTACCAATTACCAAGGATAAAATCTATCGTAGATCGAATCGGGAATTGTTTCTAGTACTTATATGTTTGTGTACGTGGCAAATGCTAAAAATGTTAATGCCACCTCAAAAGGGCAAAGTCGACTTATAACTTATCTTCTTAAGACGCAACACCTTTGATGCCCGGCACGAGTTGTCGCATACTATATGCATAAATGAATTTATACAGCTGCTTACACCGCAACCAGGTTCGAGTTTATAATAACTAGCAATTTTAACAAGAAAAAGATTACTACTATAATTACTTTTATTCGTGATCAGTAAGTTACCTATTAAACATTGTAAATGTGGAAGTTTGGATTGTTTTTACTCAATTACGCAAATATGACTAAAGTTTTCATTCAAAATCATACATCGTTTATAAACAGGATAAAGGCATACCGGAAATCATCCTGCAAGGAGGTGAAATGATGTGATGAGGGTAGTTCGTATGGGATTTGGGAGTTAAGGTACGCATAGGAAATCGCGGGCGAAAGCTAGTATTTTGTATACGTATCGCGGCGAATCTTGATCCCTATGACAGGTGTCATCTCCGTACAATGTATAACATTAAAACGTAAAATAATACTGAGATAAGTAACAGCCGTTAGGGACCAAGATTCACCGCGATACGTATACGCGGTAGTATGGTATCTTAAGTATCCGGAGGATACGGAACTCCATTAAGGGCAAGTGTATTAAAAACAATAGGCTTTCAGCTAATAGTAGTCTTCTGATATGTCAGGAGCCAGACCATAGCTGCCAAAGGGAAATAATTATCTATAGGTTGAAAATCTATAGATACCGAATAATAAATTGGGAAATTTAGTGAGGCTGCTAATCGGATTGTTAAAATCCTTTCACCAATGTATAGAATGTTTTTTTTTAAATGACTAACTGCGAGCCGGGACCCTTTTGCTCAGTACGGACGGAGCGTGTTTTAGCCAGGAGGCCAAAACAGCAAAGCATAGAATGAAGTACTATGTATTTTCTAGAAATGTCTACGTTCTATTTTCTTAATGCCTCTCATCAATCTTCGTTTTGGATGACAAATATACTTGATGCAAGAGCAAGAAGTACCTGAGTAAATATACTCGTACATTAGCGTGCACCATTAAATTAAGAAGATAGCGAGTTTGATAGATGGGACCCAATGAAATTTTATAAAAAGAGCAGTAATATAAGGCAACATATCTACTATGTAGCCTACACGAAATTTCAGGTGTAAAAATAGCCAGGCTTACGTTAATCATAATCACAAGTGGTAGCAGGACGACATGCTAACTTCTGAGAGCAAAACAACGACCTTTATATAGTGAGGTTTGTCAATCGACCAAGTTTTAATTGTATCATTTTCGGAGCGTGATTATATTATATTATTGGATGGCCTATTATGCGGAGGGATGACAGTCATGTGACCAAAAGAGTGTTAGGTATGAACGTGGAGGGATGGAAGAAACGAGGTAGGCCAAGGAAAAGGTGGATGGACTGTGTGAGAGAGGATATGAAGAGGAAGGAAGTATGTGACGAGATGACGAGTGACAGGGAGGTATGGAAGAAAAGGACATGCTGCGCCGACCCCAAATAAATGGGATAAGGGCAAGAAAATGATGATGATGGATGGCCTATTTTAATGTTTGTGCAAACTGTCACAGCCTCGGACGTTACTTACTACGGTTGAAAACATTTGTTTAGTATCCAAAATAAGTAATTAATAAGCGAATTTTCCTAAATAAATTGTAATTATCTTAAGGTGGTTCGATTGCCATACAAAACGTTATTTGACATTCGTAGGCTAACGGCGTGATATTTTAAGAAACTTATGTAACAAACTTTCATAAATTGGCTTCCCATTTGCGCCAAATTCCCCCTTTCCTAGAATAAACTTGTATAAACTAGATTAATTTGAGAAATTGGTTTGTCACGTGATATTTTGGGAAAACTATTTTTCTCAAATTAATCTAGTTTATACAAGTTTATTCTAGGAAAGGGGGAATTTGGCGCAAATGGGAAGCCAATTGATGAAAGTTTGTTACATAAGTTTCTTAAAATATCACGCCGTTAGCCTGCGAATGTCAAATAACGCTTTGTATGGCAATCGAACCACCTTAATAAAACGTAAAGTTATACATCATAGTTAACTGTTTATTTCAATAAAAAATAGGCTTAAAATAGGCTTTCAATAAAAAACCTTAACTACTAATCTTAAATATAAAAGATTTTTTGAGTTAAGGAGCCTGCTATAACTAGTCAATCTTAATAAGGTACCCAATACCCATATTATTTTATACAATACAGGTAGGGTATGTACATCTATTGTTTATGATTATGACTCATCTATTAAGAAGATAGTAGTTCTGTACTGCTTATGCCGTGACGTATTACAAGACCTCTGTAGCCTAGTTGGTAGGGACCCTGCCTAGATAAATAAATGCTTAAATAAATAAAAAACATCCATGACTCAGGAACACATATTCGTGTTCATCACACAAATAAATGCCCTTACCGGGATCGAACCCGGGACCTCCGGCTTCGATCCCGGTAAGGGCATTTATTTGTGTGATGAACACGAATATCTGTTCCTGAGTCACGGATGTTTTTTTATTTATTTAAGCATTTATTTATCTATATAAGTATGTATATCGTCGTCTAGTACCCAAAGTACAAGTTTTGCTTAGTTTGGGACTAGGTTGATTTGTGTAATATTGTCCCCAAATATTAGCATTATAAATATTATTTAAGTAGGTACGACAGCTAAAAAAATCATTTTCATTAAATTACATGTTATCCTTTCACCGTTCTCTATACAGTCTGTATTTACCAAACCATTAAGTATAGGTTACTTACACCCAATTAGGCCCAGCATAATGTATTATGATCACACACGAACCACTAACCACGCCTAGTAATGTCTTCCATTAAACAACCTGTAGCTATCCCCATAACTAAATAGGGCCTCAATTTTATTTATCACTTTCGCATCCCAATCGCATTTCAACTCATTCAAGACCAATTAGTCATATATGAATATGAGTCATGCCTCTACGAGCGATTTCTGCTACGAAAGCCGCGCTACGGCGTAGCACATGTAGCGTTGCTTTGCTTAGCCTCTAGTGGCACAGAATAAGTAATAGTACTACGTACAGAAGGTTATCTGTTAACAAATTCCCTGTTTAGGTACGCCAAACGTGCCTAAATGTGGCCATCCCTTTCTATCGCATGCAACGCGCTGCGACCCGTGCGAGCGTCTCGTACCAACGCGCGGCAACTACTAATGGGCCGCCAATTTGGCGGCCGCCGGCATGTACTTGTAGCGGCGCGACGGAATCACAGAGTGAACCGCCCCTGCTAGTGGGTTGAGGGAATTGACTAAATTATAGGAACTAGGAGACAAATGAACACATTCACTGCCAAGAACCACTGCCTCGTAGCCGATCGCGTGGTTTTCCCGCTAAGTAACACATTCAAGGCCGAAACGCACAGACAGCGGTGTCTGTGCGTTTCTAGCTTCCAGGAAGCCGCCTAGCGCGCGCCTACGCCGTAGTCGCTTCCCGCTACATACGGGGAAACCCACGCGATCTACTCCGACATACATTATTTGCAGTGAATGTGTTAAGTATATATGTATCTTGACTATATATTCTGTTGTTGGTCAGAGTCCCAAACACGATTGTAACAAGTTCTCGCTGGAGCGACAGAATCGAACCAAGCTTTATCATGCGCCTTAAGGTCGAGCCACACTGACTGCGTGCGCAGTACGTATGCGTGTGCAGCACGTAGACCGCTGCGTTGTAATGTAATCCTCATACGACTGGTCACACTGGCTGCGTGTGCGTGCACGTCTACGCAGACGCATCCGGTGTGACATGTCGTATGAGGATTCATACATTATAACGCAGCGATCTACGTGCTGCACACGCAGTCTGTGTGGCTCGGCCTTGGGCTCGGTTACGACTAACAGTGACGAAGGCAGCGGCAGCAGTGCACAATAGGTGCGAGTGAGATGCTGCTTTCTGATCTCTCGCTCAAACGTACGATGCACCTCTTCCAACTCCGCCGCTGCTCAAAGTCATGGTCACGCTCTTAACTTTATCTTCCGTTTACATATATTAAATATTCCTGGGCGTTTTCACTAAAATGTGCGACTTTTACTTGTTTCTCATAATTTTATATTGTTTTAGATTTTCCGGTTCAGAATCATGAGCACTCTTGATCCCGATAAAGAAAAAAAGTGTCCCCAATTTTCCATACATTTTTAGGATTCCACTATGTGACGATCCATACAGAATGTATGAAAAAACGTCACATAGTGGAATAAAAAACTGGGGAGTGGGGACACTTCTTTTAGTTATCGGGATTAAGGTGGTTCGATTGCCATACAAAGCGTTATTTGACATTCGCAGGCTAACGGCGTGATATTTTAAGAAACTTATGTAACAAACTTTCATCAATTGGCTTCCCATTTGCGCCAAATTCCCCCTTTCCTAGAATAAACTTGTATAAACTAGATTAATTTGAGAAAAATAGTTTTCCCAAAATATCACGTGACAAACCAATTTCTCAAATTAATCTAGTTTATACAAGTTTATTCTAGGAAAGGGGGAATTTGGCGCAAATGGGAAGCCAATTTATGAAAGTTTGTTACATAAGTTTCTTAAAATATCACGCCGTTAGCCTACGAATGTCAAATAACGTTTTGTATGGCAATCGAACCACCTTAAGAGAGCCCGTGATTCTGAACAGGAAAAACCGAAAAAAATCTCAATTCTGAGAAAAATATTAAAAGTCACACATTTAATAATAATCGTCGTGTAATAGTTTTAAGTGAAATTGTATATTGTGAGATAAATAAATCATATCATATCATTAGAGTTAAAACGCCCTCCTATGTATATATTTATGCTTACTTACTTACTGGACAAAACACATTGAATTATGATTAGAATGCGAAATAAATTAAAGACATGGATGTAGTTCACGCACTAATAAGGCTTGTTTTTACGTTGCGCGTAATAGATGAGCGTCCATTTGCTAAAAATAGTATTAGCCTTGGGGTGCCGGCTGTGACGTGGGTTATGTAAGTACTTCGTTTGTGGTTTCCACGTTGCTTACGATATACTGATTCAAACCATCGATAGTATGTTTGTCTATGGAAGTACTTTATTTCACATAATAACAGGTTTAAACATATACATGTCGTATTAGATTAAAGGATTTGATTCTTTGTATCATAGCCGAAGAAGTTTTGGCTCTTTTGCCGCATCTCGAATTGAAAGGGACGGATTTTGTTTAAACATTCTTACGACTTTCTTTCCTAATGCCAAGTCGGTTGTCCTCGGTTTACTTCCAGATTTAGGCAAATCTTGGAGAGTACAAAAGTCAACAAATTTATTTATTATCTTATGCACGCCCGCGGGACTCAACTCGTACTTTTTAACCAGTTTTCTAATCGTCATATCTTTTATTTAGCACCAATCGTCCAAAATATTTTTACGAACGTACAAGCTAACTCGCTCCTTGTTGACAGTTTGACAAAAGTAGTAATTGCTTTTTGTTGCAATTAAAAGAAAGTGATATAGTTCGTTCTATAAAACAAATATATGCCGATTTTATGTACAGTCGCCATCACACACATCGGAGCAAACAAGCACGTCACAAACATCGGAACACATCTCTATTTTCAAGGCATTAGAGTGCATGTGCCGATATTTTTGAACACCTATATTGCACCTATGTATGTGATGGCGACTGTACGTACCAGTTTTTAGAGAAGCCTAAAGTTGTCTACTTTCTTTCCGATACAGTCCTTATGCTCAGCAGTGGGCGATTACGGGCTGACAATGATGATGATGATGATGATTAGATTAAAGTAGGTACTATTGAACTAACTGAATCATGACCCACCATGGAGCCTTGTCACAATTAACTGACGTATGAACGTCATATGATCGTGCGTATGTTCGTTAACTGTAACAAGGTTCTATGGTGGGTCATGTCATGATTCAGTTGGTTCGATAGTACAAAAGCGAACTTATGCCACATGAGGATTTTCTATACAGCCGTATTCATAAACGTCCATCAAATCTATTTTCGCTAAAATGCCGGTAAAATTCGTTTGTCTTTATCTGTAACAAAGGCATTTGTCCTCGTAAAAAAGGGACAAAACTCATTTTATTTATCAGAGGCATTATAAGTTTTACGTCATACCTGGCCATAAAGTAGGAATTACCGCACGCTACGCGTGCGGAAAACCCCACTTCCTGGCCAGATAGAGACGTAAAATGTTGTACTTACCACGGGCGGTAATAAAGAAAGCCTCAGAGCGCATATTTATCGCCCTTGCCTTCGGCTCGGGCGTCAAATACCTGCGATCTGAGACATTCTTTGTTTAACCGCCCTAGGTAAGTAATGTACTATTATGAATCAGGAGGGAATGTCTGACATGAACGCGATATTGCTAACTAGGCTGAACTGAACTACAGAAGTCATTCAGTGTGTGTTAGTGCTACGCCGTAGCACTTTGAGGAGCGTAGCGATACACAGCCATCACATGAGAAGCAGGAAAAATGTCGTAGCAACACTAGCAACTTACCATATCGGTGCAATTTTAACATCGGTAGCAAAATATATCTTAGAAATTGTTATGTATGTTCGAAAAAACCCTCGTGAATTTAAACGTGTCGGAGATGATGCCAAACGTCCAACAAGATATGCTGAGAACTTAAAGCAGACATATTGTAGGTTAAATATGGCAAATAAATCCCCCAGATGCATGGGTCAAAAACTATATAACAAGCTGCCCATAGCCATAAAAACTGAAATGAACATCAACATCAGTACTTTCCGTAACAGTGTAAAGAAACTACTCCTTACGAGAACACTGTACACTGTAAATGAATTCCTAGATGCTAAATACGAGTATCATTTAATTACAGTACATTGTTTAACAAGGGGCGTATGAGGAATATTGCAAACGAGAGTCTATCAGAAGCCCGACGCCGTAAGGCGGAGGGCTTTTGATGCGCGGCTATGAAGTCAATCCTGAGACATGCCTCTAGGGTTGAATATGTATTTTTTTCATATGGTTCTCGTGCCCTATATATGGTAAATTCAACTTATAAAAAAATCCAATAACTGGCTTCTCATACTAAAAATGAACTCGGTTCCCCTACAAACATAAACCCATTCAATTTAGTATAACGTGGCCAGTTATTGAAGTGTGGCCATTAATTAACACCTTATCATCATCATCATATCAGCCGAAAGACGTCCACTGCTGGACATAGGCCTCCCCCAAAGAGTGCCACAATGGCCGGTCCTGCGCCACCCGCATCCAGCGGACTCCCGGGACCTTTATCAGGTCATCAGTCCACCTTGTAGGGGGCCTACCCACGCCGCGCCTTCCGGTACGTGGTCGCCACTCGAGAACCTTTCCGCCCCAACGGCCGTCAGTTCTACGTGCAATGTACCCCGACCACTGCCACTTAAGTTTAGCAATTCGTAGAGCTATATCGGTTACCTTGGTTCTGCTGCGGATAGCCTCATTTCTGATGCGATCGCGGAGAGAAACTCCCAGCATAGCCCTCTCCATTGCCCTTTGAGTGACTTTGAGCCTTCTTATGAGGCCCATAGTAAGCGACCATCACGTTTCCTTGGCTTATACTAAAAATGTATTGTATTATATGTGAATAGAGTTCATTTTTAGTATGTGGTGGCCAGTTATTAAAACACCTGCCATTTTTCCCAATATAATTTCATCTCGAAAAGGTGAACCTCTAAATTTATAACGTATTCAACCAGCAAATACGATACGAAAATAGCGCGTCCGCTTAAGTGACAATGTATTTCATACGCTTTGTAGCGAAATAATAATCCGAATTCAGTACCTAACTACACAATGGGACCACGTATTCATGTATTTGGAAACTATTGTACAAATAGGGGAGAGGATACTCCGGCCCCTGGGGACCCTACAATTAGGACGAGCCCATTCGTGACACAAATTGGACCCGGGAAGTTGAAAGCTGGAACGTCCAGAATTACAATACATTACAATACTTTATTGATAACACCATAATAGTTACAAGTCAAATGATTAATGTAAGCAGTAATAATAATAATAAATTGGGTCATTTGTTATGTGCACGGTAGTTTAAGAACTCCTTGACTGTACAGAGTCAAGATACCACTTGCGTAAATTTCTTCTCAAATGCGGCGATGGGAGAACGTTTCGGGCAGTCTAATATTTTATTTTATTTATTTATTTTTATTTTATTTATTCCAATACAGCAATTATAGATGAATGGACCAATTATGTAGGCAGATCTCGCAGACTTTGCCAATTCGTGCTTAGGAGTGATAAAGCGGTAGTCATGCTTATTACTACGAACGGCATGGGTTTCATTTATATCCTGTCGTTGGAATTTATGCATATCCTAATTGCCAATGTCAATTGCCAATTCATTACTTTGTTATAAAAAACCATTTGGTTGTGCGTGATATTGATTAAGAGAAATACCTAAGTTCTATTTGAAATTGGCTATAGTTATCGCGATGAATGTAAATTTTTAAATAAAGAGATTTAACGTTTTTTTTATCGAGTACCTGTACTTTTAGCGTGGGATTGACGTGAGTTGCGTTTACTACAGGCGCTAGCGCCTATCGTCAAGATTTAGTATGAAAAGTCTATACACCGCCCCTGGTGGTCACTCATAGAACTAAAAATCCAAACTGTAACGTGAGGCACTTATACATTACTTAATTCGCCATCGACTTCACGTTCGTTCACGATTTTCCAATATTCAACCTTATATCACTAGCATTTATCGTTTTAATTTAAATGTTTGTCGGTTATGACATTACAGAATACGCGCATCGCGACGTCGACAGTGTCCACTGTCGATACAATATGGCGGCGCGGGGGCCATTTATTTGCATTTTTAAATACAAAATACGCGACAATCCGAATTTTGCGGATATATATTGTCAATTCAAAACCCTTATTTTTATAAGTTCTTTAATTTGAGATAAATTTCGATCGGATCTACGGTAACTCTTGACGGAATAATACTATATCACGGGCCATTTTGCAAGTGAAATAGTAAACTACAGTCGCTACGGTATTCTTCGATACGAAATGTCAAATTTGGGTCTCACACTACCGATTGGTAGTACGAATCGAACGTTAAATTACGCATCGAAAACTAAACGCTAGAGCCTAACGTTTTGCAGTTGGTTTCGTAGGACAACGGCATTGTGAGTTACAAGTTTGACGGGTCGAATCGAAGAATACCGTAGCGAGATCGAAATCTATTCGAAGCGCGTTTATTCGATCTCGTATTAGTTACGTAACGTTAGGTTACGATTGTTATCTCACAATAAGGGTACAGCTGGTCCAAGAGCGATGCGAAAGGCTCAAAACGTCGGAACATTTAGGTATTTTGGTGAGGCACTGCGTATGTGAGCTCTTTGCAAGGTACAAGTGTTAGGTATTTACGTCATAAGTAAAAAAATCATCATTTCGTTTCTGTAATTCGCCGCATTCACTCGTGACAAGAACGGCGTCGCGTTTCTTATATTTTGATCGCAAAGATTAAAATTCAACATGTTTGATTACTGCGCGATATCATATGGACGTGGTTTATTTATGTTTTTTGGTGTTTGACCTCAAAATCCGCGTTCGCATCCGCGGATGTTTAAAATATCGCATCCACGACATACCTACTTCCTACAAATTACGTGGGTTTAACCTATTATCCTCCTAAAGGTGAACACTGCGAACACAGGCAATCGTACCTACATACACTATATGTCACCAAAATTCTATTCAATTTCAATATCGATAATTATAATTAAATTGAGGCAGGATTATAGCCATACGAGTATCTGTTATCTAACGATGGAAAGGCCGGTTTTATCTTCCATATAAGTTAGTTTAGGACCCACATGAGCACACAAAACAAGCACTAGGTCGTCCTAAATAAATATCTTGTGTAAGGAATACAATTATGTGCACACAAAGCTTTGCAGAGGATCGGTGACCTCTAAATTAAAATTTGATAAATAGGCGTAATAATTTATCCAAAATGATCCAATTCTCCGAGAGCTTACTGTTAAAATTACATGGATGGTTTGAACTACGTATTTGCTTCAGAGAAAGTTTTGCGTACCCTTTAGACCCCATTCGAAAGTGACACTTATACGCCAAGTATGTTTGCATTAAGCCTCTCACAGACATGGCAATAATAAACTTGTCATTAGCTGTCAAATTTACTGTTGGCCGCCTAGGCAGGCCGCGCCAGTGTAATTCAGGCCTAAGAGTGTGAATATGAACCTTAAAGGTCTCTGCCCACCGGTGCAAAAAAAGTTATGAAAGAGTATTTAACTACATATATATATATAAATACATTTTAGGAAACCCGGTGGGAATCGGCTAGTATGGACGCTCCGCCACTGCGCCCGCTACACCGTATCATACCATGACCGTAACCACGCAAAAAAAAATATTTGTATGGAAAAGTATGCGACCACTTTATATTTAGGATTTTCTTTTAAGGTGGTTTCTCGATTCTCGTAAACCATGCGTCCATGTGAGAGACAAGTTTATGTCTTGCGCACTCTTCGAGAACAAAAAAATATAAATATTTAAACTTGTAATGTAATGTTTTATTCATATTTACTTGTATGAATCTTTAGATGAGGTAAAATACCGCCATTTATTATAACTTATAAGTTTACAAATAAACTGTTTCTGTCAAAAATATCATTTTTGGTACAAGCTTTTATTGCCGACTGTACTTTTCTGTATACCATCATCAACTTCTCATTGAGACGATTCTAACGAGCCCAAACTCGATGGGGTTGTGTCGTTTTATTGCGGAGTTCCTATGGCCACCTTCCAGCTCCAGCATCAGATCAGCTCCACGTCATCATAATATTGCATTGTCATGCGATATATACGTATGCATGCAAAATTTCAGTTCAATCGGATAACGGGAAATGACTGAAAAATGGATTGCAAATTTTGACGGACAACTTACATACCTACACATATTTACATACATACGAACAGTGCAAGTTAATATAAAGCTTGTAATAAATAAGTTTCTGTCAAAAATTTAATTTTTCGTACCTACAAGCTTTTATTGCCGACTGTACTTTTCTACATACCATCATCAACTATGACGTCATTGAGACGATTCTAACGAGCCCAAACTCGATAGGGTTGTGTCGTTTTATTGCGGAGTTCCTATGGCCACCTTCCAGCTCCAGCATCAGATCAGCTCCACGTCATCATAATATTGCATTGTCATGCGATATATACGTATGCATGCAAAATTTCAGTTCAATCGGAAACCGGGAAGTGGGTGAAATTTCAATTACTTTTGAACCAAGAATAAAACAAACGGGTTGAGCTAAATAAAAGCTTGTAAAAAATAATCTCGAGGTGACTTGATGTATAGATAAACTAACGAGAGCATGGAATTGCATATGTAGTAGTATTTTATGTTAACAGGCATTCTATATTAGAATTTTCTATTTTCTCGTACTATCAGCATAAAAAGAGGTGTGTTATACCTATATTGAAGAAGTAAATACCAAAATAATGTCAGTGTCAAATTGTGAATATTATTTACGTTGTGCATATATTTTTACGTCTGATTTTATTGTATTCTCACAATTATCAGAATATTTTTGTGTCAGCCCGTACGACTAAGTGTAAGTTACAAAATTTTCAAAAAATATGGCAGTGAGTAATTTTGGTCTGATTGAGAGTCAAAGTAAGCAAATTATTTTTAACTGTTATAAATATTTTGAACTTGAACTGAAGAAAAATTTAAATTCCCCAATGGCTGCCCAGTTAGTTGAAAAAGCTACAGGTGTTTGTCTCTCTACTGTTTATAACATTGTGTCTGAGAGCAATAGTGAGAAATTCGCATCAACAAAGAAATTCACCTCCCCGAGAAATAAAAAGTTACGTACTTGCCCGTCATCAGCAGTAGACGATTTTGATCAGGAAGTCATCCGGAGAACTATATACAATTTTCATCTGTCCCATAAGCAATTTCCAACCTTAAGGCACTCCACTCTGTGTTAAAATCCGATATAAATTACAAATTTGGCATTTCCACCTTACGAAAACAAATACAAAAATTAGGATTTAAATGGAAAAAGACCGAGGACAACCGAAAAATATTAATGGAAAGACAAAACATACGACTGCTAAGAATAAATTACCTTACCAAAATTGCGAAATATCGGTCTAAAGATAGACCACTAGTGTATACTGATGAAACCTACATCCACACTTCACATGTGTCCGGAGAGGCTTGGACCGATGGAACAGAATTTGGTGTAAAAAAACAAATCAGTACAGGCCAGCGGTTAATAATAGTGCACGCAGGAGGAAAAGATGGTTTTATTTCCAAGGCGTTGTTAATGTTTAAGGCAAACCAAAAAACGGGAGATTACCATGACCAGATAAACTTTGTCAACTACGAAAAATGGTTAAAAGAAAAATTAATACCGAACCTTAAACCGAATAACGTACTTATCGTAGATAATGCGTCCTATCACAAGTATCACAACAAACTTTTGAATCGTGCTCCAACGTTAAATTCTCATAAACAAGAAATGATGGATTGGTTGACAAAACACAACATTTCATATAGCCCGTTGATGTACAAAACCAGTTTGTATGATTCAATTAAACAAAATAAAGAGCGGTGTTCGTGAGTACCACATACGAGTAGATGCAATTTTTAAAGAACATGGCCACTCCATTTTACGATTGCCACCGTATCACCCGACATTCAATCCGATTGAAAATATTTGGTCCATGGTAAAAGGATATGTAGCGAAAAGAAACGTTTCTTTAAACATGCAAGGCATTATGAGTTTAGCAACTGAACGAATGAATACTATTACTACTGAGGACTGGGAAAATATTTGTTGCCATGTCGAAAGTGAAGAAAATAAATATCGATGTCAGGAAGGGGAAATGGATCGAATTTCAAACAATCTTATTATCAATACTTGTGACAGCTCATCAAATGAAGAACATGATAGCGACTTAAAGCAAAAAACAGAGGACTACTACTTATTCCATTTCTTAACGGTATGTCATTTTATTAAATTAAGAGAAAATTATTCTCCTTTTGTTGCAAACGGTACAACCACTACAAATGCAACTCCATGTTCTCGATAATTCATCTATAATTGGGTAGAGGTACTTTCCTAATGTTAAAATGTATAACGTAGTGTTGCTATATTAATAGTAAACCATCAAATAATTACAATAAACTGTAAATTACAAAATATCATTAAAATCACAAATATATATGAGACAATGGTTAGTACGAGGATAATGCAGTGACGTCATAATACTATGTCAATTTCCAATCCCCAGCGAGGTCCATTTTTGACTATCATTTTGTCTTTTTATGTGCTCTAATTATAGTTAGTCATATACAAACATTTGATCCAAATCTGATTCGAATTGCACCATGTTTTTTTTTATCAATTACTTAGCCAATTGTGTTTTTTCTTGTCTACTTAATATGTATAAACACTTTCCGAGACAATATGACAAGGGAAAACAAGACAGGTAAGTATGTAATAACAGCAACCTTCTGTAAATATGTCTGTGTACGAATAAGGAAATGGAGCTCAAGTGGGTGGTTCGACAAAAGAATTCGCCAGTTTTATCCCTGTCTTAAGATTCTCCGAAAATAACCAGATTTAATAAAGTTACTTCAAAAACCAAAGCTACCCACGCAAAACTTAATGCGGACGTGAATAGAATTAGAAACACAGTATATTTAACCTCAGACAGGGGCGGTTCACTCTGTGATCCCGTCGCGCCGCTACAAGTACATGCCGGCGGCCGCCATATTGGCGGCCCATTAGTAGCTGCCACGCGTTGGGACGGGACGGACGATCGCACGGGTTGCAGTGCGTTGCATGCGATAGAAAGGGATGACCACATTTAGGCTCGTTTGGCGTACCTGAACAGGGAATTTGTTAACAGAGAACCTTCTGTACGTAGTACTATTACTTATTCTGTGCCTCAGACAAAAAAAGAGGGGTGTTATAAGTTTATCACGGGTTCCCGTGACTCTTTCGGTGGCATAGTAAACGGGTGAACAGGCGGTTTTTTTTTAATCGTAGATTTTGTCTGTCGTGTCAGATCTTTGCTGTTTGTTATATCGAGGGTTATTTAAATGTTTAATTTATGTAGTAATTTGTAGTTATATGTTAATTGTAAGAGCCTATAAATTAAATTAATTATTGCTATTGTGACTAGGTATATTTAAATTATTTGATTATTTTTATTATTTAGGTCGATTTGTGTAAGATTGTCCCCAAATATTTATTTATTAATTTATTCCATATTCTTCATAACATTTGACATTAGAGATTTTGAAGGTTATTTTAGTTGAAGTCCCTGGGCGACCGAGCTCTGCTCGGGTGAAAATAGAGAAAATGCGGAGAAAACTATTTTTCTCAGACATGAGATAGACCCAGCTAGATCAATTCTTCGCCCCCGTAAACGCACCCGTGCCGCACAAGTTAGCGAAAACCGGACGGTCGGCCTACGTTCTTGGTCCCCTGGTATACGGCCATTTGCCGGGCAGTATCAGAGATGCGCCTTCCTCACAAATGTTCAAGAATAGACTTAAAGAATGGCTGTTACAATCACAATTTTATGACATAGCTGATCATGATCATTCAATAATAAATAAATAAATATATTATGAATATATGTATACTTACGTATAGGTAAGTAAATGAATAAATAAATATAATATTATGATTTTTTAATTTTTTTACGATATAAAATTTATTGAATACTAATTTCGGCCCGCGACTTCGTCTGCGTAAACCCGGGATAACAACTAGCCTATATTTTAATCCAGGCTATAAACTATCTTCGTGCAAAATTTCATCCAAATCGGTTCAGCCGTTTAAACGTGATTGAGTAACAAACATCCAGACATCCAGACATCCAAACATCCAAACATCCAAACTTTCACATTTATAATATTAGTGTGATAGTGTGATTATGAAATAATAACAAAATCATTATGAATATAATAACAAAATCATGAAAATAATTACAATACAATGATGTGATGACGTATAACGATGTTATTAATAAAATTTTACATTGCTTTATATTCCAAATTATATTGAAAACGTTGGAGTCGTTTTCGAGAACGTGATTACAAATATTGCTCGTTTAATAGTATATGATAATACCTCTAGTTGTGACACATATTTTTTTAATGATTTGCACGCCTGCTCGCAGGCTTGATACACTGTGAGTACCATTTTTGAAAGAACACTCTGACTGTATCGGAAGCAAATAAATTCCTGATAGCCCCCTGATGCCTGATAGCTTGATTTCTGATAGCCCCTAGTCCGCATTCGTTCAAGCAATCTTTGGGATATCTCCTATGATGGCCGACCGATTTCCGGAATGCAAACGATGGAATTTCGCTTGGCCTAAATAGCTCTTCCTTTGTGGCTTGATTTGGTTCATCAATTATCAAAAATTGTTTAGTAACAATATTTTTCCTTTTTTTGTTTCTCTGCCAAAACATCAAAATGCCTTTCTATTTAGCCCAGTGGTAGACAGATAGAGAATGCTATATGCCATTAAGTCCGCCATTTGTACCTTCTTTGTGCAATAAAGTATAAATAAATAAATAAAAAGCGGCCAAGTGCGAGTCGGACTCGCACATGAAGGGTTCCGTGAAATAAATTGCGGTTTACGATTTATGACGTATTAAAAAAAAACTACTTACTAGATCTCGTTCAAACCAATTTTCGGTGGAAGTTTACATGGTTAATGTACATCATATATTTTTTTTAGTTTTATTATTCTCTTATTTTAGAAGTTACAGGGGGGGGGCACACATTTTACCACTTTGGAAGTGTCTCTCGCGCAAACTATTCAGTTTAGAAAAAAATTATATTAGAAACCTCAATATTATTTTTAAAGACCTATCCATAGATACCCCACACGTATGGGTTTGATGAAAAAAATTTTTTTGAGTTTCAGTTCTGAGTATGGGGACCCCTAAAACTGAATGTTTTTTTTTTATTTTTGTGTAAAAATCTTAATGCGGTTCACAGAATACATCTACTTACCAAGTTTCAACAGTATAGCTCTTATAGTTTCGGAAATAAGTGGATGTGACATACGGACGGACAGACAGACGGACGGACATGACGAATCTATAAGGGTTCCGTTTTTTGCCATTTGGCTACGGAACCCTAAAAATGCTTTGCACCTAATCATTAGCATACAAAAGTAGAAAAGTAAGTTAGACTCACATCTCTTATTACAGTGTTTTCTGCTTGCGTCACAACCTGACGTCACGCAGCTATTTAAAAACAACAGCTAATGCAATGTGACAGATTGTTTACGTATAAATTTCCCATAGATCTTTAACACCCACTTTCGAGACAAGACACGAATGAAAATTAACATAGATAGATGGTCTCAGAATGACCTCTTAGCGTTATTCCCGGTTGTGCCCTAAGGAGCCCGAGGTCTGCTTTGGCACCAAATCCCAAGATTTGGCAGATGCACTAGTTTTACGAAAGCTACTGCCATTGTAATATGATTCAGAGTTTAACATTAACTTTATAGTTTACTGCAACATAGACGCATATTAATAATTGTATTAGGCGATACCCATATACGTATAAAATAGGTAGATTTACTAATAAAGAGGTTCATCACCGACCTTTTTCTATTATTTTACCTATAGGTACCGGAACTCTGCCCTACCACTCTCGGACACCCTCTTATAAATAATATTGAACCATTTGGTCTGACACAGAATACTGAAATTTATTAGACGCGAGAATTATTTATGCGTAATTTGTTCAAGTAAGTATTTAGAATGGGAAATTATAAACGCAGCGACTAAAGTTTTTAGTAGCACCTGAAATGTAACGCCTTTTTTAGTATGTGAGCAACGGGTTAATAGAACAGCTTCTATTAAACTAATACGCCATCTTTACTATCCCAACAGAATATGTTCAATCCAGCGCCAATTTACAAACAACAATTCACATAACTCATCTACCGGTAAAATATAATATATTATCTTCTAAATTTTTTTGTCAATATTCTCCGGTCATACATTTTCTACATCATTTCAATCAATATTCTCTCTCACACTAAAACATGTCGATTAGGCGAGCCGCGATCATCGAACGAGCGAGCGAAGCGAACGAAGTTCTCCGTTTCAGCTTGGGCAAAAATTATTTTGTATGTCCGGCGTCTGTCCGGCTGTTCTCCTCTACAGGTCGCATTTTTCAACCGATTCTCGTTAAATTTTGTGAGCAGGTTCAATAATTATATATATCGTTTTTTTTTGTCAAATTAGTTTGTCAAAAATTTAAAAATAAAAATTGAAAAAAATTACAGACAGTACTCACAGAATCACTATATTATAAGATTGGTTTTACCCTAACTTATTGTTTACATGTGCGGAAGGGTCCTATCCTTTGTCCTATTATGAGAAGATTCTCTTGGCCTACCATGCGAGAAAATATGTCATTGAACAGTACGCGGGTTTACAATCCAACTATTTTAGGATTTTCTTTTAAGTTGGTTTCTCGATTCTCGTAAACCATGCGTCCATGTGAGAGACAAGTTTATGTCTTGCGCTAGTTAAAGACGTAAGACTCTTCGGGAATGGCGTTTTATTCATATTTACTTGAATGAATCTTTAGATGAGGTAAAATCATCATCATCATCATCATCATATCAGCCGAAAGACGTCCACTGCTGGACATAGGCCTCCCCCAAAGAGTGCCACAATGGCCGGTCCTGGGCCACCCGCATCCAGCGGACTCCCGCGACCTTTACCAGGTCATCAGTCCACCTTGCGGGGGGCCTACCCACGCCGCTCCTTCCGGTACGTGGTCGCATAACATATAACTTTTAAGTATACAAATACCTACTCAGTAGCATTTAAGCCTAATCAAAAAAGCGCAATGGTGCTACACACTTCGTAATGTTTTTCTATCAAGACATTTTTCATTTAAGTAATTTCTTCGTTCGCTTACTCGTTCAATAGGTATGATTCACACAACATAAGACAGTAGATAGCAACTGGAAATAGATTTTACCTTGTCATTCACACATTCAGGGACACTAAGCATGACATAAAAGATTTTCGGCCACGGAGCGTCCTTGAAGAGAAAATAATAAT
Organism: Epinotia brunnichana; assembly: GCA_963854355.1. NCBI lineage: Eukaryota > Metazoa > Arthropoda > Insecta > Lepidoptera > Tortricidae > Epinotia > Epinotia brunnichana. The sequence goes on from OY977952.1 coordinate 18,889,557, forward strand.
GTTACTCGTTGTTACTAAGCAAATCATATACAGGGCGTCCCACGCGGATGCCACATGGAGGGAAAGTAGGTACCTTGAATATTGTAGATGGAACATTATACTGAAAGAAGACATTATTTTAATTTAAGAAACAATTTAAACTGCATTCATAGATTTTTAAATAATTACATGGTTGAACCGGGAATCGAACCCGCTACACGAGAAAAAAAATTTACCCTGTAGTTTTATCATACCGATCGAAAGGCTTTATCATAAGGATTATTTATTGCTAAATAACATAGTGTCAGAAATAAAAGGAAGACCATGAATTTTAACATTTTAATTCAAAATTAATCAATTTAATCTATCAAATGCTCAAAATGAGTTCCATTAAAACAATCATTTACGTGTCTTTCGGCAGATTCAGGATACGGCAGAACTTGATTGGACAGAAACTCGATGTGTTACATACAACCAGGTACCTACTAATTACGTTTCTCTTAATCATTGTATCATGCACTCCAATTACAATAGGGAAATGATGCGTACTTCTCAAGTGGGTACTGACTGATTAGTAATAGGTACTTTAAAATGATAATGTCAGTTGATGTCCTTACGGCAATGTCAGCTTTTAATTTTTCCGAACAAAATTTCACATCAAATGTTAAAATTCATGGTATTCCTTTTCTTTCTGACACTATGTTATTTACCAAAAATATTCCTTATGACGAAGCCTTTCGATCGGTATGATAAAGCTACAGGGTAATTTTTTTTCTCGTGTAGCGGGTTCCATTCCCGGTTCAATCATGTAATTATTTAAAAATCTATGAATGCAGTTTAATTTCTTAAATTTTTATTTAGTTTCTTAAATTAAAATAATGTCTTCTTTCAGTAAAATGTTCCATCAACAATATTCAAGGTACTTTCCCTCCATGTGGCATAGGCGTGGGACGCCCTGTATACCTACAATACTGAGAATATTCTAAAATACCTACTCTCACACCAGACATCCCTAGTGACCGGGACAATGTTATACTCGTAATGTTATGCCAAATGAGGACGAAACTTAATTTAACAGTCTGGTGGGCCAACCTACGTGATATTGAACCCTCGTGTTCGTTGTTAGCAACAATCGGGCACAGGTATATCAATAGTGGTGGGTGTGGAGGTCGCCTCAAGATAGCGTGCTGAAGGTGGCATCCTACACTATTTTGACGAAGATCTAAGTTGTCATTGCCGCACCGAATATCGCATTCCGCCCTAGGGATTTCAGATTTGCTAATTCCATAAAAAACGTTCCATGCAAAAAATAGGCCAAGTCTAAATAAAATTCTGCAACTTGGGAATCACACTACTGCATTTACTATGTTTTGCATAGGTACCTAAAACTATGTAAGTGTGATTGCCAAGTCACAAAATTTTATTTAGCAAGCAAATAAAGATTAATAAGAATGCCTGACTTGGCTCTACGAAATATCTCACCACTTTTTACTGTGAAAGAGTTTCGAGACTTGGCCTATTTTTTACATGGAATGTTTTTTATGGGATCTCATTTCTTTTTGTAGACTTTGTATGGGAATGTTATTTTACCAACCGCAAATAACGTTTGTATAGTTTTGCAGGAAGGAACTGCAAAGGTAACTTTGTAATCGCATGTATTTATATAGGATTACAAACTTACGTATGCAGTTTGTATATCTCTGAAAAGTTAGGTTTTTAGGGTTCCGTACTCAAAGAGTAAAACGGGACCCTATTACTAAGACTCCGCTGTCCGTCCGGCCGTCCGTCTGTCTGTCACCAGGGTGTATCTCACTGATACCGTGATAGTTCCAGTTTAAATTTTTTACAGATGATGTATTTCTGTTTCCGCTATAACAACAAATACTAATAACAGAATAAAATAAATATTTTTATAGATAATGGTACGGAACCCTTCGTGCGCGAGTCCGACTCGCACTTGGACGGTTTTTTATGAATTATTAGGCTAAAAACTAATTACGTTTGAAATTTGGAGCTTATAGGTCTGCTAGAAGTACCTTAGAATTAGCGTGATCATTATCAGTGAGTATGTCAGTGACAAAACTAACGAACTTTGACGGACAATAGTTCTTAAACTAAAAGTTCAAATTGAATGTTATCCTTCCTATATCCTTCCTATACTATTAAATCCTTCCTATCCTTCCTATCCTTCCTATACTATTAAACGAGCAATATTTGTATATATATTTGCAATCACGTTCTCGGAAACGGCTCTAACGATTTCGATGAAATTTGGAATATATGTGGTTACGGGGGCGAGAAATCGATCTAGATAGGTCTCGTTTCCGAGAAAATTCGTTTTCTCGAGATTTTCTCGCATAAAGATTTGTTAGTGCAATATAGTACGTAATTTCACCGCAGCTGTCATCGCTTGATTAGACGAATGGTTATAACATTGGCTTATAACACCTTTGGTCGGGGGTTCAAATCCCAGCGAGGGAATGTTTCTTTTTGCTTTATTTTTTATAGAGAATGATTTTTCGTAGTATTAAAGCCGGGAAAATCATGGTCATACGTTTTTTTTATTGTTTATATATCTTTTTGTTTTTAAATTATAATAGATATTAAAAACATGTTTTTTATAGCACTGTGCCTTCTTTTTTCCATAAGGTTATTTAGGTTGAAAAAAGTTAGATTAGTCAAGTGAGTGGGCAACTCAACTGTTAGAGATTCTTAAGCCGCCCGAAGGCTTCTAACTCGGCTTAACGACTACTGTCATAGACAGCAGCCGGGATCAACTGCTTAGCGTGCCTTCCAAAGCACGGAAGCGCTCATTTTAGTAACCACTCAAACAGGCGGTCACCCATCCAAGGACTGACCGCTGCCATCTTTGCTTAACCTGCGTTATTGTTTCCGATTCGCAGGCGCCACTGGGCTAATAACGCTTCGCTAGATGGTGCTCATCATTATCGGAAACTTAATTCAGGCATTAATAATGCCTTTCTTTGAATTTGTGATTCTAAATGCTGAGTTAAGAATATTATTATTTATAATTTCTGGTTGTAATTTTTCCCTTTGTAGGTAAAAAAATGGTTTATAGAATCTCTATTTTATTATTTGAAAATCATATCCGTCGCAAGTTTTTTTTTTATGTTGAATTATTTTTTAAAGAGCATTGTGTAATGCAATATCTACTCACCTAACTCTATCTAGAGAGTTCTGCTCCATCATTTTTATTTTTTGTTGGACCCTGAGCAATTCATACCTATACCTTTTTTTTCTTGGAGAAAACCTGCGAACCAGCCTGGTACCCAATCATCGGGGGATGACTGGGATCTGTGGTTTTTATATCCACTAAAAAACCCTTACAGAAATCCAAATCGTCGTTTTGGAGATAATTTAGAATAGAAAACATCCAAGACTCAGAAACAAATATTCATGTCCATCACGCAAACATTTGCCCTTTTCCGGAATTCGAACGCGGCGACCCTCCAGCTTCGTAAGCAGTGTCACTACTCCTTAATAACTCTATTAATAACTTCCAAAAAAGGAGGATTCTTATGTTTAATGTTTGATTACCTCAGAACTCCGTCATATTTAATTTATGAACCGATTCGTATTTTTTATTTTAGTGAAAGTACGAGTATTTACTTCCAGATTGGTCCCATTGTTTTCAAAAAGCCAGTCAGATGATGGAATCCATGAGGAATTGAGGAAGGTCCTCAATTGTATTAAGCACGCGTCACAGAATAAGTAAATGCGTGTATAGATTTTGGTATTTTCTATTATAACTCGTGTAGGTATAAATTTAGCCTCGGAAACAACAAATTTGGTGAAATGGAACTGATTATGAAGACTCTCGTAGGGAACCATAATATCAGCCTTTAAAGCCTACGCCAAAACCAAACACCAACACGAGTGGAGTAATGAGGCTGGCTAAAGACACTCTAAGCTCTTCATAGAAGGAGTGGACTCGGGCTGGACCAGAAAACTCTGGAAATCCAGTAGGAAGCAACTCAGAATTATATCTGGGGTGTTCACAGGTCACTTCAGGGTCATGGATCTCTTGGCCAAGATGGGACTATCGGATAGTTAAGACTGTAGAATGTGTGGCGAGGAGGATGAGACTATGGAACACTTATTGTGTTAATATCATGCCCTTGCCAGACAAAGAATGAACTATTTTGGTAACGGCTACCCGCAACCAAAGGAATTCAAGGTGCTCTTGGTGAACTGCATCATCCGTTTTGTGGAAATGATGGAGCAAGCCTGGGAGCAGGTATAAAGGAAAGGACAAATGCATAAAAGATCCCACTGGGTCGAAGTGCATCCGAAAGGGCCCTCACCTAGATAAGATTATGAAGACTACAGACGTCACATATTCTGTGATTCCGTTAAAGTAGCAACTAATGAAGTGCCAAAGCTAATTCTGAGATCCTTGAGGAATCGACGGAACTCCTCAAATATTATCGGCCTACTTATAGCGAATGGATGTTTTCTGTAATAATCAACGCATTTGCTCTCGGAAACCAGTTCATGCAGTAGGTATAGTGGGAAGGAGATGTTAATGTATGTTCCTTGGCGAAGTAATGAATTTAATTCGGTTTAAACTTTGTTTTTAAAGTACATCGTGAATACCATTTGTTGGTATAACTTTTTGTATTAGTTGTTTCCTTTATAGTCGGGGGTTTAAATTTAATAATTTTCAATTCCAAGACGAGTTTTTTAAGACCAATGAAAATAAGCATCTTTTAAAAATAAAATTAAAAAATATATAGGAAGTAAACTTACTCGTATTTTCACCCGAGCAGAGCTGGGTCGCCCAGATATTGATATTATATGTTAGCAATATTATGCCCTACATGTTCATGTTAATTCAGGGTTCTAGCTTTAGCCAGCACAAAATTGCAGGATGTTGAAAATGGCCTGAATGGCTTCGAGAAAAGGATGTTACGGCCGTGCCTCTTTGTTTTGCTCGACTTGGCGGGGGCACTACCGTGCCCCCAGATAAGGTGTAAGAAGTGAAATAATTCAAGAATTTCGACTTTTTTATCGAGATTTAGCTGAGTAAAATGTATTTTTAATATTACGCCAGTACTAAAGTAATTTCACTAGACGTTTATTTTATCTGTCGTATTGAATACATATATTTGACAGTCAAAGTCATCACTTAATCTTACATCTTAAATTAAATTTCGTTAAAGAGTTTTAGGCACCATGCCCATAGGAAATTGATTTTCTTAAGAACTTCTGTACACAAGATGATTGAAGAATCGATGGCTTACGATATCGGGGCATCTAGATTCGACTCGAAACAATCGCCACCGTGTAGGCGAAGCGCATGCAGCTGTTTACACACCTCTATCTCACTTCCTTCGAGTGCACTTCACGTTGAACTGAGTAGGATAGATAAACACAATGGACAACAGACAATGGTTGTCACAATAAAAGACGAGCGTATTACGTTCTAGGGTTTAAAGACGGTGAATGCGAGGCTTGAGTTGAGATCGTAGGTCGATCACGTAACGCATTGTACGAACGTCGGGTAGGTCTAAATGTCACTTTTTATATGGAAAATTGACAGTTAAAATGTACCGACGCGCGTTCGGAACGTTACGTGATTACCCCCAGGGGATAATTCCAATAGGCACTTGTTATTTTATTGGATGGCTGAGATATGCAACATACAGGTTGTGGAGTCTGGTACCTAAATACTAGTGTTCTGATTATTATTATCGTATACAATATTACATTGATGTTTTTTTTTGTTTTGACGCTTAGAGAAGAATATTAGGATAATAATTGTACTTGAACGCTCAGAGACTTTATACATCTCTGGGATACTAAATAAATATCATTAACTTCTCATTTTTTTTTTTTTAATAGTTTTAAATGACATGCTTGTATATAATTTTTTGTTGTTAAATAAATAACAGATATTTACAAAAAAATTACTTGTTAATTGATGGATAATATTTTGCAATATTGTTTGGTTTTCATTTAGTGACATTTAATTTCTTAACCGTTTATCGGTCGTTAACCTGCATTCTTTGAAGGAACTTTGGGAACAAGCGGTCATTAAGGATTTTAAGAGGATTAAAATTAATAAAATTATGGTTTGATTTACGTACCCATTTGCGTGGTATTTTTCAAAGTCTGAGACAGTTTAAAAACGGTTTTAGAATCGGCATTAAGTGAGGTTTAATACTAAGCAAAAAAAATGGTAACTAATCTGCGTTTTTTTCAGAAAATTGTGTTTTTCTTTTAAAATTCGTAATTTTTGTAGCCATTTTTCAAAAACAATAATTTCTTTGCGGATTTTCTCTTCTAGTTGGTTTTCTATTGTTATTAAGAATTATTAACCTGTCCCTTGGTAATACTCTGCATTTTTTATTTTCATTTTAGGACCATTGGATCAAAAGTTATACCGTCTGAATTAGGTGTATTACCCGAGTTTTTACAAAAATTTTCAAAATTCTGTAAAAAAAAAACTAATGACTAGAAAAAAAAAAAAAAACACCGTTTCACCGATGAAATTGGCTGAAATTTTTCTCCTTTTATTATGTACAGTTTATGAAATTCCACCCTGTATGTTAGCCATATTATGTTATTATGTTGGTGTATGCCCTACAATACAAATATTCGAATAACTCACGCAAACACTTTTTATTAAATTTACAGTTTTTCGTAAGATAAAAGATTTTTGTTTTAGTATTGACTGAAAGTTGTTGAGTTACGATAATTTTGCTTTACATTTTATGGTACAAAATGAAACGAAATGTATTTTATGTTTAAATTAACTAAGTAGACTCTCGTAGAGTAGGTTACAATAGACGAACTTAAATAATAACGTGTCTCCGTAATAAAAAAAAGATGGGCTCGAATTATTTTTTCTCAATTAGTTATATACATGCAATACACTATCGTAAAATGAATGGAAGTCTTGTGGCAAAATCGGCTTTAGAGATCATCAAATTTTCGTTGTAAATATATAGTATTTTATTTATTTATTTATTTATTCAATTGTATAAGTCATGTACATTTCAATAAAGATGTTACAAAGTAATAATAGTCAGACCATGACACCCTGTAAGGGCACACAATGATAAAAACTTAAAATAAGTTTATAAAAATCATTAAAAACAGAATTAAATTGACATTAGTAACATTAAACTTATAATCTATCATCTCAGAATTACTTATTACAAATTTACAATAGCATTAATACAACATTTCAATATCACAGTTTATCATCATTTAAGAATTCGTCAATAAAATAATGACATTTGTCAATTAGTAATTAGTATAGCTGAGGAATCGCTTGATGTTCTGAACTATCATTGAATCTTTGAGGTAGAATACTCCAGATGTCATCAAAGCGAAGTTTAAACTCAACCGGACTGTGAGGTGTATATTTTAAAGCCCTCAAATCTACCACACATGGGTCACCTGCTCTCTTTCCAGGTCTAATCAATGTATAGTGTCGCATAGTTTTTGAATAAATACCAGTGTAGGTACATATATGACATTGTACTTTTTAGTCTACACACACAGTTAACATACGTATTCATTAAATTTAATGTAAGTAACAGTAACCTAACCTAACAATAGCCTAACTTAACTATATATTATTATTTTTACTTTTTAAGATGGTTTATAAGTAAGTCTGTTGTTCTTAACAACTCTCTGTTCATGTTTACGGGCAACCACTGGGGGCTGCAGCACAGTGAAAACTAACGCAGTCTCCAAAGCTCCAATTGTAACAAACGTATGTTTTTGACTGTATTACTATCACATTAACTACCTAGAGAAAGTTGTGTAGTTGGGAGTTTCTCTGCGTGATCGCATCAGAAATGAGGCTATCCGCAGCAGAACCAAGGTAACCGATAAAGCCCTCCAAATCGCTAAAATTAAGGGCGCACATTGCACGTAGAACCGATGACCGTTGGGGTGGAAAGGTTCTCGAGTGGCGACCACATACCAGACGGCGTGGCGTGGGTAGGCCCCCCACAAGGTGGACTGCTGACCTGGTAAAGGTCGCGGGAGTCCGCTGGATACGGCTGGCGCAGGACCCGTCACTTTGGCACTCTTTGGGGGAGGCCTATGTCTAGCAGTGGACGTTTTTCGGCTGATATGAATTGTGAATAATATGTGACATGTAATATTTATATAATATTATAAATAAATGAGTATGATGATGATAATGATGACATTTAATACCAGCCAAAATCATATCAGTGTAACCTTTTCTTCTCATTCCTTTTTCTCAGAATTCTCATTAGTCATTACATTAGCATTACACAGAAACTTCTCTCAATTAGGAACGTGTATTTTTAACGATTTATATACTCGTAACGTAACTACATACACCTGTAACAGCAATAACATGGGATGAAAATACATAACTATTTAATTAGGTTATGTTTCTTGGAAGACTTTATAAGAAAACATGAGTAAAGATTTCCTTCGTAAGATAACATTGAAGACTTATTAGTTCGTTTACTTTTCTGAGAGTTTCTAGGTAAGATTTTTTATATTCATATTATTTATGATGTTAGAGGTAAGTAAGTAATATTTTATGAAGCATTAATAAAAAAATACTTTAAAATATCTTTGAAGTTGGGGCCTACCTTATTTTTAACCGACTTCAAAAAAGGAGGAGGTTATATGTTCCACTGTATGTATATATATATTTTTTTTAATCTATGTTCGTCAATTTCTCCGTCATTTTTCGTTATTCGAAAGAGTATACTCCCTAGGTGGTCCCATTGTCACCAATTTAGGATCTGATGATGGGATCCTAGGGAAATTGAGGACAACCCTCAAATTTTAAAGGCACGCGTGTAGTGATTTCGGTATTTTCTATTACGAGTATAACTCGTGTATTTACTCTCGGAAATCGCAGTTTTGGTCAAGTGGAACTGATGATGAAGACCACAGATCACTGGAACTTTTCAAAGATGTAAAGTAGGTACGTGATTCCGTTGACGTAGCAACTAATGAAGTGTTAATTCTGAGATCTTTGAGGAATCGACGGAACTCCTCAAATATTATCAGCCCGTATAGCGACTTGGGTTTTTTCTGTAATAATCAACGCATTTGCTCTCGGAAAGCAGTTCATGTGATAAATTAGAAAGGAAATGTGGAAATTTTCATGTACCATGTGGCTTGGCGAAGTACTGAATTGAAGTCGGTTTAAGCTTTGTTTTTAAAGTAAATTATGTCACCACCATACCATACCATGTGTGTAGTGTTGAGGAGACACCGTTTGTGCGGCTTTATGTACAGCCCTTAGCTTTAGCAATGCCCACAGAAGAGACGCGAACCTAAATCTGTGTATAACCCCCTGGTTCACTGTGTGATTTCGTCGCGCCGCTACAAGTACATGCCAGCCGGCCGCCATATGGCGGTCCATTAGTAGTTGCCGCGCGCTGGTACGGGACGCACGCACGGGTCGCAGCGCGTTGCATGCGATAGAATGGGATGGCCACATTTAGGCACGTTTGGCGTACCTAAACAGGGAATTTGTTAACAGAGAACCTTCTGTACGTACTATTACTTATTCTGTGGTATGACTCACCCCAGCCGACCACTGCACGGCTAAAGACGGCCCGCGACACGAGAAAAGGCGCGACAATGGCGCGTGTTTATGTGTATGTGAGTCGCGTACGAGCCACATCATATGTAGGTACACTTGCGCTACTCGTGCTGCTACTAATTACGTGTTTTTTCTTCTTCATAAAATTGTACGTCTCGGAAACTGCGACGTATTTCGTTAAAATGTCACTTTTGGTCCAGTAAGATTTCCCGGCGGGCCGCCGCCGCCCTCAATTATCGCCATGCGAGGCTGGGCTTAGGACAAGCAACCATTTGAAGATTATATATTTATTTACCCACCTTTTTTTACCTTTATTGCAGACTACGGAGATAACTGTCGTCCCAGCAAGTTGTCAACAGAGATAATGGGTTTACACTATTGAAAATATGCTACGCTAGAATGCGCGTTTAAATTGTTTTTTGCGCTTTGATCTTTGTATCAATAGGTACATATAATCAAATTGTAGTACATTTTCCACATTAAAATTATGAAACACTAGCTGTTGCCCGCGACTTCGTCCGCGTAGAACTTTTTATCGTCTTAGAAAATGATTTCTCTCAATACAAAATTTGAACCCTCTTTTAGGGGATAATTAAAAAAAAAAGTTGATGTTCATTTTCTAGTTTGTGAACAAACAGTCTAAAACCAAAGTTAAAAATCTCATACTTTAAAAATGCCTTGAAATACTCAAACTTTGAACCAATTTTAACACTCTTAGGGGATGAATTTGGAAAAACTCTGAAATCAGTTTTGTAGTCTTTTTACGTACAGAATAAGACCGAAGTTAAAAATCTCTTACTCACACTTTAAAATTTTATTGCTCGCCATTTAAAATTTGAACCCCCTTTTAAACCCCCTTAGAGGTTGAATTTTTCTAATCGCTGAAAGAACTTTTTTCGTAAACTTTTAAGTCTCTAGCTCAAAAAAAGTGTCGCCCATACAAAGCTTTCTTAACCCCCTTAGGGGTGGAATTTTCTAAAACTCTGAAAGTACTTTATTATTAATTTTAATAAGTAACATTTTGAATAGTTTTAAGTCTAGTAAAAAAAAATGTTTTTCCCACACAACACTGGCTACCCTTCTTAAGGATCTTAAGGATCCCCTTAGGGATGGAGTTTTCTAAAACGCTGAAAGTTCTTTTTTAGTATTCTAATAAGTAATCTTTTTGCAAAGTTTTAAGTCTAACTCATAAAAAAGTGTTGCCCATGCAAAGCTTGCTCTCCTTTTTAACCCTATTAGGGGTGGAATTTTCTAAAACGGTTTGTGTTCTTTTTTTGTATTTTAATAAGTAATCTTACTACAAAGTTTCAAGTCTCTAACTCAAAAACATAAATTTTCCCTGATAAAAACTTTGCACCCCTTTTTATCCCCCTTAGGGATAGATTTTTTCAAAACGCTGAAAGTCTTTTTTTTGTATTTTTATAAGTAATCTTTCTACAAAGTTTTAAGTGTCTAGCTCAGAAAAAGTGTTCCCCATACAAACCTTGCACCCTTTTTTAACCCCCTTAGGGAATGATTTTTGTAAAACACCGAATGTAGTATTTTTCATGTTCTAATAAGTAATTTTTCGTCAAAATTTTAAGTCTCTATTAAAAAAAAAAATGTTTTTCCCATACAAACTTTGCACCCTATTTTACCCCCTTAGGGGTGAAATTTTCCAAAACGCTGAAAGTACTTTCTTTGTATTTAAATAATCTTTCTACAAAGTTTTAGGACTCTAGCTAAAAAAAATAGTTTCCCACATACAAACTTTGCACCCCTATTTTAGCCCCCTATTTTTAGGGGTAGAATTTTCTAAAACGCTGAAAGTACTTAATTTGTATTCTGATGACTAATCTTTCTACAAAGTTTTAAGTCTCTATTTAAAAAAAATATTGTTTCCCCCATACAAAATTTGCACCCCTATTTTACCCCCTTAGGGGTAGATTTTTTTAAAACACTGAATCTAGGTACTTTATTTGTATTCTAATGAATAATTTCTCTACAAAGTTTTAAGTCTATTTAAAAAAAAGTAGTTTTTCCCATACAAACTTTGCACTCTATTTTACCCCTTTAGGGGTAGAATTTTCTAAAACCCTGAAAGTTCTTTATTTGTATTCTAATGACTGATCTTTCTACAAAGTTTTAAGTCTCTATTAAAAAAAAAAATGTTTCCCCCATACAAACCTTGCACCCCTATTTTACCCCCGTAGGGGTGGAATTTTCCAAAACGCTGAAAGTGTTTCATTTGTATTCTAATAACAAATTTTTCTACAAAGTTTAAGTCTATAGCTCAAAGAAAAAGGTTCTCCCATACAAACTTTGCACCCCCATTTTACCCCCTTAGGGGTAGAATTTTCAAAAATCCCTTTTTATCCCTAGCCCACGTTATAAAAGCAACATACTGTGCAAAAATCAACTCTCTAAGATTAGTAGTTTCGGCTGTGCGTTGATGAGTGAGTGAGTGAGTGAATAAGTCAGTCAGGACATAGGCATTTATTATGTATAAATAGATAGAAGATAATGAAACTCCCATTCAAATATCTCAAAAATTATGAAGCTACATCCGTTTTAATGTCGCTTTTTAGAGTGAGAAAACGATGAGGGACTGTGACGTCAATATACTCGAGCGTCATAGTAAAAAACAATCGTTTCATATGAAGGTGCGTTTTGCGGAAAAGGGACAGAACATACCCCCTCTTAAAACTTTGGACTCTTATAACTTAATCATTACCTATATAACCTCTTGCTTTGTTTTTTTCTCCATTTGACTATATTTATTTTAAATTCTTTTTCGAGAAAATACATTATGATTATTTACCATATTTTCGATTCCTGAGCTACCTATAACCACGAACTTCGGAATTCGAAAATATTCGGGTATCTCTATCTCTATCGCACTAACCATACTCGAGTGACAGGGATGCAAATATATGAACATTGAGTATCGGTTTTCGTGGTAGCGCCGCAGGTACTTTGGCTGAATGCGCCGAGCGCGTGCCATTGTCATTCAAAAAAAACAAATTCGTGTTAATTATATTGTTCAAATTTGTTGATTTCATTTATTGAAATTACGACATAAAACGACATTTGCGCATATAAGTTCTCATATCAGAATCGAATATTTTTTATGGTTTATATTTTAGCATTTTTCTCGTAAAGGTCTATCGTAGACGGGATTTAAATTATTAATAAGTGAAAGGCAAAGCAATTCCGCCATTTTGACGAAAATTTGACGGTTCTTATAGCTGACAGTTGGAGCAGCGTTTGATTTCAATAAAAATAAATGGAAAATTAAATGAAGTCGTATATTTCGGAAAATTAATTAATTGTCGCAGTCGGATAAAAACTATCCTAAGTTGCAGCTAGAATAACAATGTACCTATATAAAATGTTTCATATTTTTCCGTTCATGGGATGCTGAGAACATTCGAACCGCGCAAAGCTTAGTTTCAAACTGGCTGATTCTTTTTTTAATTTAGAGATTTATTATAAGTGGAGATTACAGTGTTCAAAAAAGGTAAGATACGCTATACTTATACAAAGACTTTCCATATACCATTAGAATTTTAACTGGCAAATTCATCTACGTTTATCTAGCTAGAATATGAAAGGGAAATATTGTACTTGTTTAACTTATTTCGATCATTAAGCGCTTTTCAAACGTAACAATACTACCTATTTAGTGCTTTTAATTGCGTTTCATAGTGGTTTTCCTTGAATTTGCATGACGCTCGATTTTTCTGCTCTAAAATTGATTAGGGTACTTGGTCGAGACATATTTATATTCCTGTTTTATAAATTAATATTTTTTCATTTTTCTTCTATAACTTACTTTATGTAAACTTTTTTTAGTAAACTAAAAAGGAGCAAATTTACTTGGAGTGATTATGAAGAAAAAATATCAATTCCTATTTACAGTATAATCGCACTAAATGATACTGCAAAAATATGACTAAATTTGGTATGTATATACCTACTAATGTTTAGCAAAACTATATTATTTTACACTATTAATGCTATTATTTAATTGTAATGCCGACTTAAACACTACCTGGAAATTAAATTTCCAGTTCCATTAGTGGGTGGTGTCCCTATAGCTATAGGGAATACGAGTCCCAAGTTCTCACATATACGCTGCAGTGACCCAATAACCCCGATGTAGTTAACTGGCTCATGGCATGTTCATTCGTAAATGGACGAACCTACTTAAGGCCCTCGCATTAGATAGAGCACTAGAGTAATGAAGATTGTCTCCGTTGTAGTGCGAAGTCAAGGAAATTGAAACTTTTCTCTTGTCGCAATGACAATAAAGCATAACAATAAAGCATAAAAAGGGGGTCTCCCTTGTTAGACCTAACAACTTTAGCCCTAATGTTTCATTAGACCTAATGCATTTTCCTAGGAAACAGTGAACTTTTCGGGTTTTCATTGAATATCATCAAATAGAAGTCATTAGGTTAGGTTAGGTTTGTTTTGCAACAATCCTATAAAGTTTATAGAAGAAAAAAATGCATTCGGTCTAGTGAAACATTAGGTCTAATGAAACATTAGGGCTAAAGTTTTTAGGTCTAACAAGGGAGAACCATAAAAAGGTGTAGGTGGAAAACGTTTGGGCTTGCATGTAGTTTTGGACTGTTAAATAGGCATTTGATTAGTTTGTTTCACAAATAAATAAAAAATAGGAAATTAGTATAGGGACATTTTAGTTATTATCATTCTTCTTTGTTATTTATGCTGTAATTCTAAATTTTGACTTGTAATTAATGTTTTGTGTCTTTATTGTACTTCTTCTTCTGGTTTGACTTGTGCTATTCTTATTGCTTAAAACTATTTGAATTGAATTGAATTCAAATATAAATATGTAAGATTACATAAGTACATTTATTCGAACAAGAATAATATTTTTCATTTACGTGTTCAGTATTTATTATTTCGAATTAAGGTAATATATGTGAGCCATATTATGCCCTACATGTTCCTGAAAATTCAGGGTTCTAGCTTTAGCCAGCACAAAATTACAGGATGTTGAAAATGGCCTGAATGGCTTCGAGAAAAGGATGGTACGGCCGTGCCTCTTTGTTTTGCTCGACTTGGCGGGGGCACTACCGTGCCCCCAGATTACATTCAGTATTTACATAAATAAATAACAAATTTTTGTATCGAAAAACCGCTTACAAGATTAAATTAAAATCCACCCCTTTTCAAGATTATTTTGACATAGTAGGTATTTAGTATCATATTATAAATTCAATCAATCAGATTAGGGTAAAGTCAAGTCAAGTCAAATTATTTAATGCATAAAAAGGCACACACAGAAAATTACAGTAGAATAAAATAACATTAAATTATATTCAATAAGAATTTAAAAAGGTAGGTGAAGAATAAAATTCTGTTTTCATACTTTTTGCCGGCTCATAAAAGAGTCTTAGTTAACGCTTTAGAAAACCTCAAAAATGTACAAAACCATATAATTTATCATCTCAAGCATGGCTGCATTCGAAAATAGCTCGGCATTTGTTTTTCATCCCGCCCTAATAGCTTACACAATCCCGCAATTTCCCGTTCCATTCGCACCGCTAATATTACAGGATGAAACAAAGGTGCGATCTCGTAATCTCACTAACTCGTTGACCTTTGTTTAAAAGCTTTTTCTGATTTAAGTACTTGCGTAATCACGGGAGATCATAACGTTTTGCGGTTCGGTAAATGACACAAACATTTATCAGTATATGTGCCCCTTTTTCTTCGTTGCCAAACTGATTTGACAAACTGGTTTGGCTACGAGGAATTAAATTTCCTACTGATCAAACTGAATTATTATTTCGCTTCCACACCCTTTATCAAACGTTGAATAGATAGAACAAACATCAGTTAACAATATTCACCTTTTCTACTCTAAGGCAGTGTACGTAAGTGCAGTACGACGACGAGCGAAGCGAAGAGCAGTGTTAGGGAGAACTGCGACCCTACAGCGCGCGAGCCGAGCGAGCGTGCGGCGGCAGCGACCGGCGAAGCGCCAGAGAAGAAAAGCTTATTGACATAATATGCTAGGTACAATTACAAAAGAAAAAAAACTTGAACTTTTTAAGTCCAAATCTTTTTACAAACCCTATGTTTTCGACGTAATTGGTCAAAAAATTGTAAGTCCCAAAATTGGTCCCCCTTTCCTGTCCTGTGACCGGAGGAGGAAGACAATATTGAGTTTGGCCACGAGGAATCAAATTTCCTCGTGGTCAAACCAGTTTGGCAAATGAGTTTGACCACGAGGAAAAAGGGATATGTGCGAAGTCCCAATCAACTGCTTACTAAAGTTTAGCGCATTTATTGTAAACGAGGATATGATTGTTCTTTTATCTGAACAAATGGACCTGGCCCCGTAGCATGGATGGCATAAGGCCATCCATGCTACGGGGCACGCGATAAGTGACAGGATAAGCGCGTCGTCTCGTTCTATCGAACGGTGTCAGCCAGGGACGGATGCTCTATCCTGTCACTTGACGCGTGCCATGCTACGGGGCCATGTCATGCCATTTCTCTCGGTCTTTAGCCAACTGCATCCAGCTAGGTCCGGCGATCTCAGATATGTCATCGGTCCAACGTCTTCGTCTACCAGTACTATCAGTATACGCATATATTTGTAACACTCTGTTTTCTCGTGTATTTGATTAAATATATTGTATTTGATTTAACATATTTAGTAGCTGAGCTGTGCAAACACATTCAGAATCTCCAATTAGGTAGGTACTAATAAATCAGAGTAAATAAGTATGAAACAGAACGCATCTTGCTCGTTAAGAACAGAATCCCCAAAAGACATCATGGCCCAATTCGGGTGCGCCTTTTTGGCTAATTGAAGTGTTATGTGAAACGTCTTGATCCATGCAATATCTTTCGTAAGTGCAATAAAAAGTGTATCTTAGTGCGACGCAAAGTGAAATTGAATCACTTTATTGTACACAAGATATTGGTTAAAATACAGACAATAGTATTTTTCACAATCGTGTTATAATAGAGAGCTTTTTAGTCGAGTACCGTGTTTAGGCCACGAAGCTTGCTGAGTGGCCTAAGTAAGGTACGAGATTAAAAAGCTTGATTATAACACTAATGTGAACAATACTTTTTGTACGCGTTCATTAAAATTAATTTTCTACGAGTCAACTGAACTAATTAAACAAACTCGATACTGTTGAAACGAAGTGCAGCTCATCGCTCGTACGCTTGTTGATATCTTAAAAGACATCAACGAGCGTACGACATCAAAGCGATTCTATTGGTCCAATTCATTACAGTTCAGTAAAGCAGCCACGTGATTGGTCGAATTTATTTTAGTTGTCTGGAGCGTATCGAAAAGTAGTTATTTCGATTGTTTCGACAGTAACATGGACTACACCTATGAAAAGAGTGACGTTGCAGTATTCTCTATGAAATCTTAATACACATATTTTAATCGTCGAGTACAAAAAATAGGATTAATTGTTAGTTGCTCGATATCACGTATAAATACTATGTTCTTAAATCCTTTGGTATCTTCAGTACAAACGAAGTACATCACAAATATTCCCAGATTGGTAAAGTCTTAATACAAAAAGCTTTTACTCCAGACAGATTACTGATTGACATAATATAACAACTGATTTAATACGTAGAACTTTACCCGTAGAGTGGATTCTACGGATGAAAGAGATGTTATAATGAAACATGAAGGCGTATTGTGGTCCAGTTACCTCATAGATGATCTTACACCTATAAAATGATGTATGCATTGTAATGTAGAAAAAAAATCGAATGTATGCAAATCTATACTATCTAAATATACCAAGAATAAGAAAGAATTACTGTCTGTGAAATGTGTATGCGTTTACATACAAACTTCCAAACTTTACCAATTTTAATATTAATAAATATATAGGCAAAGTTTGTTAGTTCGTAGCATTGTGAGTGTGTAGCTTTATAAGTTTGTATGTCTCACGACACTCCTTCCCACTCATGTTTTAGCGGGTTTCCGTTTTTTGTTGGTTTACATACATACTTAAATAGAAACTTAAACTATGTCAGCTCAAATCAGTATCACAATATCAGTATTTCGCAGTTTATTATGACGACCATAAAGCCGTCCTTGCGCACACATGTCGGTGATAAAATAATTTCGTTCAGTGTGGTAAACACGCAGTGACCGCGTTTGCCGACCCGCTGGGAGTTATCAAAGGGTTGACATCCCTAAATATAAAAGCGTATCACATACCTATACAATTATTGACAGTGGTAATATTTTAATTAGGCATTCATTTAATTTATATTGTCGTCTATCCACATTTGTGAAATACCGTTTGTTTGTTTACGTATTCAAATGATTCAGTACGATATACTTTATATATAAACCTGCTGACTTTATGTACAAGTATTCCTGAGGTACACTATGTACACTATGCACGAGGATGCCAATAGTTATTGTGAAAATTATTAATCATCATATATTTAAGAGCCAGACTCTTGTCGGTGGAGCAATTTCCTTCGTCTCTATTCTCAGCTTTCTTCTTGACATCTTGATTTGGTTCCTTATTGGTCTCCCTCTCTTCCTCTTTCCCTCTATCTTCCCTTCTATTATAGTGTTCATGTAATCATCGTGTCGTAACAAGTGTCCAAACATCTTGCCTCTTCTGTTCTCTATGGTTTTTAAAAACGTCCTTTTTTCTTTCACCCGTGAAAATTATTATTATGCCATAATTCTTACATAAGTAGGTAAGTATGAAGTCCTTATTTTTTCAAATATACGTAAGAGAAAAGCGACCTTGTTGCGAATGTCGTTTACGAAACAATCGCCAATAATCCCGCAAGTGCAACTCTATTGTGTTTTTTCGTCGAGAGCAACACAAATATGAAAGCTTGAAATGGGACGGAAAATAAGTACAACACCCCGAGAGATTTGTGTTTCTAATTGCTTTGTGGTTTTATATCACTGACTTGTAAATAGGTATATAGGTAATCTTAGTAGGTTTCTAATTATGCAGTTTTGAATTATTATCTTCAGAGACAAATTCGCAACGCATGCCTAGACCCCATACCCTAGTACCTACGTACAATACAACCCTAAAGAAAAAGCGCGCAGTGGTTAACCGAAGTAGATTTTTCAACCGACACTGCTCAGTACCTAGTGCTCAGTGAATGTGAAAAAAAATGTTTTATACAGGGTGTTCCCGGGATAGTGTATAGGAACCTTACAAAATTTAAAAAGCTGTTATGAAGTCACAGTTAAGAGCCATTTACACCGGTTAAATCTGCAAAACTGATAAAATTAAACATTGAATATCTTGATAACAGGAAGAGTTAAGATACTACTGTCTTGGAACAATTAACTTTGTTTGATCTAAACTATGCCCCCTTGCAATTAACGGAAATTCCCGGGAGCACGTTGTATATCTATTGTGATATTTGTAAAACAATTGAAAAAAAATGTTTGTAGCTACTGACATTATGGGTACTAATTTCGTACCTTTTTTTATTTCCGTAGACACGTTCGTTGCATGCGTTGACCTGCCCGCATGTTGTAGATAGCGATTTAAAGGTGATGCAAAAAAAGTAAAATACTCGTCTGCTCTAAGCGAGTTGCTGTCTGACGCGTATCGTCTGTAGGTTACAGTCGCCATCACATACATCGGAGCAAACAAGCACGTCACAAACATAGGAACACACCTCTATTTTCAAGGCAAGGGTGCATGTGCCGATATTTTTGAACACCTATAGTGTACACAAGTTACTTTGGCATGTTTAATTTAAGTAATCGTCAAACTATTTTGGTCTGTATCAAATACGTAGGTATGTAGGTATAAGAGCGGGTTACACAACACGGCCACTCTCGCCGTTTGTAACCGCTGTAACCAATGATGTAATATAAGAAAGAGGTATATAGGCTTTATAGCACACTAAGCTCCACAAATGGCACAATAAAAATTGAGTCAATTGCACCAACTTGCCTCAGTTTCGCGTCGTCAATGGAAACGTAAACGTGTCTCAGCTGTCAGATGTGTGTGGCCATTTTTAAACAGTTAATTTCGTATAGACAATATTAGATATGTCCTTTGTGATACCTCTTTTTTATATTACATCATTCTCATATCTGTAACGGCAACGAACGGTATAATGTTATGAGCAAATTGTAACAAATGATGTTTGTAAACATTGTGCATTTGATTTATTGATTGATTAAAACTTTATTCATTACCACAGCATACATGGCATTTAAAGGTACCTACTTAACAGAGAAAAAAAATTGCGTACACAATGTAACATAACGTAAGACGTATTTTACCCGTTAAAGTGTGGATGAAAAATATAGGTACTTTATTTGATTTTGTCTATTGTGACATACCTACACTAGCAAATAAAATTTCTACGCGAGTTGTTTGCTTCTTTGAAGATTTTGTTTTATCGAATACTGGTAACTTGATGAGTAAGGGACGAAAAACAACAAGTATTTTCGGCTGTAAATATGAATTACTTTTCGTTGTTCGACTAAAATACCATAACTGAAGACACTGAAGTAGAGAATAAGTACATAGGTTGATTGGCAGGACGTCAGCTACAAGCAGTACTATGAAACTTGATTGGTATGAGCGGGCTTTGTTTAAAGTTTCTAGTGTTTATTTCTACAACTTCGATTATATGTCGGACAAAAATGTTTGGGATTTAGATTTAAGAATTGTTACACCTAGTAAATCATTATTCTAGCGATAATATGTAAGGGTAAATCTTATTGTATATTGTTGACGGACATGAGTGTATCTTAGCATACCTATATGGGAAATAAATCATGAATTATAATGAACTCAATCCGAGATTTTGTCTTAATTCGACTTGTCACTGATTGACAGGTAGACCTATTGCACAGAATAAATGCTACATTCAAGAGCAACAAAAACTCCACACTTTGTATGGAATTTCCATTTCATGAAACCGATTTTTTCACCTACGTACAGTGGAACCATCTCATCCATCTAGCGTTATTCCCGGTTGTGTCCTAAAGGAGCAAGCACGTACAGTGGAACCACTGTCAAAAAAACGCGATTGGACAAGACAAATAACCCGATTCATGCCTTCCTTGTCCGTCGCATAACACGCGTTTTTTTCTAATCAGAAGTAGCATTAGCACTAATATTAGCGCAACGCGGGCGGGCTAGCGAGAGAACCGCAAGCCGGTAAATTGAGTGCTCAGAGCTGCGCAAGACCCAAGAATGACCCGAAGCTGCAAGTGCCACCGGCCTACCTATAGGCGCATCCCCACGGGTGAGCAGGACAGTCCTGCCGAGGAAGGTCAAAGGGGATCCAGTACGGTGTGACCTTGGTATTGCCAAAGGCCGTACAGCCTACAACTGTCCACACGGGCCGAAATCATTGCACGCGACGAATTGCATGGCGGACTGCCATGCTCGCCACATTGCCGGCCAGTCTACCACATTTCTAACCTGAAAATTACCTAATTAATAATTATTTTAGGCTGCAGTGTGGACGCCAGCGGGGCGCGGGGCGACGAGGAGCAGTTTATACTACATTTTATCGAGTTCAATGTATGAACTCGTCGCCTGCTCGTCGGCCTCGAGGCCACGGCCATACGATGATAGTTTCTTGTACTGTATAACTCAAACACAAAATAGCCATACCGTCTTCAATGTTTTATACGAACAAAATTAGGACCGCCGCCGCCCACTTGTGTTATAAACATGTTACAGTAACCGCCCCTCCGCCACCTCCGCATACTAGCCCTATGTAACATAGTTGTTTCGTAAAAAAACACATTTCAAGGGTGGGTTGTTTGAAGCTGTTTTTCCCAAGGGAAACCAGCAAATACATTAATCCCGCAATTTGATAACGCGCGAGTATTCTGGCGTGGCGTCGCAAGCTTTCATAAACTACGGTGTACATGACATGACATACAGGCAGGCCGTATCCTTGAACCGTGCAAAAATTACCAAATCGATTACAATTTAATGCATAAACTCGAATAAAACCTCTGTAGGTATCCAGGCGTCCCAACATTATAGACACAAAGGTTGCCAATTTCGCCGTCGCCTGAACAACCGTAAACCGCGCGAAATAAATGTAGCTTTACACATGCGTACTCGTAACTTCCTACTTAGGTATTGGTATACATATATTACATACTGGGGGTTGAAGTTGCACCACGTCCGTAGGAATTACCCATCGCTACCCTACACGTGACCCCTGGGCGGTGCTAAAAGTGCAACAACCTGGCAACCGTACCGTCTTTTCGAAGATCTCACGGTTCTAATACAATGATTTGCCATACGATAAATAAATAATTACATACGTACATAGTCATCATCTGTCTCATATACGTTCCTTTCCATGTGTGTGTAATATTTGGTGCCTACAATATTGCCATATAAATATAAACAAGATATGAATAAGTTCCGCTTCATTGTCGAGCCAGCATTTGACATCATCACAGCAATATTCAGCAGGACAAACCTATATAGTTACGGAATAAAAAGAATGGCCACATACTCGTATGCCAGGAGGTTGCTGGTTCGAATCTAGCTCCTCGTAGCAATGAGTTTTTAATAATTTTCCCTTTAATTTGAAATGTATTGAAATCAATAGATCGTAAGCAATGTTAACCGGCAGTTCGACCGTCTGAAATCGTAAAACTACGCGGATTATTAACCAAAAGTCTAATTATCACGTAAGCGCGTTCGACATATGGGGAACTAAAGTCTCGCTAACCAAGTCTACCAATGTTGTAACTTATACTAAGTCAGTTTCAGCAAACATAATTTGGTACATCTCATTTATATACGTAGACGACAAAATTTCTGAAACTCGCGAAACAACATGAAAACGTAGGTATACATGTAGAATCCATGGATGTGAAGTAGGTACACGCCACAACCGCATGTACATCATAGTAAATCCCGTATTTACATTAACTATCCCCTTCAACCTTAGCCAGCCGAATCCCGGCGATCAGCCAATGTCAGCCCCCAAAACCCGAGCAAAAGCCTTCGTAAAATCGCCGACGTAAACCCACTTAGCAAAATATGAGTGTCCTAGTGCCTGCTGTATAGCAGTGCCGTATGGCCACAACTCAAAATGAAAACACATTTGAGATGTGTCTGTATTGCACTGCAATAGAGCCACCGTACAGCAGGCACTAGGCGAGTATGTTTACGCATAATCACGTGGTCACTTACCGGGCCGAGACTATCGAAGCCGTGCAGCTGGGCCACCTGCCCCGCCTCCTCTCGGTCCACGGACCGCTTGAACCGCACCAGGAACGAGTTGGTGAAGACCTCGGACGACGACGCCGCGGCTATAAGGACCGTTACAGCCACGCAATGCAACCACATGTTAACGCTGTGGCCTACAGCGGCTGACTGAGGTCTGGTCTGAGGCACGTCTCCCGCTGACGTCACCAATATCGACCTGCGGACCGCGCCTGCGCCCTGCCACATCCTCCATTCAGCCAATCTCGCCAGAGCCTCGGATTATGAGAACGTTCCTACATCACCATTGTTTTGAATAATACAACCTAGAAGCCGTTAATATCCTGGCGCTGACCTTGGGCAGGGTTACGGGGTCGTCACGGCACAGCTTGCTTTAAGTGCCGTAAAAGGTTATGGAAACTGCGCGGAAATAAGGTTAAAAGTTTTGACGGCTTTTAAGTGGCCGCGTTGGTGGCGTGATAATGGTATTTACGTGTTGGCTGATTGAATATTGATGTAGGGCAACGATCCATCTCAGTGAATATTGCGTTACCCCTCTCGTATAATATAACCAACACAACACGTAGATATTTTTGCGGACAATCTTACACAAATCGACCTAGTCTCAAACTAAGCAAAGCTTGTACTATGGGTACCTACTAGACGAGGATGCGGAGGATATGCTACTTTGTATCCATGACTGTTTACAGAATACCCAACATCAAACTTAAATTAACAATTAACGGCTGGTTAATTCCCGGGCTCGTCCGACATATCTTTTCAAAATTACATATTATTTATATACGTAAATAAATGTATTTTAAATAGCAATTCTGCAAATAGACTGTAATGGCATTTTTACAAGTCAAAATATCTACTAGCGCTTCTAGAAATGGAGCCGCTCACAGACTCAACCGAACAAAGCCACTCACAGACTGGCGCGGCCTGGCCGCGGCGGTCAATAGTAAACTTGTCATTAGCTGTCAAATTTACTATTGACCGCCACTTCAGGCCGCTCCAGTGTGATTCAGGCCTAGGGCGTAGCCTGCGGTGGCGGCCAAGAGGTGTGGTCATGTGTCTCATGTTTTTTAGGGTTCAGTACCTCAAAGGGAAAAAAACGGAACACTTATAGGATCACTTTGTCGTCCGTCTGTCTGTCTGTCATGACCCTTTATCTCGGGAACGTCTGGAGGTATCGTGTTGAAATTAAAACCATATACTCAGTTCCGTAATCCCTTATGGCTGTAAAAAAATATAATTTCTGAGTTAACTTTAAAAAAAAGATACGGCGTTTAAGCCATCTTCTGTCTGTCTGTCAAGGCCCTTTATCTTGGCAACGCCTAGAGATATCGAGTTGAAATTAAAATCATATACTCAGGTTTACAATCCCTTGAAGCTGTAAAAAATCAAACTTCTATGTTGACGTAAAAAATAGAAACGGCCGTTTATGCAGCAAAATACGTATATTTCGACACTCTCGAGGGAATCAAAATTTATAGCGTACTTTCCGTTGACCTAGAATATGAAATTTGGCAAGTAATATCGTCTTATACTACATGTCAAAGCTGAACTATATACTTAAACATAAAGTCCCGTATAATGGGGGAGGGGGGGGGGCTTTGCCCAGCAGTGGGCCACAAATATTGTTAAGGGTTAACAGTATACGACAAAATAGATTTATCAATTGTAACCCAGTATAGCAACAACATCACAGATCTAAAGAAAAAAGCTAGACCAAAACTTACGTAGCTTACAAAATACGCAGAAATTTGAGATTGCAAAAAGCACCAATTAAGTTAATTGATTAAGTAAGTTAAAATATTATACTTAATTAAGATGAACTAGTTATAAGTTAAAAATCTTTTATATTTAAGATCAGTAGTTAAGATTGTAATTAAACCCAATTTTTTTTTATTGATGTAAACAGTTCAATTTTAATTTATAATTTTTTTTTAAATACAGGGAAAAATATGAATACTACCTATACCTTTGTAATTTTGTACGGAACCCTCGGTGGGCGAGTCCGACTCGCACTTGTCCATTTAGGATTGCTTAATTATCTCCACTTATAATAAATCTCTAAATTAAAAAAAAAATCAGCCAGTTTGAAACTAAGCTTTGTGTGGTACGAATGTTATCAGCATCCCATGAACGGAAAAATATGAAACATTTTATATAGGTACATTATTATTCTAGCTGCAACTTAGGATAGTTTTTATCCGACTGCGACAATTAATTAATTTTCCGAAATATACGACTTCATTTAATTTTTCATTTATTTTTATTGAAATCAAACGCTGCTCCAACTGTCAGCTATAAGAAACGTCAAATTTTCGTCAAAATGGCGGAATTGCTTTGCCTTTCACTTATTAATAATTTAAATCCAGTCTACGATAGACCTTTACGATACGCATGCCAAAAGTTAAACCATAAAAAAATATTCGATTGTGATATGAGAACTTATATGCGCAAATGTCGCATTATGGCGTGATTTCAATAAATGTATTAACAAATTTGAAAAATATAATTAACACGAACTTGTTTTTTTTAATGGCAATATGCCATTGCTCTTTGCGCATTCTGCCAAAGTGCCTGCGGCGCTACCACGAAAACCGAAACTCGAAGTTCGTATAACTGCATCCCTGTGACTCGAGTATAGTTAGTGCGATAGAGATACCCGAATATTTTCGAATTCCGAAGTTCGTGGTTATAGCTCAGGAATCGAAACTACACCCCGTAAGTCGCGTCCGCTGCGCCATGTTTTCGTGGTTTTTAAACGTCAAACATGTTTTGCCAATCAATACAAAACCCTATTTGTTTGCCGAACCTGACGGAAAACATGTTAGAATCTCCAATAGATCACAGATTGTCACAATTGGTGGTTTCAGGTGGAATCGTATATTTGTGCCATCAGGCGTTCCACAGGGATCACTTAGGGCCTTTATTTTATAATGCATATATATTCGATATTTACACATGTATTGAATCGCCTGTGGAACACCTGTTATATGCAGATGACAAAAAAGTTTTTATCAACATTAAAAGCCCGTCTGACTGTCAAGTTTTGCAAAACACTCTTGATTCTCTAGTAGAATATTACCACAGGAACAAAATAACGGTAAACGTATCTAAATGCCAGATAATAACTTTTTCTAGAAAACCATCTCCTATTAGTGCTTCCTACACTATGAACAATATTATTTTACAAAGAGTCCAGTTAATTCGAGACTTAGGAGTTTTATTAGATAGTAAAATGTTAATGACTGATCATATTGATAATATTATTAAGACATGCTGCGCCGACCCCAAGTAAATGGGATAAGGGCAAGGAAATGATGATGATGATTGATAATATTATAAACAAAGCTTATAAAAACTTAGGTTTTGTAATGAGAGTCTGTAAAGCATTTAATGACCCTGTTTGCATCAAAATTATTTATTTTACGTACGTACGTAGTGTCTTGGAGTATGCGTCTAATATATGGTCCCCTCATTACATTACCTACAAATCTCGACTCTCGAGACACACACACACACACACACACACACACACACACACACACACACACACACACACACACACACACACACACACACACACACACACACGCACACACATACACACACGCACACGCACACGCACACGCACACGCACACGCACACGCACACGCACACGCACACGCACACGCACACGCACACGCACACGCACACGCACACGCACACGCACACGCACACGCACACGCACACGCACACGCACACGCACACGCACACGCACACGCACACGCACACGCACACGCACACGCACACGCACACGCACACGCACACGCACACGCACACGCACACGGACACGGACACGGACACGGACACGGACACGCACGCGCACGCGCACGCGCACGCGCACGCGCACGCGCACGCACGCACGCACGCACGCACGCACGCACGCACGCACGCACGCACGCACGCACGCACGCACGCACGCACGCACGCACGCACGCATAAAGAAGATAAAAGATTGTAATATTTGTAATATTTACTCATTAACCTAACATATTTTAAGCAAATCCGTTTCTTCCTGTATCTGTTAGGGAGACCTGTCATTGGCTCGACAATTGTATCTTAAATGTAAGCCTATATTGAATGTTAAAAGCTGATGGTCTTCTAATAAATAAAAATAAAATAAAAAAAGATGTTTAAAAACATGGAAAACATTGGTGGTGGACCCGGCTGTAGGTAGACACTAAATAAAATAATCATAATGTATTTTCTCGAAAAAAGGATAATAGAGAAAAAATCAACGGAAGAGGTTATATGTATAGGTAATCACTAAGTTCCAAAATTTTATGTTCTGTCCCTTTTCCACAAAACGCACCTTCATATGAAACGATTGTTTTTTACTAAGACGCTCGAGGATCTTGACGTCACAGTCCCCGATCGTTTTCTCACTCTAACAAGCGACATTAAAACGGTTTTAAGATATTTGAATGGGATTTTCGTCATCTTCTATCTATCTATACCTACATATAAATGCCTATGTCCTGACTGAGTCACCCACTCACTCATCAATGCACAGCCGAAACTACTGGGGCTAGAGAATTGAAATTTACACCAGAACTACCTTTTACAACGTAGGCAACGGATAAGAAGGGATTTTTGGTAATTCTACCCCTAAAGGGGTCAAATACGGGTGCAAATTTTGTATGGGGGAAACTTTAATATTTTAGCAAGAAACACAATACGTTGTAGAAAGCTTACTTATTAGAATACAAATAAAGTACTGTCAGCGTTTTGGAAAATTCAGCCTCTTAAGGGGTTAAAAAGATTTGCAAAGTTCGTATGAGTGAAACTTCTTTTTGAGATAGAAGCTTAAAAGTTTGTAGAAAGATTACTTATTACAATACAAATAAAAAAAACAGCGTTTTGGAAAATGGTATGAAAATGGGGTACAATGTTGGTAAAGGGGATTTTTTTGAGCTAGAATCTCAAACCTTTTTAAAAAGATTACATAATAAAATAAAATACTTTCAGCGTTTTAGAAAATTCCACCCCTTTTTTAGCAAGCGACAAATCTTTGTTGAAATATTACTTATTCCACCCCTAAGGGTGATTAAAAGGGGTGAAAATTTGTATCGAGGAAACTTTTTTTTTGAGCTAGAGACTTGAAATTGTGTAGAAAGATTATTTATTAGAATACAAATATATAGGTAAATTACTTTCAGTGGTTTGAAAATTTCCACCCGCTAAGAGAGGGATAAAGAGGTGCAATGTTTGTATAGGAAAACTTTTTTTAGGTAGAAACTTAAAACTCTGTAGAAAGATTAAGTACCTACTTATTAAAATACAAAAAATTACCTACTGCCAGCGTTTTGGAAAATTTCACCCCTTAAGGGGTTAAAAAGGGGTGCAAGGTTCGTATGGGAAACACTTTTTTTTAGCTAGAGACTTGATAGTTTGTAGAAAAAATACTTACCTATTACATTAAAAAAACCGAGTGTTTTATTTTTAATTTTTCCCTGAAAAGCGTTCAAAGTTTGTACGGAGAGCAAGAAAATTTTAAAGTATGATATTTGTAACTTCGATCTTAGCCTGTTTCGACTACAAAACTTATTTTAGCATTTTTTGAAATATATCCCCTAAAGGGGATTAAATAAGGGTGTTCAAAGTTTGTATGGAGAGCAAGCTATTTTTAAAGTAAGGGATTTGTAACTTGGGTTTTAGACCGTTTGCTAAAATACTACAAAATATATTTCAGCGTTTTTTTTAATTCATTGCCTAAGAAGGTTAAAAGGGGGTTCGAACTTTGTATAGAGAGCAAGACATTTTTAAAGTAAGAAATTTGTAACTACGGTTTCAGACTATTTACTATGAGGGTTCAGAGAGGGTTCTTAGTTTGTATAGAGAGCAAGACATTTTGAAAGTAAGACATTTGTAATTTCGGATTTAGATTGTTTTCTAAAAGACTAGGTACAAAATTAATTTCAATGTTTTTTTAAATTCATTCCTTCAACAAACATTTAGACGATAACATGTTATACGCGGACGAAGTCGCGGGCAACAGCTAGTATAAAATAAGTAGGCAAGCAAACCCTCTTACAGACTGGCAAGGCCAGCGGTGGTGGTCATAAGTAAACTTAACAATTATTGTAAAGGTTACTATTGACCGCCATCGCAGGCCGCGCCAGTGTAATCCAAGCTTTGCGCCTGTCACAAACTGACCAGGCCTGAGCTGGCAGTCAATAGTTAACTTAGCAATTATTGTCAAAGTTACTATTGACCGCCATCGCAGGCCGCGCCAGTGTGATCCAAGCTTTGAGCCTGTCACAAACTGACGAGGCCTGAGCTGGCAGTCAATAGTAAACTTAGCAATTATTATCAAGGTTACTATTGACAGCCATCGCAGGCCGCGCCAGTGTAATCCAAGCTTTGCGCCTGTCACAAACTGACGAGGCCTGAGCTGGCAGTCAATAGTAAACTTAGCAATTATTGTCAAGGTTACTATTGACCGCCATCGCAGGCCGCGCCAGTGTAATCCAAGCTTTGCGCCTGTCATAAACTGACGAGGCCTGAGCTGGCAGTCAATAGTAAACTTAGCAATTATTGTCAAGGTTACTATTGACCGCCATCGCAGGCCGCGCCAGTGTGATCCAAGCTTTGAGCCTGTCACAAACTGACCGGGCCTGAGCTGGCAGCCAATAGTAAACTTAGCAATTATTGTCAAGGTTACTATTGACCGCCATCGCAGGCCGCGCCAGTGTGATCCAAGCTTTGAGCCTGTCACAAACTGACGAGGCCTGAGCTGGCAGTCAATAGTAAACTTAGCAATTATTATCAAGGTTACTATTGACAGCCATCGCAGGCCGCGCCAGTGTAATCCAAGCT
The DNA here is from genome assembly GCA_963854355.1 of Epinotia brunnichana. NCBI lineage: Eukaryota > Metazoa > Arthropoda > Insecta > Lepidoptera > Tortricidae > Epinotia > Epinotia brunnichana. The sequence continues at coordinate 18,919,188 of OY977952.1, forward strand.
TTGCGCCTGTCACAAACTGACGAGGCCTGAGCTGGCAGTCAATAGTAAACTTAGCAATTATTGTCAAGGTTATTATTGACCGCCATCGCAGGCCGCGCCAGTGTAATCCAAGCTTTGCGTCTGTCACAAACTGACGAGGCCTGAGCTGGCGCAGTCAATAGTAACCTTAGCAACTATTGTCAAGGTTACTATTGACCGCCACCACCGCAATAGGTACGCGGGTTATAATACTTATAATACGCGGGCGCAGCCAGGCAGACGGCTAGTAAATGTTTGATAGACGTGATAGATAATAATCTGTGTAATATTTCCCCCTGGCTAACGAGACAAAATAACAACAAGAAATTGTTTTGACACAATCAATGAGTTCTGCACGGACGAAATCGCGGACAATATCTTATGCTAAAAATTATTTATAATCTAAAGTATTTTTCAACACACCTGCTCGTAAAGTAGGTCTTATTACAGCGTATTTACACTGATAATGCAGAATATTACCCATGCCGTGCCTTTTACATTACATTATCGCACTAGTGCCTTTTCATTACATATCTTTTTAAATATTAGCAAAATAATGCAGAATATTACCCATGCCGTGACTTTTAAATTACATTATCGCACTAGTGCCTTTTCATTACATATCTTTTAACATTTTCATTTTTTATTTTATTTTTTTTTTCCTCGCAAATGTGTTGAAAAGCGTCGTATGAAACACGTGAGCATTGGTCATTACACTTCTCGTCTCCATTAAGCCTTCGCCTTCGGCTCAGGCTTAAAAACCCACTCGAGTGTAATGACCAACTTAGCACACTTGTATCATAATGTACTATTATGACGCTGATACGTTGCGTGAAAGCTGCCAGCTCTTCGGACACCAGTTACATAAACTAGACGTTTCGCGATTTCCCCAAATAACTTTAAACTGGCTTGAAGTTTTGGATGAGGCGACACGTCTCACCTTGATCTGCAATGTGCCTCGAGCCTGTGCCTCAGAGTGAGCAGCCTCAGTTTGCCTCAAGTCGAGGCTACTCGGCCTGAGGCTGCTCAAATGGATACGTGGCTATGAAAATTGTGAATTATAGATTATTCAAGAAACACTTGTTTGCTTTCCTTGCAAATAAGGCGTTGATGAATTTTAAAGGGACCATTTTTAGGTTCGCTCACTTTGCTATTAACATTAACATAATAATAAATAAACCATTTATTTCAGGCATCTAAGGCACATAGTAACAAATACCTTAAAGACTAACATATACAGTCATGGCTAGATAATTAAGAACAAGATTTTTACTCCCATACAACTGCATACAAATATGACTTCAAATTTGATGATAATTTATATTGTGTTTGATTAATTTTGTTTCTGATTATACGGATGTAACCGTGTTTAAACAGTATTTAATTAATACGTATAGTGCAAAAGAGCTTCTGTTAAATTTAGACTTTAAAAAATACAGGCGATCAAATCAACACTTTTTATAAGTTCATACATTGTTGTATGCAACTGTATGGGGAAAAAAATCATGTTCTTAATTATCTGGCCACGACTGTATATCAATATACTTATTTTAAAACAACATAAACATTATAACTGCGATGTGTTATAAGACTAAAGTTAATTGAACATTATTATAATGTAGTGTAGTAGAGTACTAAGCATGCTGGCTGTAAAACTCTTCATGCCATTTGTACCTGTACCTTCTGGTAAGGCGTAGTGATACATTTTTTCCAAACTGTAACAACTATTGTAACCTGTCATACAAATAAATACTTTGACTTTGGTTTTGAGTGTTTAACCCCAAAATCCGCATGAGTCTCGGAATATCCGCATCCGCGGATGCCTAAAAAATCGCAATTGCAACATCCCTGGTTGTGAAAACCCAACTTTAGTCGTTAAGGCGCCGTAGGTTCATGGTCTTCTTTCCCTCTCACTGAGCATAAGTGTGAGCTCTCGCTTGGTCTTGGAAGTGCGTGTTCGGAAGCGCGGATATCATGTTTTTTAATTTTATTTTTTTGTGTGTTTAAATAAATAAAATAGTACCTAATCACTAAGTTCCCTCAAACATGATATTGCCGATTTTTAGAACCAATTTTAATATCTTTAGCTTTAGTGCATAATTTGGAACGAATGTTTTAAGTGTATTTTAGACCTCTATGTTCGTGATTTTTTGTATCGAGCGAAAATTGCTTAATCATGTTTCGAATCACTGACCTCGCTGCAGAAAAGCCTCAAGATTACTATTCGTATTTTTTTTGAAACCATAATATTATAAACAGACGCATTATATTGTTTCAAAAACTCTGTTCGTTTAACTTCGCTGAACCTACGGCGCCTTCGCGTAGGCGTATGAACTCAACATGAACAATCTTGGTAATCAGAACTGACGTGTGACGCAAGCGCCGACCCACACATGATCAGTTCATAATACATCGATTGTCTTAGCTAAATGTAGGCTGGCACTAAAATAACACAACCTTATTAATTCATCGCTTATATTTAGCAAATAAGTGGTGACGTCATTGTTATCCCCTTGTAGCCAAGCGGTAATTTTACCCCCATACCACAAGGGGCACAAAGTTATAAAAAAAAACTTATTTGTACGAAATATCATTTCATATTTATTATCAGTAGTTTTTCGATGAATGAAACCTCATGAGGAAATCGAGCTTTCGTACTACCTAGTAGCTACGCGGAATATAGAGCGACAACAACACTTCATGCTCGGGAGATATTCTGATTGAATCCAACGATACCACTTGTTGGTATGCACTTGTTCAGTCAAACTGACTTAACGATTTGTTTGCAATTTTATGAGCGAATAAACGAATTTTGCCGGGAACGATATTTAGCTAGATAGATTTCAAACCCCAAATCGAGCAGTTTTCGAGAACCTATTTACAAACAAACAAATAAATAGGTAGGTATGCAAAATATGGGAAATATTTAAATAAATTCAGAATGATAGTCGTATAAACGAAATAGAAGTAGGGGAGGGTGGGGCAAAGCGGGTAATCTAAGGAATAAAGGGAGTTCAACCAAGGGATACACCAATATAACTGAAAGACACTTGGACTTAAATTTATTGTTGGTACATAAAGTACAATATCGTATATGTTTTTTTACATAAATCATATTATGTTTAGATATATGCTCCTTTCTTTAAAAGTGGCATCTGCCCCGGTATGCCCCGTATATAAGGGCAAAGTGGAGCAGCCGAAGGGGCAAAGTGGGGAAGCAGTAAGGGCATTGTGGGGTATAGAATGGGGCAGTGTGGGGTATAAGTCGTATTGTGGGGTAGTGAAATATAACTATTATTTTAAACGAATCAATTATTTAATAACGTAAAATATATATCTTAAGATATTTATCACAATTAATCATCAATACATATTGCACAGATATGATTGGCTTCATCATCTTCATCCTCTTCTCCGGCTCAAGAGCAGTGTGCTCAACTGCACTTGATCCAACCCTCTGTGGACTGAGACCACAAATAGCCGCAGTTCTGCATCCTCGTCATTAGAAGATCTATCGATATATTTTTCTTAATTTTGCTTAATTTTCCTATCCCACTATGCCCCAATTGTTATACCCCACTCTGCCCCTATGTACAGTCAGGGGTGATAAAATACTTACACAAATAACGACATAAATATCTGTACAGGACTCTTTTATGTCCTTATTAATGTAAGTATCTTATTACCCCTCACTGTATGTACCATTACAACAATAGTTATTTGTTATACAAGGGTGCAAAGTTGTATTTTAACCGCGAGTGTGGAATTGAAACACGAGCTAGCGAATGGGTTCTAGGGTTGAACCACGAGCTAGCGAATGGACCCCATGGTCGAACCACGAGCGAAGCGAGTGGTTCAAAAATAGAATCCTGAGCGAAGCGAGTGGTTCAAAAATAGAATCATGAGCGTAGCGAGTGTTGCAACACACGAGACGTCAAAATAACTTGCACCCGTGTGTAACACAAATCTTACAAAATTGAAAAAAAGATTTAACAAAGAGGACGAGAAAAACATTGTAAAAACAAAAAAATACATTAAAAAGAGAAAAAAACGTAAAAAACTGAAAAAATCAAAAACACATTTAAAAACAAAATGAAGCAATAAAATGCTCCATTAGAGAGGGTGTCAAGCTTCAAATACCTATCATATCATATTACCACAGGTCATATTGTCACAGCTGACTTAAAAGATAATATGGACATAGAAAGGGAACGGAGGGCTCTGTCAGTGAGGGCCAATATGATTTCCCGTAAGTTCGCACGGTGTACGAGGGAGGTTAAAATAACTCTGTTCAAAGCATATTGTACTTCCCTGTACACGTGCGGATTATGGAGGTATTACACGCAACGGGCCCACGGAGCCCTCCGGGTCCAATATAATAACGCGTTCCGGGTGCTGCTGGGGCTGCCCCGCTTCTGCAGCGCATCAGGGATGTTCGCAGAAGCGCGTGTAGACTGCTTTTATGCGACTATGCGCAAGCGCTGCACATCCCTGGAGCGCCGGGCGCAGGCCAGCCCCAACCCCATCCTGCGGTCGATAGCGGACAGGCTAGATTGTCCATACATGAGGCATTGTTGCGAAAGGCATGTTTCCGACAGTGCCTATTTTGTGTAGAAATTTAATTTATTTTTATGCTTTGCTTAAGTTGATATGTAATTTCCTGTATGAGTCCTGTGTTACTTGAAATAAATGTTTTCATTCATTCATTCATAAAATAGAGACAAAAACATGAAAAAAAAGAAAAAAGTTTCAAACAACATTAAAAAATAGAAAAAAACATTTAACATAATGAAAAAAAAACAAAATAAAAAAATCAAAATAAGGTACCTAAATAACCTAATAACCTAAATAAAATATGTGCCTACAAGGCACATTCTCCGTTAGCGATTAGATATTGTATAATACGTGCCGTAGATTAAGTTGTAATTAAGCCAAAGCGTCATCAAAATCCTACCCTTAACATTTGTTTTTATACCTAGTTAGCTTTTAGTGAGGACCTAGAACGAAATAAAAGCTTTGGGTTACCTTCAGACCTTCTTTCATTTGCCCTAGCACAAAGGAAACTAATTACATGGCGCCCCGAACAGGTTGATGACGCTTAAACTCATTTCCCTCCTTACAACTCCATTTACTGTGAAGGTCTGAGTCTGGTCGCTTGCGCTATACCTAAGTATCTGAATGCAGACTTTCCGCCATAATAGTGTTAATGTCACACTTTAGTACATTGAATAGTTTGGACATTGACCTACATTACTTATAGTTACTTACCTACAACATACGGTCAATTATAGCACTTGGTTTGGCAAGTGATTACCTAAGTACTACCTATAGTTAAGCTTTATAAATTACAAATAACCTTTTAACAGTATTCATAAAAGAAATTACTACTATAAGCATTGTTTACCATTGTGTTGAACTGGCAAAGAGTAAAATATTGCATACCATAATCCACATCCTTTGGATTTTTTATATTTTTACATTTTTACATTTATGTTTTACACAAAATATTTACTTTGTTGTTATTTGAACTCAGTGACCCCTGTGACTGTGAACACAGGACTATAGGAATTACTGTGAGTTTAATATACAGGACAGTTGTTACACATCCAGTAGTATTGTTTAAATATTTAATATACCTACAATTGCCTTAAGCGCTAACGACGATGTATTAATAAACTCAGTGACTAACTAGGAGACCATAATACAATTGCAATTGCTGCAGTGTCATAGTAACACGAAATACAAACGCTTTTATGTGATTGGTCGATCGCGCTTTAATCATAAGCATCGATTAGCTCTTAAAGGACATTGAACCGGGTGGCTTAGAGCTCATACTTACTGTCCTACTCTTACTGAACATTTAGACTTCTGCCACACAGGCATAGTGTGCTCGGGCTGATTAGTGGTAATTACCGGGCTGATATTTTTATCGAAATATTACAACGATTAAACATACGTGTACGTGACAATGTCGTCAACAACCGGATTAGAGGAGCGCCCAATAGCCTTCAATCTCCTTAAGAAGGATGAGCTCCAGTACGAGGTCAGGGTGCGCCAGGCGGCGCCACTACCTACAGTGATGGAACTTAGGAGCCAGCTGCGGAAGCTGAACCAGGACATACCTACAGATGAGGTCGCGGACTACGAGGGAGATGTCGCCGCCGAGCTGGGCATAATCTCGTCAAAAATGGACGACCTGCGCAAGCTGCTGCAAGGGTCAACACAACCTCGCACCTCGTTAAAGGTACTCAATCGTGTTCAAGCTGCTGCACACCACCTGTATCACCGACTGACTCGACTCTCACCTTCAGGGTCGGAGATGAGCAGCCACAGCGAGCTCAGCGACCAGCTAGATGGGGTACTGGTGCGGTTAGATACAATATTGCTCACATTTACAAGTTCGTTGACAAAGAAGCAAGACACTACCGTCGCTGCACCTACCTGCGCAGCGCCACATAACAATAATGCAGTGCAAAAATTGAACTTAAAATACTCCGGTAAGACCTGCGTAAAGGCCTACCTACACAAACTAGAGCAGGTGCGTGTCTCCCGGGAGATCCCTGACTCAACACTGTTCCGCTCGGCATGTGAGCTCTTCACTGACGAGGCATCCTCATGGTTCGATGGCGTTTGTGATCAGGTACACTGCTGGACGGACCTCAAGAGTATGATGCTCCGCGATTACTTGCCGGTAGATTACAACGAGCGCCTACTATGCGAAATAAGGGCGAGGACGCAAGGATTTGACGAATCAATAGTGAATTATGTCAGTGTAATGCTTAATTACTACTCACGCTTAGAGTCCCCACTACACGAAGCGGAAAAGTTGAGTATTTTAATGCAAAACATTAGACCGTTTTTTTCAAAACAATTAGCTTTGTTTACTATCGACTCCATCAATGACCTTAAAGACCGCTGTCGCCAGCTGGAGGCTGCAACTCAACGTGCAAAACGCTTCGCGGAGCCAAATAGAGACTTGTCCAAGTCTCTTGCTCAAGACTTGGTGTATAAACCTATGACTACAAAACCGGTATCGGCGGTACAAACCCCTATTGATTTTTGCGTTCGGTGTCGAGTAGAGGGACATTCGTTGAAGGCATGTAAGGCGGCACCCAAACTGGTCTGTTACCGCTGTGGCGAGAATAACGTAACGGCACGAAATTGTCCCAACTGCACCCCTGTACCAAGTACTTCAAAAAACGAGTGATACCGAATCAGGGTATGGCTGATCCGGTTTCAATCAAAACCAATAAAGTATATAACAGAAGAATATTCATACCAACTCCTAAAAATAAAAAACAAAAACTTACAATATATCAAAACCATACATCCCTGACACACAACAACAACGAAATTAGTAAACCAATTAACATACCTAATACCCTGCATCCTATCCCCGTCCTAACTAACAAAGATAACACCCTCTCTTCCCCGCTTATTAACGCTTTATTCCACACTACTAACAAGTACAACACCCCTCCCCTGCCTGCTTGCTCCCGCCCCACCTCCCTGACCCATACTAACACAATCACTAATGTGTATAATAACCGAACATACCCAAATAACGAATTTTACCCAAATAACCGGTTCACCGAAAATTACCAAAACGTGTATTCTTGTCCGGAACCAACTACAATACCTTCCACTACTATTACTTACCCAATTAACGAATTTTACCCAAATAACCGGTTCACCGAAAATCACCAAAACGTGTATTCTCGTCCGGAACCAACTACAACACCTACCGCGACTACTGCATACCCAATTAACGCAGATTACTCAAATAACCGGTTTACCGAAAATCACCAAAACGTGTATTCTTGTCCGGCACCAACTACAATACCTTCCACAACTGTTACTTACCCAATTAACGAATTTTACCCAAATAACCGGTTCACCGAAAATTACCAAAACGTGTATTCTTGTCCGGAACCAACTACAATACCTTCCACTACTATTACTTACCCAATTAACGAATGTTACCCAAATAACCGGTTCACCGAAAATCACCAAAACGTGTATTCTTGTCCGGAACCAACTACAATACCTTCCACTACTATTACTTACCCAATTAACGAATTTTACCCAAATAACCGGTTCACCGAAAATCACCAAAACGTGTATTTTCGTCCGGAACCAACTACAATGCCTACCGCGACTACTGTATGCCCAATTAACGCAGTTTACCCAAATAACCGGTTCACCGAAAATTACCAAAACGTGTATTCTCGTCCGGAACCAACTACAATACCTTCCACAACTGTTACTTACCCAATTAACGAATTTTACCCAAATAACCGGTTCACCGAAAATTACCAAAACGTGTATTCTTGTCCGGAACCAACTACAATACCTTCCACTACTATTACTTACCCAATTAACGAATTTTACCCAAATAACCGGTTCACCGAAAATTACCAAAACGTGTATTCTTGTCCGGAACCAACTACAATACCTTCCACTACTATTACTTACCCAATTAACGAATTTTACCCAAATAACCGGTTCACCGAAAATCAACAAAACGTGTATTCTTGTCCGGAACCAACTACAATACCTTCCACTACTATTACTTACCCAATTAACGAATTTTACCCAAATAACCGGTTCACCGAAAATCACCAAAACGTGTATTTTCGTCCGGAACCAACTACAATGCCTACCGCGACTACTGTATGCCCAATTAACGCAGTTTACCCAAATAACCGGTTCACCGAAAATTACCAAAACGTGTATTCTCGTCCGGAACCAACTACAATACCTTCCACAACTGTTACTTACCCAATTAACGAATTTTACCCAAATAACCGGTTCACCGAAAATTACCAAAACGTGTATTCTTGTCCGGAACCAACTACAATACCTTCCACTACTATTACTTACCCGATTAACGAAGTTTACCCAAATAACCGGTTCACCGAAAACCACCAAAACGTGTATCCTGGTTCGGACCCAACTACAATACCTTCCCCTACTACTATTTACCCGATTGACGCCGTTTACCCGAACGACCCAGTTAGCCCAACACACGCGATTCCGGTAACCACCAACGATGCTGCTGCCTTACTCGTTATCAACGACCCAGTAACTGAAAACAAAGCACCCATCTCAATTGATTGCCCTAATGAGTTACAAGTCCCAGTTAAATTACATAGTACTGGGAGCAGGCGGAAGACATGCCAACGTGGTGCGGCAGACCAATTACCATCAAATTTTGACGGGGATGAGTGGCGGTCCTGGCTGGCGACGATTGGCGCGTTTTTCGAATGCGGCCGAACTGCTAAAAAATTAAACAGTTACATAGACGGGTCGGACTTGCGTCCTTACCTTACGATACAAATTTACAGTCTGTCTTATACGGGCCTTTTGGATTCCGGATCGGAGTTATCTATTATTGGTGGCGATACTTGGAAACATTTTGAAGACCAGGTTACCCTTCATAAATCACACGACTTGAGTCGGATAGTAACGGCAAACGGCTCCTCTTCCCCTATCATGGGCCATATATTCTTGCCAGTCACAGTCGACGGTAAGACTGCGATAATCAAATTCTACGTAATACCAGAGGTACCAACTAAGCTATTATTTGGTATTAATTTTTGGAAGGCATTTAATATTGGCCCGGATGTGCTGTCTTTATTACCAAACGACTGTTCCTTGTCGGATGAAGAACATATCAATACCGTTGCGTCGGAAGTTAGGTTTATACAAGGCTTTGAGTCTCTGTCATCGGAGGAACAGCGCCAAGCGGAGAATATATTAAAGGAATTCGAAACCATATCCTCAGAGCGGAAGGGTTTAGGACGAACTCGTCTACTCACTCACGCTATCGATACTGGTGATGCGAGACCAATTAAGCAACGCCATTATATGTTATCTCCCTCGAAGCTCGCCGAGCTAAACAGGCAGTTAGACGAAATGCTCGAGCTGGATGTGGTGGAACCAAGTAGCAGCCCATGGAACAACCCCGTAACCATGGCACCGAAATCAGACGGAACCCTCCGATTCTGCCTGGACAGCAGGAAGCTAAACGAGATTTCAAAACACGATGCTTATCCACTGCCACTAATTAACCAGATTTTAGATCAGCTCGGGAACGCCAAATTCTTGTCGTCTTTAGATTTAAAATCAGCCTTCTGGCAAATTGGACTAGACTCACAGGCGTCTAGGGAGAAGACTGCTTTTACGGTGCCAGGCCGTGGTTTGTTCCATTTTAAGGTAATGTGTTTCGGTCTAACGTCGGCTCCAGCGACGCAACAACGTCTGATGGACGTCCTGTTTGGCCCAGAGCACAACGGACGTATTTTTATCTACCTGGATGATATTATTGTTGTCTCAGAATCGTTTACTGAGCATTTGGCCCTACTACGTACGGTGTTTGAGCGACTACGTCACGCTGACTTGACTATTAACTTATCTAAATGTAAATTCTTCCGCAGACAACTCAAGTACTTGGGTTTTGTTGTAGATGAATACGGTTTACGTACAGACCCAGACAAGGTCAAGGCAATTATTGATTTCCCAACTCCGACGTGTCGGAAGGACGTCAAACGCTTTCTCGGCACGGCGTCATATTACCGCCGATTCATAAAGAATTTTAGCAACATAGCAGGACCTCTTAACCAGTTAACATCTACCCGAAGGGGTGCTCCACCCTTTCGCTGGTCCCCGGAGGTGGATACAGCTTTCGGAGAGCTCAAGGTTGCCCTAACTACGGCACCGGTCCTAGCCTGTCCCGACTTTACCAAACCATTCGCGGTGCATTGCGATGCCTCAGATTTTGGGATTGGCGGAACCCTAACCCAAACGTTCGAGGGGGAAGAACACCCCTTAGCGTACTACAGTCGTTCCCTCACGCCCCAGGAGAGGAACTACTCGGCCACAGAGCGGGAGGCATTAGCTGTGGTAAATGTTGTTGAGCATTTTAGACCGTATTTGGAAGGTGATCGCCAATTTCAAATTATAACAGATCACTCCAGCTTGAAATGGTTCCTCAACCTTAAGAACCCAACAGGCCGCCTCGAGAGATGGGGTTGCCGACTGTCGCCTTACAACTTTGTGGTCGAGCACCGTCGAGGCTCGGAAAATATCGTGCCGGACGCCTTGTCCAGAGCCGTCCCAGTATACTTGATCGATACTAACGCGATTAATGATAATTGGTACTTACAATTATATAAGAGGTGCGAGTCTAGACCAGGCTCCGTTCCCAATTTACAGTTAATGAACGGTCGCTTGTACCGCTACACTAAACCAAAAAACGCGTTGTCGTCGGATTTTGAATGGAAGGAAGTTATACCTCAAGACTTCCGATTAGAGATCATGAAGGATAACCATTCGGTTCCGACCGCTGCGCATTTGGGCACAGCAAAAACGTATAATAGACTAAAATTGCGCTACTTTTGGCCGGGTATGTATCAGGACGTCGTCCGGTACGTTGCACATTGCTCTGCGTGTGCGGCACATAAGCATAGCCAGCTTCCCACCCCGGGCTTCATGGGAAGCGCGAAGGTTTGTTGCCGCCCATTCCAATGTCTGAGCTTGGACCTCGTTGGTCCTTTACCCCCTTCGCGGAAGTTAAACACTTATATATTGGTGGTTGTGTGCTGTTTCACCAAGTATTGTATGCTGTTTCCCATGCGACGCGCCACCGGGGCAGTCATTTCCCAAAGGTTGGAGGACCACGTATTCATGATCCACGGAATACCTCAAACCATTATTGCAGATAACGCTTCCTATTTCACTGGCGGCGACGTTCAAAGGTTGTTCACGAAGTATAACATACCACAGCTGCATTACACGCCTGTGTATTGCCCACAGGTCAACACAGTAGAGCGATACAACAAGACCCTCGTTATAGCCATTTCCACGTTCATCGAATCAGACCACCGCATGTGGGATGTTAACATTTCGCGTATTCAGTTTGCGATGAATACCTCAGTGAACGATTCTACATCATATACCCCGTTCTTACTAGTACATGGACGGGAGGCAGTTCCCGATGGTACAATCTATGGTGAACCAGAGGAGGTTGACGAGATTGTTTTTTCATCTAGACGAAATTACCTGGATAAAATCAATACCTTAAGAGATGTCTATTCCACCGTGAGAGAGCTGTTACAGAAATCTCACGATCGCAACATCAAGTACTACAATGATAAACGCCGCGACATTGAATTCGAGGTTGGAGATGAAATATGGAAACGCACCTTTAAACAAAGTAAGGCCAGCAAGTATTTTGCGGCCAAACTAGCACCCAAGTATGAAAAATGCCGCGTCATACGGAAAGTATCACGTTTAGTTTACGAACTGGAAGACGAAAATGGCAAGCGCTTAGGAAAGTGGCATGTAAAAGACTGCAAGCCAGTGTCCCCAAACGCCATTTGAATGATTACGTTTATTTTCTTAATGTGCCTAATTTGGCACCTTTTGCTATATCTTAGGTAAGATTCCTATTTTCTTTTCTGTAGTACCGCAGGCCATTACGCGATCGTTTCCAGCGCCGGCCACGCGGATTCTATTGATGCCAAGGTGCTGCAGGACTTGTGATTCTGGGCCGAGAATCCCTGTCTTAGTTTAGTTTTCTCTTTCAGGAATGGAGATCATGTCTAATTTAAGTTGCAGCTCGAGGGCGAGCTGGAATTTTACTCCCTCAACTCTTTTCCCTCGAAAAATTCTCCTAGGTGAGGGGGTGTAATATATAAACCCGTATGCTGGGTTTATTATCGTTTTAAACCTTTCAAAGTTATTTGTCAAGTTGGCTAACTGTTCTTTTCGTGTAATATTCTGTCAGGAAGGAACCCCTGTTGTATTGGATAGCTTATCTGTGGACTCCAGTGTTGCCAGAGTTCGCGCCCGCTGACCAGCGACAAGGAGAAAAAAGGAATATCGCGTTGAACATTTACGAATCAATGATTAGATGTTTTGTTCGTCACGGGTTTCCATTTCATAATTCATAATCCACATAATTTATTGCATTTCTACTGTAGCGGATGACTAGATGTTTTCTTGTTTACAAATCAACACGACAGATTGTTGCAACAAGTTGGCGCGTCTACTTGAACTTCGGGGACCGGGTTTGAGAGAGCTGGCAATGTCGAAGTGTCAGATAGCGCACTTCCTATTTTATTTTGGTGTGCCGGAACACGTTTTCTGGGCGATTGCAGTATTTTCCTCGTAAGTATTGTTTAGAAGCCGTGTTAACTTCTTGGAAAAGCAGTAATTGCATAGACATGTTGTCAATTTTCAGTTTGCCGGTGTAATCAAGCCTTACAGGCAAGTTGAGGCCGTGGTGCTCTCCCACGCGACTTGACCTGGCTGAATACCACCGTGTTGCGGTTAAATCGGCGAGCCACGGGAAGCAAGGCCAGGGCCATTGGTGGCGGAGTTGACATTTGTCAATACCCATCGACGTGGGACAATTTTCCTCCGACAGGTTAGTTTTGTACTGTACCATGGACCGTTTTATTCCCTTGATTATTGATTGCCGGCCCACAGACTACTCTTGAGCCCCGGCCCGCTATCTAGCCCCGTGCCCGCCCAGTTTGTACTTGCTATTCTTGGCTAACCGTCTCATCGCTTGATGGAAATTCCAGGAGGTGTTTGGTAGGGGCCTGATCGTGCCCGAAGCCACCCGCGCCAGCCGAGCCAGTACTCCCGTTGTCGGGAACGCTCCGTAGCACCGCCTGCGATGGAGATGCAGCTAAGCTCATAGCCTATTATTTTAACATTACCAAATGGTTCTAGCGCAATCGACCAAAGCGTCATCAAAATCCTACCCTTAACATTTGTTTTTATACCTAGTTAGCTTTTAGTGAGGACCTAGAACGAAATAAAAGCTTTGGGTTACCTTCAGACCTTCTTTCATTTGCCCTAGCACAAAGGAAACTAATTACAAAGTACGTGCGAGATGTGCGAATAATGATACATGTAGCTACTCGTATATATACCGTTTGAGTTAATGAATAAACTACTATTGTGTTGACAGTACTCCAGAGTCTCTCTCTGAGTGTGGACTGCCATAAACCCCTCTGGGGTGAAGTCCACACTCACCCAGTCTGCTCCCCCATCAACATTCTAATTATTGCCAGGCAGTGGACACTATCCTCAACCACCAACCACCGTCTGGCAAAGTACCTAAATAAAATATCAGATCGGCGAAAAATGTCCTGTCTGGACTGGCCTTTACATTTTATTATATTTAAAAAAAAGTAACTAATAACACGTGCGGATTTCAAATATTCTTTGCATTCTTGTGGATAAAATACAGTTTTGCTATCTGTTATTAAAGAATAAAAATGAGCTTTCCGAGCAAGTGAGGTGAAAAATATTTATAACCGCCATCTTACTGTGTTTACAAGCCGGCTTTGTTGTTGGAATATAAAATCCGCCAGATCCACTGCAAACATCAATATTTATTCGCCGCGATTATATCAATATTAAAAATATTAAAAAATTATATCCTTTGTCCGAATTTAATTTCATTTCAGCAAAAAGTCAATTATCCCGAAAACCCAAAGGTTTTAATTTTTTTCTATACTTATCGCGTAGAACCCGTTTGGTTAGGTTAGGTTTGTTTTATAATTGGTATTGGTGGAACCGCAGAGGAAGAGGAATGCCGGTATTACGGTGCGCCGCTTTCCCTATCCTCTGCGGCCGAGTCGTGGTCGGTGGCGGAACCACAGACCTGATCCGCCACCGGGTGCTGGATTTTCCGCACCCATGATCTCCTCGTAGCGGACTCAGGGGGGTCCGCTACTGAACAGGTGGAGATCGAGGAGGCAGGCGTGCCAAAACATCTGGCGTGCCTCACGTGGAGGGCCCCCGGGCATCCGCGAAGGAGCCGCTTGTGGGCGGCTGCCGCCGGCGGGGTCGCGGATGTGTGCGCAAGCGTTCCCGTGACCTCGCCATAAGGCGGCGAGGTGGCAAGTGGGGGGGTTTTTAGTGGGTACACCGTGGGTCTCATTAGCCCATACGGGAGTCCCACATAACCACTCGGGTCACCCCCTGCACCCGGGTGGTATGCATTTTCCCCCCTAAACAAAAAAAAAAAAAAAAAAAGGTTTGTTTTATAATCATCCTGAAAAAGTCGTGGTTTCAGAGAAAAACGGCTTTTAGGAAAAATTAACATTCTGACAAACGATACAGTTGGGAAATTGTTGGGCAGAGTGGGGTATAACAACAGATAGGTAACCCCCGCTTCACTGACGAAAATGAGTAGGACAAAGGTCTATCGTAATGAGAATCCTCCCTTCTCCTAGTCGTGAGTGAACTGCGAATCAGCTCTAGCAAAGACTTAACTATGAACGAATACTGGTGTACTTACTACGTTTTATTACTAGGGCACATGCGTACATGAGCTGAATAAAACCACTGTGATTGATGACAATTACGAAGCCCTTATTCATTTTCATATCGTATATCGTTAAGATTCGACCTTCGTCTTTCTTCAGGGTCATGGGTAAGGCGAACCCTAGTAACATTTTACTTCATTAAATCAAAATAAAACATTTAAAATGTAGAACGTCGCTTTGATCATAGAGTAAAATACATCAACGAACGTTGAGCCCAGGTGGGCTGCACTTCGTTTCAGCAGTCCATAGTTTCGTTTCATTAGTTCAGTTGACTCGTAGAAAAGTTTAATGTAATGTAATGTAATACACCTGCTAGAACTGAATTAGGTACTATTATTATTTAAATTTCGTTATTACTTATTTCTATTTTATTAGTTTAGTTAGTTATTAAGCTAATTAAGCATGTAAATTGCAGTGCCCTTGCAGGGCTCATAGCTGATCTTATTTTGATATACCACCTTATGTATACCTATGAAAGCAATAAATTACTGAATTACTGAATTACTGAAAATAGTATTTTTCACAATCGTGTTATAATAGAGAGCTTTTTAGTCGAGTACCGTGTTTAGGCCACGAAGCTTGCTGAGTGGCCTAAGTAAGGTACGAGATTAAAAAGCTTGATTATAAGACTATTGTGAACAATACTTTTTGTACGAGTTCATTAAAATTAATTTTCTACGAGTCAACTGAACTAATTAAACAAACTCGATACTGTTGAAACGAAGTGCAGCCTATCGCTCGTACGCTCGTTGATATCTTAAAAGACACCAACGAGCGTACGACATCAACGAGTAAACTCAATAATCAAAGCGATTCTATTAGTTCAATTCATTAGTTCGGTAAAGCAGCCACGTGATTGGTCGAATTTATTTCAGTTCTATTTTCAATTTTTTTTTTGTTGTCTAGAGCGTATCGAAACAGTTATTTTGGTTGTTTCGGAAGTAACATACTATTCAACGATGAAAAGAGTGACGTTGCAGTATTCTCTATGAAATCTTAATACTCATATTTTAATCGTCGAGTACAAAAAGTATTGTATACAATAGTTACACAATTAGCTCTTAAGTTTTCGTATTAAGGTACGCTAACTTGGCAAGCCTCGTGGCCTAAACACGGTAGGTACTCGACTTTAACACATTCACGGCCACGCTAATCTCGTAGCGCTACGCCGTAGTCCGTAGCAGGTAAACCTTGTATGATGTAGCGAAAAGCGCTCGTAGCGGTCTGACGCATATGTGTCGTCATGGGCACTGAATGGGTTCAGAACCCTCATTATGTAACGATTGTATAAAATGCTATTTTTGGGAATACATGCAACATATTTGTAACGTATTACTCAACCGCGATGAGTTTTGGATTGGAATAGCTGTCAGTTCATACATTTTTTACGTATTTATATGGTGTCACCACCAATCCCATTCTAATCCCGGTTTGATAATACGTACATTAGTAGACATGGTTAATTTACTCAAAAACAATGAAAACGTGTACAGTTTGTACGGAATCCTTAAGGTGTGCCTATTTTCTTGGTTCTTTAGTTAGAGGTAGTCTGTACAAAATGGAGCATAGTGCCATTGATTTAGTATATGTAACTAGATACACAATCAGCCGAAAAAAATGGCAGTCCAAAAGAACCGGCTGATGGTATTGGCCGGCTCTTTTGCGTTTAGTCTGGTCAAAGACTACAATATACATACTGAGATAGACAGGCAACTCGACCAAATTGAGAAGGCATTTAATGCTTGCGTATACAGGCGCCATCTCTTCTGCGGTAGTTACAACTTTTCTTTGATTGTACAAAACATACAAAAAGTGCGCCGGTTGTAGGGATCGAACCCTGGATCATCGACTCCATATACCACCGTCTGTACCCCTAGGCAACTGATGCCTTGTGACACTACGGCGAATTTTGAAATACCTTGACAGCCTAGCCTAGCAATCGCTAGAGCTTCCGAGAGTTCGCCAGCTATCAAGAAGGTGGCACTTTTTTCAATAAGAAACTGGATTTGCATTAAGTTCTAAGTTCGCATAGCATGAGTCTGGTTTCGACCGTGAGACTTGTTGGTTCAAAATGTTCTGTCAAAATCTGCGTAAATACCAACAAAAAAACAAGAAAAAAAGATGGGATATATTTATTCCAGTAAGTTCTCTTGATAACGTAACGAAATTTGTGTAAACTCGTTGTAATTGAATAGTTTTAAACATGTTTTAAATAATTAGTTTTGTTAGTTCAAATGACATACGTCGCAGAACATAACTCTAAGGAGTCGGTATTAGATACTTTTTTATGACGTTGTTACCTACGTTATATTATGGTTTTCATATTTAAGATTTCCAAGAAATCCTCAGCGACATGCAAAATGGGCTGCAGTCATAGCACGCGACACTCGAGACGATTTATTTAAACCAAACGACTTTAAAATAAAAAGCGAAGTAAAACATCAATATGTTACACTCATTTGTGAGCTGTAAATTTGTTACACTATATAAAATTAATGTAGGTACAGATCTTTAACACATATTCCATTAAGGACACACCCGTTTAGCGAACATGATTGTAACACTGAAACGAAAAAACAATGAAGAACTTTCTATTCTAATCTATTCTATTCTATTCGCGCGTCGTTTGTTCGACTTATTTTCCTGCTTCGGATAATATACGACAAAAAATGGATTAAACAGCAAACTAAAACTGCCACACCTGTCATTTCTTTCCATTACCTATTTTAATTTCAATTATTTCCAATAATTTGTCAGGCAAAACGAATAATTTTATATGGATCCAGTTTATAAAACAAACAAAATACAGAAAAAACAAGTTTTGTATGAAAAACTTAAATTTGCTGTACCTATTTTTCGGGTTCCGTACTCAAAGAGTAAAACGGGACCCTATTACTAAGACTCCGCTGTCCGTCTGTCTGTCTGCCTGTCACCAGGCTGTATCTCACTGATACCGAGATAGTTCCAGTTGAAATTTTCACAGATGATGTATCTCTGTTGCCGCTATAACAACAAATACCAAAAACAGAATATAATAAATATTTTTATAGATAATGGTACGGAACCCTTCGTGCGCGAGTCTGACTCGCACTTGGCCGGTTTTTTTTACTATGGTACTGAAGCTACATAAACTAATATAAGACCTGGACGGTATTCTAAGTACAAAGTTTTAGAGCAAACTACCTAGCTAGTCGTTTTAAAATGAGAGCGTAACTACGTTTGTATTGAGAATTGAGCTTACTGCGGACTCTTAATTTACTATAATATTATTGTATACTTAATCCAATATCAACACATTATTTGGAAATTTAAAACTGTTTATTCCCCACTTGTAAAATAAAAAAAACCTGATTTATTTGTGATATTGGTCTTTCTGTTTAAATTCCTACATAAAATATTGTTAAAATAATTTTATAACGCGACTCCATTCATTCGCTATTTAGTTTTGACGTGAACAGTTAAGTCACATTATGATAAAATCTCAATAAACTATAAAGTATTTTATCTGTTGATGTTTGTTTGCTAATATGGTGCTTAAAGTATAAAATACTGAGTTCTTTTTTTTATGAAACATATATCTTGATGCAGGTTTTAAGTTAACGCTATTAGCAACTACTGAAATATAGCTAGTTGTCATTTTGGGGCACATTTCTAGACATTTTTGTTCGGCATTGCGAGTCTATTTACTTTATGGTACGTCAATGCATAGTGCGAGTAAAATCGAGAGAGCTCGAGAGCTCCGCCGGCCGTCTCGTGATAGCCGTGCTGGTCGTAGGAGAAGGTAGATTTTCTCGTCTTGTGTGCCAGCCCTGCCCCGCTGAAGTTTTGCCAAGTCGCTCTTCGCACGATGCATGTGGCTACCAAATCGTTCACTTAAACTCGTGTCACGATCATAAATTGGATAATAGTTAATTACTTCTCTTCCACTACTACACCAAGAACTAATAATAAATTTAACTGCCATTTTATCGACCGCCTGATTAGTGTTCTCTCTAGTTGCATTTCTTTGCATCAACATTTCCGAACGAACTGAGTGAATAACTATGAGTCTATCCAGACTCCTTACTGTCCTTAGTGTTTTTGTTTTATTCTTCACAAAATGCACCAGTAAAATGGAGCCGTTTATAGCCGGAGGACAATATGCAAAGATTGAAAACTATCCACATAGTGTGTTTTTATACATGTTGTGTACGGCACCTCAGGCGTGTGGAGGGTCCATTTTGACGCAGCAAGTAATATTGACGGCTGGGCACTGTTTCGAGTCTTGTGTAAAGAGTCATAATGTAGTGGCATATGCGGGAAGTGATGACACTGAAAGGGTACGTATGCTTTACCTACTTACTTTCGTAGTCGTTGTGCCGTAAAATTATTAGGTACATACATGATGGCTGAAGCAGCTGAATAGATTTAGAATAAAACATTTGGCATTTGACCTTTAAATTTAATAGCTTATAACTACAAATATTTAAAAAAGTTATTCCTTTAGCGCGAAACTCGTCCCTCAAGCCTAAGGTGGTGGTGGAACTTCGAACGAGATTTTGGGCCAAAGAGTGTATAAAATTTAGTGCGTTCAGTCCACCGCGTGATTTCGGGCCGTGTGGATAAGTTCAACAAACCAAGGTCACTCCGTACTAAATTTTCTTTGACCTTCCTCGGCCATCCGCTGCGCCCGAACGTCTGGCGTCAGCTAAAGTCAAGCGCTGTTAAAGAGTTAAGATAGGCTGTGGTAAAATATCTGTCACGTTTTAACGACATAAATTCGACAGCAACCGGCCCTTTGTGAAAATACCTATGCAGTTAGATACCAGTTATTAGCTAATGTTTAATAACGTCTTTGCTATACCGCTCAATCGCTCAAACGAAGTATAATAAACTCAACTACCGAACCAATTTTATCAATTGATCTTTACGTTATTTTTCGTTTCCCTTATGTGCTTTTCAAAGCGATATTTATTAGTGGAATTTCCACTATGATTGTGTAGCAATTCATCGGTGCTTTGTTTCTGATTTCACTACAAGGAGCTGTAAGATGAATGCTGTATGTCATATCTGGGGGCACGGCAGTGCCCCCGCCAAGTCGAGCAAAACAAAGGCACGGCCGTACCATCCTTTTCTCGAAGCAATTTAGGCCATTTTCAACGTCCTGTAATTTTGTGCTGGCTAAAGCTAGAACCCTGAATTTTCAGCAACATGTAGGGCATAATATGGCTTATATATAAATAATGTCAATAACATTCAATTTGAACTTTTAGAACTATTGTCCGTCAAAGTTCGTTAGTTTTGTCACTGATATACTCACTTATTATTATTATTTACTTTATTTCAGGCATTGCCCATATCACAACACAAACATACAACATAATCATTATCATTAGTTTTAGGTACAAATGAGTACTTTCGGGCAATCATTTTTTGCAGTTCGGAAGCCGAAATTTGTTTCCAACTGATCCGTTATTGTTTCCAGAGATTTGTTTAATTAGTCAGACCCAATTCACGTACATTTCTAAACAACGCATTCCCTAAAATCTTATAGGAATGACGGCAAAGGCTGGGCCATATGGCCTTGCCACTTAAAACGTACAATGCTCAGATACAATGTTGGTTTTTAGGGAATGAGTTGTTTAGAAATCTACGTAAATTGTGTCTGACTAATCAAACACATCTCTGTAAACAATAACGAATCAGTTGGAAACAATTTTCGACATCTGAACTGCAAAACATTATCGCACAAAAGTACAAATTTGTACCAAAAACAAAGGGTGAACTTAAACTTTTGACCGGTACTGTAATTCTAAGGTACTTCTAGCCGACCCACAAGCTCCAAATTTCAAACGTAATTCGTTTTTAGCCTAATAATTCATAAAAAACCTAAAAATTGTAATTTCAGTCACGTTTCAGAGATATATAAATTGCATAAGTAAGTTTGTAATCCTATGCAAACACATGCGATTACAAAGTTACTTTTGCTGTTGCTTCCTGCAAAACTATACAAACGTTATTTGCGGTTGGTAAAATAACATTCCCATACATAGTACAAAAAAAAATGAGATGCCTTAAAAAACATTCCATGTAAAAAATAGGCCAAGTCTCGAAACTCTTCCACAGTAAAAAGTGGTGAGATATTTCGTGGAGCCAAGTCAGGCATTCTTATTAATCTTTATTTGCTTGCTAAATAAAATTTTGTGACTTGGCAATCACACTTACATAGTTTTAGGTACCTATGCAAAAATTAGTAAATGCAGTAAAGTTGTGTGATTCCCAAGTTGCAGAATTTGATGCCAAGCAAGGTCACAGAAAATCTAGTATGGAATGACCTTGATTTGGTTGGAAGCCCTGCTTCCGACACGTCTCCACACGGGCCGACTCGCGCGGCAGGCCTACATGCAGTCCTGCCCACAGACTACTAAGAGATACTAACGTATGTCCTGCCGCGCGAGTCGGCCCCGTAGGGTCCGTGTAGGGTCTCCTATTAGACTGCCTGTCAAAATCACGTATCGATATCATATAATCATGCCGCTGCAAAAAATCGCCGTATGTAGGTAAACTTCAATTTCAGATGTTAGTGGCCGAACAAATCGTTGAATTTCGTGTGCATAATAAGTACAACACAATGTCACTTTTCAACGACATCGCACTGGGTGGCATGCAGAATCCTGTAACCCTGGGGAAAACGATAAAACGAGTTATCATACGAATGGACTTTCCGGGAGTTATGATGGCTCACACTGCTGGTTGGGGAATAATTAACGTGAGTGGGCATTGTGCTTCTTTCCATAGTTGGAGAAAATTTAGGCCTATAGAGACATAGCAATGAGGAGCACTGTGGCAAGATATCTTTTTGACAGATAGTCCAGTCCAATTATGTACCTCTAATATAAAAATAGGTAGATATGTTGTCTATACGATATTCCGTGTTTAAAAATGGCCACCAAATTCTGACAGCATTCGTTTCCATTGACGACGCAAAACTATGGCAAGCTGTGTGTCTTGACCAAAATTTAGTGTGCCACTTTTGGACCGCTTATAACGTTATAACATATCTACTTATATTTTATATTACATCATTGGTCCAATCAATGAAATGACAACTTGCATGGAAAAAATTACAAGTTTGGAAATATTTTTAATAGATGGTTTTTTGTAAGTAACGGATATATTATCAATTAGCTTTTGCCCGCGACTTCGTCCGCGCCGAACTCGAACTTTCTCCCCCCTTTTCACCCCCTTAGGTGATGAGTTTCCAGATAAAAACGATCTTTAGTCCTTCCCCGAAATTCAAAGTATCTCTATACCAAATTTCATCTCAATCAGTTCAGCGGTTTAATCATGGAAAGGTAACAGACCGACAGAGTTACTTTCGCATTTGTAATATTAGTATGGATTGTATAAAACGAAAAGGTTCATTATGGCTGAGTTACATGATTTTATAGATTAGCTTACCTACTCCGAACGCCTTTACAAAATAGACTCCGCCGCAAACTTGGTTTCTATGACCCACGTCACCATAATAGATGCATGTAGGCTTTTTTCAGTATTATTTTTTATTATAAAGCATCTTAGAATAACGTTTTAAATTGAAATAAACAAAAAAAAACGCATATCAAAACTGTACTTTGCCTGGAGTTAGAGAAGCTTTAAAATTCCACCAATCAAATTGATTATGATTAAACATGATTGGTCGAATTTGACACGTAGACCTCCCGCCACAATGTTGCCAGCTGGTGTCATAACGCATTCTAGAAACCCTCATTTGTCACAAAAACTTGGTATACCTAGTTGGAGTGAGACAGCAATACATACCTTTCATTTTACCTATCAGTGGCGGAGCGCCCATACAAGCCAATTCCCACCGGCTTGCGTAAAATTTAGCCTATAGTTATTAATATTGATTTTAAATAACGAACACCGCTTATGGTTATAGTTGGTTTGGTGCTACTTGCCCTTAATATACATGGTGTCCGGTAATTAATGGTCAACCTTCTAACCAACAATAGGGCACCTTAGACTGGTCCAAAAAATCGACTTTAAAGTTTAGTAAAGTTGACGAATATCTCAACTTTATTAAAAAAAAGTATGAAGACCATAGTGGCCAACTTCCCGAAAAATTGTTTATCTAAAACTGATTCGAAAATGGTATGACACATGTCATTTACATCTTTACAAATAAAGATGTTCCCATTAGTGTTCGCAATTCGCAAATTCGCTCTTCGAAAAGTGTGAATATCTCGAAAACCAGGGGACTTTTACTGAACCTTAAAGTCGATTTTCTGGACCAGTCTAAGGTGCCCTATTCGTAGTTAGAAGGTTGATCACTAATTACTGGACACCCTGTATATTAGGTAAAATAAAATGACATGTATTATATTAATAATATTAAAATACAGGAGAAAACAGAGCAGCCAACACAAAAATTGAAAATGGTGACACAAATCATCCAGCGCGTGTCTTCGTGTAAGGAAGTGGTCAATGTAAAAAGAGGGATGATGTGCGCTAAAAACAATATAAGGAATCACCCATCGCGGTAAGTATGATTAAAGCCATTACTATTTGCAACAACTTGCTGTAGTTAGGCTGAAACAGCAATACATAGCTTTCATTCTAATTAAAGCAATTTATCACAGCAACCGATACACGCGCAGCGCAGCTATAGTTGGAATGAGACAGCAATAGGTACATACCATTAATTACTAACTAAAAACTAAATGCATGCCGAAAGTCTTTTTGAGTCTGGTTAGCGAGTATTGTCACAAGCATTTTTAGGGTTCCGTACCACAAAATGAAAATTATAGAATCACTTTGTTGTCCGTCTGTCTGTATGTCTGTCTGTCTGTCTATCAAGACACTTTATCTCGAAAACGCGTGGAAATATCGAGTTGAAATTAAAACCATAAATATACTCAGGTCTACAGTCCCTTAAAGCTGTAAAAAAAGAAACGGCCGTTTATGCCGCAAAAAACGTATATTTCGACACTCTCAAGGGAATCAAAATTTATAGGGTACTTGTCTAAAACTATAAAATCTGGCAAGTAATATCGTCTTATACTACAAGTAGGGAATAATCTGAAAACTATACATTTGCAATTTTGTACGGAGCCCTCGGTGGGCGAGTCCGACTCGCACTTGTCCGGTTTGTTTACTGTAACTGCATTTGCTGCTTTGTCAAGGGGTGCACTAAGAAAGGATTTTTCAACATTCACCCTTTGAGGGGGTGAAATGGGGGTCCAAAATGTTGTGACAATGTACTAACTACCCTCCCAGCTCCCAAATCCTAACTCGCCGCTATCGACGCTCGGTGCGGACACCGTGCCGCCGAGCTTGACAAGCGTCGCGCGCGTCCGTTTTGGAAAATACTGGAAAGGACTCCAAAGGGCGAAATCTAGCCACTCTCCGTGTCGCGAGTGACTACCGATACTCCGAGTCCCGGAAACGCGAGTGAAAGGAGTGAACAGTGCACTGGTGATTGGACTGCAATTAGACTTGAGGCGTGAGTACCTTCTCCTAACCTCCCTACACCCCCTACACATTGTCACAATGTGTATGTTAGTTAGTTAGTTAGTTTATTTATTTCAGTGTACAATTTTCACAGAACATTTGGATTACATTTTATTACTTATCGTACAGGGATCGTCGAGATATGCAATAATAATGAAACATTGACAATGAATATAGGTAATTAATATGTGTTAGGTTTATACGATATATGTATATACCTACAAATAAAATGCAATGAATATATAATTAAATGTCAAGTCTGGTTATTCCTGTGTACAGTCAGGGAATGAAAAGGTTGATCACCTTAAGATCTGTTTTTGCTTCCTCAGTATAACTTATCAGTATTTGCTTTATCGACTGAGTCTGAGTCGAGTGGTCTGACACACATTCTGTCATAATGAATGTCATTTCACTACATGGCCTACAAATACGTCCACTATGAGAATTGACCTCTTTGAATTTTGGAAAACGAGTTAAAAAAACCCGGCCAAGTGCGAGTTGGACTCGCGCACGAAGGGTTCCGTACTATTATCTATAAAAACGGCAAAAAAATCACGTTTGTTGTATGGGAGCCCCTCTTAAAAAAATATTTTATTTTGTTTTTTAGTATTTGTTGTTATAGCGGCAACAGAAATACATAATCTGTGAAAATTTCAACTCTCTAGCTATCACGGTTCTTGAGATACAGCCTGGTGACAGACAGACGGACGGACGGACGGACAGCGAAGTCTTAGTAATAGGGTTTTTTTTCTACAGCGGTGACTCCGGCAGTGCTCTAGTATCCGGCGGTGGGCAACAAATCGGACTAGTGTCGTTCCGGACCAACGTCCGGAAAGAGGTTGTGGTCTACACGAACGTGTCTTACTACTTTGACTGGATAGAAAGGGAGTCGAAACACTTGATGTGTAAACTGACAAAATAACAGGGTAAAAACGATGAGTACAGAATGGACAAATATTATATAAATTGCCTATACATACTTGTTTTTTTAACGCCTAATAGTCCGTAAGCCCACTCTTAATACATACGTCTCATGACAACACGATAAAATGCATGGCAGCAGGTCGAGAAAGTTGTGCTGAGCAAGAATCAGAAGATTAATAATATATTATAAGCAAATAGAATAAAACCACTTTTCAGTAGAACTATGGGTACATCAATTTATTTAAAGTAAAGCCTATCTAACACTAACAATAATCACTACCCTAGTCTGGCGGAATGTCTCTTAAAGCTTCGCACAAGCACTAACGACCTAAAAACACCTTTTAACACAACCACTGGATAAATCACAACGCTCGCGATACAGTCGCGGCCCAAGCAAGAGTGGCTTCGGAGAGGTCCGCCCGACCAGCTCCCGTGGTTTGTTTATACTTCCAGCGGGGCACGGGAGGGGGTTCCAGGGTCGGACCTAATCGACACTGCTTACACGGCCTATCCTGACAGCCTGGCGTCCTCGCCAGATGCCAACAGTTGCTCGCCACTAACAGTCAGCCATCGGCATCTGAAATGCAAAATAGCTCAAACAAATCCCACCAAAACTAAATAATGTCCACGTATTGCAGTGGCAAAGTCTTCAACTTCTGATGAATATATACAGCAGAGGCCCAAAGTTTGCGTGCTAGCTCCGACGAACAGGTACGGTAGAGGCCCCAAGTTTGCATACCGACCCTGATGACCAAGTGCAGCATAGGCCCCAAGTTCGCATACTGACTCTGAAAAATAGGTACGGCATAGGCCCCAAGTTCGTATACCGACCCCGATGACCAAGTGCAGCATAGGCCCCAAGTTCGCATACTGACTCTGAAAAATAGGTACGGTAGAGGCCCCAAGTTCGCATACCGACCATGACGATCAAGCACGGTAGAGGCCCCAAGTTCGCATACCGGCTCCGAAGAATAGGTACGGTAGAGGCCCCAAGTTCGCATACCGACCACAACGACCATGTGCAGCAGAGGCCCCAAGTTCGCATACTGTCTCTGAAAAAGTGAAAAATTAGTACGGCAGAGGCCCCAAGTTCACATACCATCCTGTACTCCTGTCACAATACCACACGTTCACAACCGAACACTTGCTTGCACACAGCACCAGCACAAAGCCACAGAAGTTCAACCTTCTCTTTCCAAAACACAAATACCTTTTGCGCTTACACTGAAGCGACGTATTACAATGCATGATATCCATTTTTCAAAAAAGCATCCACTCGGCCAACTCTGACCATCCATGTTACATATTTGAAAATGTCCTTCAAAATCAATGGTATACCTCCACATTTCAATCACACAAACAGTCTAGACTTCAACCACAGAAGTCTCAAACTCAAAGATCTGAAGTGTGCCAACACACACTTCTCATGCAAACGCTTCACATTTTCAACTCAAAGGACCTCTCAAGATCAACACACTCACAATCTCAATCGAGACTATCACACTTGCCATTTTACTGCAGACTAGCTGACTTTGTCGCTATCTCACCCAGAGACTGACCAACTCTTAGATTTTCACCGGTCGCTTATTATCAGACCAGTAAGTAGACTCTTGCTTGGACGGTAAGTAGGTACTATGAAAGAGACATCGCGATTTGCCAGTCGGAGTCCCTATGACTTAATAAGCATCATCAAAGACAGTCAATTTTATACTTTACTAAAATTAAACAAGCTCATTTATCAGCATCTCTTAAATTACACGGACTAGTGCTTTACACTAACTATGCCCACGGACAAATAACTAAAAACTACATCACTCGCATCTCGCATTTCATTAATCCGATCGTTGTTTGACAAAACACTTCTCTATTGTGTGACCACCCTTCTTGCAAAATTAACAAAACTTCTCGGCCTTCTCCGATTTACCGAAGTTATCATTTTTAGCCTGTGAATTGGGACAATTTTTTTTTTATGCCCTGTTTCATTACAAAGGAAACATTTTAATTTTTCGTAAT
Organism: Epinotia brunnichana; assembly: GCA_963854355.1. NCBI lineage: Eukaryota > Metazoa > Arthropoda > Insecta > Lepidoptera > Tortricidae > Epinotia > Epinotia brunnichana. The sequence continues at coordinate 18,946,985 of OY977952.1, forward strand.
TATAACTTTTTTGCGATACATTTCGCAACTCACTACTATCATGCTTTGTCTTACTAGGCTTTGTGAATACCGATAAGAAATTCACCAAATCACTACGTGCAAGGTTAGCGTTTGTTGCAGTGGATTTAACAGTAGGGTCCTTTATACCACGCAACACGATTGCAGTGATCAACTCGTCACTAAGCCCATTCACTATTCTTAAGCGCAACAAAGACCGCCTCGCATACTCTGCATACGTAGAATATTTGTCGGAATCCGTATCCAAAACTTCGTATAAAACGTTAGCGACATCAACTTTATTCACACAAAGAGATTTAAATTCTTTCTTGAAATTACTCCATGAACGGTCATTAGTAACCCACTCACTTAACCAAGATTTTGCGTCCCCTTTAAAACAATGCCCGATACGCGACAAACATTCCGAGTCACTCCAATTATTTAGTTCTTGGGCCTTATCTACTTCCACGAACCAACTATCAACATTGTTTACACTAGGATCGAAATTTGACACGTAAAAATTCTGGCCCCTCGAACTCGACGTAAGTGTTTTGATAACGTCGGCAAAAGCGTCGACGTTACTGTGAGACATTGTTGCTGTTGAAGGCGAAGCTTGCCCTTCTATTGTGTGTAATCGGTTTACTAACGTCACTATTGTATTAAGAGATTCCCGTAACTCTACATCCCGTGAATGCGATCGACTTCGAGGCCTAGAAATAGCTCTTGCGCTCATTGTACGACGAACACTACGAGAACGTATCTGGTTTCGAGACCTAGATCTAGACTTAGTGTCCAACCGGCGTCGATATTTGCTACGACCACGACCACGGTCACGATCCGGAGACACACTTTTCAAACGTTTAGATTTACCCATAATTAAACACTCAAACTACTTACTTAAGCACTTAAAAGTTTAAGCCAATCAAATAATCAAGTCAGAATGTCCGATAAAACTCCACTTTTCGCGAGAAAGTGTAGTTCTATCCCTACTTCTGATATAAGCAAATAGAATAAAACCACTTTTCAGTAGAACTATGGGTACATCAATTTATTTAAAGTAAAGCCTATCTAACACTAACAATAATCACTACCCTAGTCTGGCGGAATGTCTCTTAAAGCTTCGCACAAGCACTAACGACCTAAAAACACCTTTTAACACAACCACTGGATAAATCACAACGCTCGCGATACAGTCGCGGCCCAAGCAAGAGTGGCTTCGGAGAGGTCCGCCCGACCAGCTCCCGTGGTTTGTTTATACTTCCAGCGGGGCACGGGAGGGGGTTCCAGGGTCGGACCTAATCGACACTGCTTACAATATAATAATAATAATTAAGCCGTTTATTCCATATTTCGTATGTTTACATTCTAATGTTATTATGCTACTTATTCTAATATTAGTTAAGGTATACTTGGTTGTTTATTATAATGTTAGTATGGTTAGTAAATAGTTTTAATTTCATGCTTGAAATATGGATCCCTTTTGGGTAAAGGCCTCCTCCAGCTTTTTCCACTGTTCCCTGTCTGTGCCTGCTTTCGTCCAGTTTCTTCCTGCTATCTCAATGATATCATCAGTCCACCGTTTTTTTGGTCTACCGGTTTTCCTTCATCCCTGTGGACCTTTCCATTTTGTTGTTTCTAAGGTCCACCTGTTGTCAGTATAACGCGAGATATGTCCAGCCCACTTCCATTTTAACTGGAGCGCATGTTTTAGCGCGTCACAGATTTTTGTTTGTTGCCGGATGTGTTCGCTTTTTATTTTTTGTATTTTTCTAACTTTTAGCATGCTTCTCTCCATTGCCCTTTGTGTACATTGAATCGTTTGCTTGATTTTGTTGGTGAAACCCCAGGTTTGACAACTATACAAAAGACGAAGAAGAAGATTATCGCACCTAAAATTGGCCGAAAGTTTGTAAATCTTGAGACAACAATGACCTTAGAACCGAGCGGTTGAAACGCTAATAGATTCCCCCGGGCCGCAAAAATCAAAAGTGGAGTATAGAGTTTAGTGAATAGACTCAAAACTAAACTAGCTTCCGATACATACTATACCTGTAGGCGAATTTCCCTATTGTGATTGTGTCGCTCGATACAATAAAATAAAACTTTATTTTTGGTTCTCCCTGGTTAGACCTAACTACTTAAATTAAATTAATATTAAATTAAATTAAAAATAATTTATTTCGGACTACGTATTCATCCATAATATGTTAGTAACAATTAAGCCCTTAATGCTTCATTTCATCATTAGACCTAATGCATTTCTTTGTTAGGTAAATAGTAAACTTTAAAATGGGATTATTGCAGAATCTAACTTATGAGTTCTATTTAATATAATTTAATAAGGTCTAGTGTAACATTAGGTCTAATGAAACATTAAGGCAAAAATTAATACCTTATAGGTCAAGTGACAGGGCCCCATATTTTTAGTATAAGTAATTCTAATCGGATCGAATACAACATGATAAATAAATAACCTAACAAACGTAATTTCTAAAACTCCAAGGAAGATAATGGTGTACCTACGCATCTACGTACAAACGGTACAAGGCTTTCTCATCATCATCATCGTCATATCAGCTGAAAGACATCCACTGCTGGAAATAGACCTCCCTCAAAGAGTGCCACTGTGACCGGTCCTGCGCAATCCGCATCTAGCGGACTCCCGCGACCGCTTTACCAGGTCATCAGTCCACCTTGTCCGGCCTACCCACGTCGCGCCTTCCGGTACATGGTCGCCATTCGAGAACTTTTCCGCCCCAACGGCCACTTCTACGTGCAATGTGCACATTGCAAGGCTTTCTACTTGCGTTAAAATATGAACTTTTGTAAGTTTGACTGATAAAGTAGTTTTTGTACTCGTCGATTAAAATCTGTGTATTAAGATTTCATAGAGAATACTGCAACGTCACTCTTTTCATAGTTGTAGTCCATGTTACTGTCGAAACAATCGAAATAACTGTTTCAATACGCTCCGGACAACCGAAAAAAAATTGAAAATAGAACTAAAATAAATTCGACCAATCACGTGGCCGCTTTACCGAACTGTAATGAATTGGACCAATAGAATCGCTTTTATTATTGAGTTTACTCGTTGATGTCGTATGCTCGTTGATGTATTTTAAGATATCAACGAGCGTACGAGCGATAGGCTGCACTTCGTTTCAACAGTATCGAGTTTGTTTAATTATTTAGTTCAGTTGACTCGTAGAAAATTTATTTTAATGAACTCGTACAAAAAGTATTGTTCACAATAGTGTTATAATCAAGCTTTTTAATCTCGTACCTTACTTATTAGGTACTCGACTAAAAAGCTCTCTATTATAACACGATTGTGAAAAATACTATTTGCTATTAGCATAGGGATAGGCGTCGACGCTGTAAAGAAGTATAGTATTCAGAGCAAAGACGCGTAGTTGCAGTATCCTCGCTACATTTTTTTCCCATACATTTTCCTATTTCCGCCCCAGTCCAAGTTGGCTCAGTTTGGATTGCAGGGATTTAGGGAGTTCAAATACCGCGAACCATCCGGTATTTGAACTCCCGAAGTGTTTTGGAACCGCCCTCTGCAATCCAAGCTGAGCCAACTTGGACTGGGGCGGAAATAGGAAAATGTATGGGAAAAAAAAATGTCGCGAGGCATCCGATTGAAACAGCTGTTGCCTGAATGTGTATATGCTGTTTGTATAATTTATTTATTTATCGTATGGCAGTTACACACTGGTACATATATGTATTCGTGTATCGATGTCGCTGATAGAGTTCCAGTGTGCGCTGCGAGGTTCAGAAGGAACAGTGCAGCTGCCGAGTTTGTTGTTCTTTTAGCACCACACGTCACGTTTATACAATGAAATGCTGTTTCAATTGGCTGCCTCGCGAAAAAAAAATTTTTCACCTCCCCTTCCGTTTCTGGAAGGTAGGTACTTTAACTATACCTAGATAGTTCTTAAACAATCATCATCAGAATTTTTAAAAGTAGTGATTTTTTAGTATTGTTGTGATTTAAGCTTGCGAGGAAAGGAAAATTTATCTGCTTTGCCTTAAGGCTGACTAGTAGAGAATGCTTCATAGCATTAAGTTCGCCTTTTGTACTGTAAGTTCTACTTTTGATAAAATCGAGATGGGTACCTTAAGAAAAAAAAAGATAATCGATTTGAAAAATTTCTAAGTAATTTTCTCAAGTCAGTTAAGTATTTAATGTAGGTACATGTACATACCTACCCCAATCAATTACGACTGTAATCATCAACAAACGATTTTAAGTTCCTTCATTACGAAAAATACGACTACTATTACCTACTTCAGGTAGTTTAAAATCGTTAATTATGGTAGTTACTTGCCAAACTCTCTTGTTTGACTACTTTGTTTGATTATTTTCTTCGAAACATACGCACACTATGGATCCGTACATAGTTGGAGGAGAGATTGCGACAATTGAACAGTTCCCACACACTGTGTACATGTTATTGACATGCCTTAGCCAGTCGTGGATCTGTGGTGCGTCCATTTTGACCCAGAACTTAGTGTTGTCTACCGCACACTGTTTCAAGCGTTGCCAAGAAGATCTAGACGTGACTATTTATGTTGGGAGTGCGAATGTACATAAGGTAAAGTTTGGCTATTTTTGTAACACTTTTGGTTATCTAATTTGTCAAAAAACAATATCTACAACATATTTAATTTAACGTGGAATGTTGAATTTTCTCGAAATAAAATAAATCAAATGGAGAACAAAAGTAACACAAGATAATAAATTATCACAAAGTTATAAGTGTCCAAAGTTTCAAGAGGATATTCTGTCCATCATCATCTTCCTAGCGCTATTCCCGGTTGTGCCCTAAGGGAGGCCGGGGTCCGCTTTGATACTTCAGATTTGGCATAGGCACTAGTTTACGAAAGCGACTGCCATCCAGTGGCGGCGCATGAAAGTTTTCGATGGGCAAGCCGGGCCAAAACAAGTTATGAAAGAGTTTAGAGGTGTAAATAGTTACACCTCTAAACTCTTTCATAAAAATAAATTTTAGGCAAGCCGGGGGGAATCGGCTTGTATGGACGTTCCGCCACTGCTTCCATCTGACGTTCCAACTCAGAGGGAAAACTAGACCTTATTGGGATTAGACCGGTTTCCTCACGATGTTTTCCTTCACCGAAAACCTAACGGTAAATATTCCGTACATAAGTTCCGAAAAACTCATTGGTACGAGCCGGGATACGAACCCACGACCGCCGCTTGACAGCCGCATGCCTGTACCACTAGGCCGTAGCTCTCATTCTGTCCGCAAAACTCATCTTCATATGAAACACAGATTAGTCTGTGATATGAAAAGATTGCCCTGTGGCCACGTGGTCCGATTGCTTTGTCCTATTGATCGGACGACATGAACTTTTTTTTCCTGCTGGTCCGATTAACTAATCGGACTACGAGAACTATTTATTTCTTAGGCCACATGGTCCCACGATCGGACGACGTGAACTTTTGTTTTCCTGGTAGTTCGATTAACTAATCGGACTACAGAAACTGTCGTTTTGTTAGACCACGTGGTCCTACTGATCGGACCACGCATTCGCGGCGTTCAGACGCGTAGTCCTTGACACGAAAATAACTAGATACGGGGAGGGCCAGGTTTTCATACTCGATTTACCTGCATTCACAAAAAGGGGGAAAACATGTGATTATTTTATACTTTAGGCTTACAGCCTGCCTTGAGGATAAGCAAAAATCATAGCCTATTGCCGTTTGACTCCAGAAAATTCACAAGCGCGTTGCTGACTCTGTATTGATATGAGGATTCCCTGTGTTAGCTGTATACAGTTCCACTTCTAGGAATTATATGTTAAAGGAGAAGAAAATGTGATATTGCAGAAGTAGGTTGCAAGTTCATCGCCCACAACACACGTCAACTCGGTTGGTCTCAGAGAGTCTAGAACGCACTATGACTAATTAGATTTTTGCCTAAATCTCAGTATTGTCAGTGTGACTACCGTGCTACAGGTCTAAATCTTATTATACCGTCTGGAACGCAAAATGACTAGTTTGTATATTACCTTATAAGGTGTGTAGTCATTATGCTATAGCATAACGACAAAAATGCAAAATGTCTGGCCGGTTTAAACTCCTTTTTAGGGTTCCGTACTCAAAGAGTAAAACGAGACCCTATTACTAAGAATCCGCTGTCCGTCCGTCCGTCCGTCTGTCTGTCACCAGGCTGTATCACACTGATACCGTGATAGTTCCAGCAGAAATTTTTACAGATGATGTATTTCTGTTGCCGCTATAACAACAAATACCAAAAACACATAATAAAATAGTTTTTTATAGATAATGGTACGGAACCCTTCGTGCGCGAGTCCGACTCGCACTTGGCCGGTTTTATCTGTAGATTCACGTCGGGATCCATGAAGTGCAATGCGCGCATGAGTGACTGCGAGACTGCGCGGACGGTTGATTCTGCTCTGGTGGTGGCCACTTGTTTTACGATTATTACAAGTTAGTTACGTGTAATGTTTCTATTCGACACTAGATATCGCTTGGTTGACCATTTTAATTGTTAAATACAGACATTAAAACTGTTAACTACAAAATTCCTTCCTACTCCACACTAGATGTCGCTGTGGTGATACTTAATATACGCTTGAAAACGTTGGTCTTACCCTTGCTTATACGTATAGCTTTCACCATTGACTGAAAAACTGACAATTCACTGATTGTAAAAATAAATAAAGTTGACATAAGTTGTCAACGTCACAAAATGTTACTAAAATTAATATTATTTCAGGATTACATAATATATACTTATCTAGGTTCAGGATTGGAGATTGTGGCGAGAGGCCGAGGAGGATCGAGAGGGCGTCTATATTAAATGATCTAAATTCGTTACTTCGTTGTAAATAAATCATTCTAGCATCTAGGTTCAGTTTTATGTAATGGTTCACTTATAATCTCGCTTTTAAGTCAAATCTGATCAAACGCGCTTGCTCTCTGCTAAGCGTATTTTCGGAAGCCCCAGCATCCTTAAATTACCACAAGGACACAACACCACATTTATACAGAGTGAGTATTAGTGTTATTATGGTTGTGCGGTTTTCTATAACGCGTTAGTACTCCGCTAGTAAGGCTGCTTTAAATATAAACGTCATCATCATCATCATCAGCCTAAACCAACAAGCAAAATCGATTCAAATTTATTACCGAGGTCTCACTTTACAGCGAATGTCTCGTACTTTCGTGAACTGATTTTTAGGGTTCCGTACTCAAAGAGTAAAACGGGACCCTATTACTAAGACTTCGCTGTCCGTCCGTCCGTCTGTCTGTCATCAGGCTGTATCTCAAGAATCGTGATAGCTAGAGAGTTGAAATTTTCACAGATTATGTATTTCTGTTCTGTACAACAAATACTAAAAACAAAATAAAATATTTTTTTAAGGGGGGCTCCCATACAACAAACGTGATTTGTTTGCCGTTTTTATAGATAATGGTACGGAACCCTTCGTGCGCGAGTCCAACTCACACTTGGCTGGTTTTTGATATTTATGGACATACATGCAGACATACATGCAAACCTTTAATTATGAACACGATAGTATTTCTTTCAGCCCTGTCCGAAAACCGAATGACGCACAACGCAGTGTTTATATTATACGAACTATCCTCTCTCCACCTCCCTTAAGCTTTTTGGTCGCCGTAAGCCGTACAGTTCAACTTACTACACATAAAAGAGGTAATTGAATAAGTCCTGAGAATCTCTTTGGCCCTTATCAGTTATTTTTACTTGTATGTATTCGAATTATTACTCATGGAGTAAGTACCTACATCTGAATGTCTATTAGGTTTTATTAAACATGTTTGCTAACAATAAGTAGCCACTAAAAATAGTGGTGTTGCCACAAACCTTTTTTTTATATTTTTATTCTCAAAAAAACAACAATGGCAAGTACATTCTTTCCTGCTTCGTCAAACTGAGGACAGTTTGTCGGCGAATCTGCGCTCCCTTCCAAAAGTCAAACATTGTTGTGTTTACCTACTTACTAAATTACCTACTTAATTTACTAACACTAAACTTAGTGTACCACCAACGACACGCTCAGCCGACCATTTGTGAACCTTTATTTTTCTACATTAGGTAACGGATTTGTTTAAAAGTTGCATTTTGGGCAAATTTCTCCCTGGAGGCAAAGTAGGCGTATTTGACGGTAGCCTATGTACACACTCCAGAAGAATCACAAGCGCGTGGCCGACCGTTTATTCACTTGAGGATTCGCTGTGTTGGCAGATAGTCATGCAGGTCCCTCACTCCCAACACAGCGCACCCTAGGGAGCTCTGGCGACCGTGAGTAAGGTAATCACCGGGAACAAAACCACCACATCCTTCATAGCATGCAATAATATGGCAACACTACAAAGCAGTGTTGCTATTATGGCTGCGGTCTTCTGTAAGGTGGAGGTACTTCTCCAGTTGGGCTGCTCCACATACGAGCGAGATGACATTCCGCTGTGCCCTACCTCTCTAAAAAGCATAAGCGTGAGTGAGACGGAAGTGCGTGTTCGGAAGTGTCTTACATCACTTTTTACTACATATTAATTGATTTTTAACCGACTTCAAAAAAGGATGAGGTTTCTCAATTCATGTTTTTTTTTATGTGTGTTTGGTACGCGATAACTCAGTAATTTATGAACCGATTTGAGAAAATAATTCTGTGTTTGGAAGCATATACTTCCAGATTGGTCCCGTTGTCACCAAAATTCAATTCTGATGATGGGATCTTGGAGAAATGGAGGGAACTCTTCAAATTTTATAGGCAAACTTGAAGCTATTTGGCTACTGATTTGAAGTCGGTTAAAACTTTGTTTTGAAAAGTATATTATTGGAATACTGGATAATTTATTAAAAATCTGTCCGGTCATTAAACTAAAATAATATAAAACCTATCCTTTTTATAAAAAGAAAACAAAGATTGTCGTTGAAAATTACGAGATCTCGAACATTTAAGTTTATTTTTTTACAGAGTTACCAAGCCATTTTTTCATATTATGTTTGGTTATAAAACTTCTTTGTTTCTTTTTCAGTCTACAGTAATTTTTCTGTAGTAGAATTCTTCATTATTTCTTCACACTGGAAGCTCAAAAATCAATCTTTTCGTCAGATCGTGAACAGGCCTCGCCTTAAAAGGAGGTTCAGAACTCCTTTCGGCCTCCTTTATTAAAAAGCGTCTGAGATTGCATACACCTGACTGGCACGTAAGAAAAAAAAAGTGAAGTGTCACTGTATCTTGTCAAAACAACAAATTCGCTATTATTATACTCCTCTGAAAAATATTTTAATACCTATAGATTTGCCCGCGACTTCGTTCACACGGACTCTGCGCCCGCTTTGAGCGATGATGATGATGATGTGATGAAAATGTAGTCCCGGCCGATTTCGGCCACAGCGACTACGTTCAAGTATGCTGTGTGTGTGTGTGTTTGAGCGATAGCTGCAGCAGAAACCTTAAGGTACCTAAGCAGTGTAAGGTTTTCCTCTATAGGTCGCTTTTCTCAATCGATTCTCGTTAAATGTTGTGAACAGCTGATCGATAATTACCTATATAGAATGTTATTGCCGATGCAGTTTATGTAAATATATTTGAAAAAGAAAAAGGTAGGCATGTAGGTATGTGTAGGTACTATCTTCCTTGCAATGTCATTATTTGTTTATTTATTAATTGGAAAACCAACAGCTTATAAAACAGTTTAACAACAGATACATAAATAGGAGGCCAATTATAGGTTCTCACAGATAGCAATCTAATAGAAGTTAATATCACAATAGAAGTAAAGATAGTTGTCCATTGAACTAGACACTAGAACTATTAGTAAGTAACGTGGTATAGTGTACTGCTATGCGTGTGGTTAATCCTTTTTCTTCTCAAGGGAAGACAAAGATTACGATTTTTAAATTATGTCTTTGGATTTGAGGCATTCTTAGGGTTCCGTACTCAAAGAGTAAAACGGGACCCTGCTATCACGCCTGATAATAATAATTAAGACTTCGCTGTCCGTCCGTTCGTCCGTCCGTCTGTTTGTCACCAGGCTGTATCTCAAGAACCGTGATAGCTAGAGAGTTGAAATTTTCACAGATTATGTATTTCTGTTCTGTACAACAAATACTAAAAACAAAATAAAATATTTTTTTAAGGGGGGCTCCCATACAACAAACGTGATTTTTTTGCCGTTTTTAGAGATAATAGTACGGAACCCTTCGTGCGCGAGTCCAACTCGCACTTGGCCGGTTTTATTTATTTCACTGCCTTAGCTGTGTAGTGGACTAAGTACACCGTTAATAACCTGCATGAACACAATCAGTAGCAGTATCCGTTATGTTTTAGACTGGCCTATTTTTTTACCAATAATTAGGGTTCCGTACTCAAAGAGTAAAACGGGACCCTATAACTAAGACTCCGCTGTTCGTCTGTCTGTCTGTCTGCCTGTCTGTCTGTCTGTCTGTCTGTCTGTCTGTCTGTTACCAGGCTGTATCTCAACAACCGTGTTAGTAAGATTGTTGAAAATTTCACAGATGATTTGTATTTATGTTGCCGCTATAACAACACATACTAAAAAACAGAATAAGTAAATATTTTTTATATATTTTTTTCTTCTGTTCTTTCCTTTTACAATCTTACACAAATCGGCTTAGTCCCAAACTAAGCAAAGCTTGTACTATGGGTACTAGACGACGATAAACATACTTATATAGCTAAATAAATACTTAAATACATAGAAAACAGCCATGACTCGGGAAATGGTAAACTTGCATACTTACTGTCTGCGTGGTGGTAAGCAGACACTGTGTCTTATGCACGCCTGCAACACCAAAAAAATCACTAGCGCCTTGCCAGCCCGTTATTAATTTGAGGATTTATGGTGTTGCAACAAAAATGTCCTCGACAGCTCTGACAACCTTACTCAGCACCACGAACACAACACCACATACCTACAGAGTAAGTAGAGGCGTTCTTATGGCTGCGGTCTTCTGTTAGGCACTTTTCCAGTTGGGCTGCTACAAATATGAGCCCCTACCTTTCTATCGAATACTCAGTCACATGCAGCTTCATTATGTATGTATGCACCTTTGCGTTGCTGTTGGCTATTGGGAACCTATGTTCACTACACAGATTGGTTTCATTCTTACCTAATATCATTTTCATTATCATCATCAGCATCATAATCAGCCCCACTGATGGGCAAAGAACTCAAGGGTGAGAGGGAATAATACACATAATAATCAATTCGAGGACTAACATCGCTACGAGTGTTACTCCGTAGCTTGTAGCAGTATTTTTTCGACTTGTAGATGAGGCATGACCCCTAAAAAAAATTGTTTATGTCCAACCTGTATGTCCATCCTGAATATCCATTATACATATCCGTCTGTCTATCTGTCTGTCTGTTTGTCTGTCTGTCTGTCTGTCCGTCCGTCCGTATGTCACAGCCACTTTTTTCCGAAACTATAAGAGCTATACTGTTGAAACTTGGTAGGTAGATGTATTCTGTGAACCGCATTAAGAATTTTACACAAAAATCGAAAAAAAACATTAAGTTTTAGGGGTCCCCATACTCAGAACTGAAACTCAAAAAAATTTTTTTCATCAAACCCATACGTGTCTATATCTATGGATAGGTCTTCAAAAATTATATTGAGGTTTTTAATAAAAAATTTTTTTAAACTGAATAGTTTGCGCGAGAGACACTTCCAAAGTGGTAAAATGTGTCGTCCCCCCCCCCTGTAATTTCTAAAATAAGAGAATGATAAAACTAAAAAAAATATATGATGTACATTACCATGTAAACTTCCACCGAAAATTGGTTTGAACGAGATCTAGTAAGTAGTTTTTTTTTAATACGTCATAAATCGTAAACCGCAATTTATTTTACGGAACCCTTCATGTGCGAGTCCGACTCGCACTTGGCCGCTTTTTTTAATACTTGGAAGGATGATAATTGCTGGAGATTACCCTCTACGTACCTACAACTTACAAGTCTTATACTTTTCAACATCATAGACTTTCAGTGGCGGAGCGCCCATACAAGCCGATTCCCATTGGCTTTCCTAAAATTTCATGCTATTTATTACCAAACTCGTAAATCATGAAGAAACAGCCCTTTTATTTGGCTCCGGGTTGTCCAGTGAAAATTCTTACGCGCTGCCACTGTAGACTTTTTACTATTATTATTATTACTAGCTTCCGCCGCGACTTCGTCTGCATGGACCCGGTATAGATAAAAACTATTTTATATTTGAATCCAGGCTAAAAGCTATCTCCGTGTAAAATTTCATCCAAATCGGGTGAGCCATTTAAGCGTGATTGAGTAACAAACATCGAAACATCCAAACTTTCGCAACCCTTTCCCAAATCCCAAATCGTTTAGTGTGGGCGTATAATATTTGAGGACTTTACATCCTAATTTGAAACTTTGGTACGTCATTAGATTCTATGATACAGTCTCTCGTCATTCTTTAAAACAACAACTGTTCTTAAGTTCTACTGATCGCAGCCAAACCATGGCATTATTCGTAAGCGTGTTTTCTTCCCATGCAGCCTAAACATTTTTTTGAACTAAAACTAAGTGTATGCATAGTAACGAACCTAACACTACATAAGTATCTACTACATCTTAAGAAGCAGTGTTGTTATTATGGCTCCGGGCTGCTGATGATGGGAGGTGGTACTTCCCACTTTAGTAGGCTGTTAATAATGAGCGAGATGTTATTTTTATTATCATGGTCATCATCAGGCTATTTTAGTGGTCATGGTGCTGTCTGAGCTATAGTGCTGCTGGAATTACAGGCCCCTCAAATGACGTACCACTGAGCATCCCCGGTACCTAATGATTCACACTTAATTACAACTCAATTATTCATACCCAATGGGTGCCAACTGCCAAGCCAAATGGGATGCTGTTACCAAATTATTCTAACCTATCTAAAATGAGAATCAGGCCTTTTTCATCATTGCGTCTATATTAATATCTCTATATTTATGGTCTTTACCGTAACTTGCATTACTAATATTTAAACATTTTTATTTCATATGGATTTCGAGATACAAAGATTTATCTGTTGTTGGAGCCTGGACACTTAAGAGGATGGATTAAAGTACAAAAAAACTTCAGCTTATAATTGACTAGGTACTAAAAAAAGGTTAGTACCTAATACTTATTTATTATTTCTCGCTCAGTGGGCGGTGGTGCCCTGGACCTTTAGAAGGCGTTGCGTGGAGCTGGTCCGAATAATAATAATAATACCTATGCTACGTAGCTACTGTACCTAAAATTATATAGCAAAGTACCAAAAAATATTGTAAAAGGCTTGGCAATTTTTTCTCACAGAAATTAAGTTGTTTTTTTATAACGAGCATGACACCAGGTTACGAGTACGAGGAGGTGGGCATAATACTTGTGGCGTAGGTAAGTCGGTATAAAAGTATGTAGGAAAGTTAGTAAGCATACATGATTAACCAGCATTCATAGTTGTGTGGGACAAAGTATTAATTATCATCAGACTACTGTCCTACTGCTGGAAGTAAGTAAGTAAGTTTGTATGTTTTGGGTAATCTCCGGAACCGCTTAACCGATTTGAAACATTATTTCACCTGCGTGTAGAATGAACTGTTAGGTATGGTTATGGGTAGGTTTTCCTGCGTTCCTTGCAATTCGCAGGCGAAGCCCGCGCGCAGCTTTATTGTAACTAGGTATATTATGTCAAATAGACGGCGTAGCTTAGGGGCTAGTTTTAGGGTGTGATTAAGTAGTACTATTTTTTTATTGTCTGGTTGTGATAAAGGTAGCTTACATATTATTATTACTATTATGTTTATACTGGTATGGTGGCAAACTAGCATACGGTCTGCCTGGTGGCAAGTGGACACTACGGTGTCTGCTTTTGGGGTTGCGAGCATCCATAGGAACATAATGACAAGCGCGTTGCCGAACCTTTATTGATTTGAGGATTAATTGTGTTGATAGCTAGAGATGAACACGGGCCGGATCACTCTCAACACGTGCCATCCTTGACAGCTCTGCCAACCTTGCTCAGAACCAACGACACATCACCACATATTGCGTTGATGTTGGCTGTTGCGACCCTATGTTCAAATTTCTACATAGATTGGTTCTTCATAAAATTAATATTCACTAATATCATCATCATTATCATCACCATCATCATAATCAGCCCCGCTGATGGGCATACAACTCTTATCAAGAGAGAGAGAAAAGAATACACGTAATAAGCCAATCGAGGACAAACAACGTGTGCTAAGCCGTAGCTTGTAGCAGTATTGTTTCGCTTTCTAGAAGAAATTACTCGTTAGAGGCATGACTCTTGAGAAACAGGAGATTATATAATACTAATTGCCTGCGTGACTCCGCAAAAAATATAACCTTTGTCCATTCCGAAGGTTAACCCCATATAGGTATATACTGGCGAAAGAATTTGAGAATACGGCTTAAAAGTTTCGGTGATGACATACAAATGCACAAACCACACAAACAGTAACTCTTATTAATATTACAGCAGCCCGCGCGGTTTTGCCATGGTATATAATCAGACGGTCTACTCGTATAATATAACCAATCAGAAAGTTCATTCTTCACCGGACGGCTATTTCTGAAGATCCATTATAAGCGTATATGGTGAATGAATTGTTGAAATGGAATGACCAGTTCCTGAAGGTGCCCATTGCCTACATATAAAGCTACAATCTCACAAACTGTTCCCTCTAACTGAGTACGAAGCTTCGTCCGCGTATAGCAAGGAACGCAGGTAACCCGCGGGAGTAAACATAGCCTACCGTCATAATCATAATCATCATTAATAAATATTCGAGTATGTCCATTCTAAAAGGTCAATTCTATCTTTTGGTGTAATACCTACTCGTATTTTTTAAATTTTAAATAATGAGTGATTACCAATATCCCCTACATAGAAACTTTCAAGTCTTATTACTTGACCACCCCATAGACTTTTCCTGTTTACGATATTGGTACAGATTGTCCAATATTACAAGTTTTTAATATCTTAGATGATTGCGTTTTGAACTCTTTAGGTAACAATAATTAGAAAGTACTTCTCATGTAGTACCTTCCCAGTTTGTATGTATGTAAGTATGCTATATCCCTTGCAATGATTAAAAATTTAATTCACTAATTAAGTAGGCTACAGCCACATGGAAAGCGTTATTTATAAAACGGCTTTATTTTCAGATACATTAGTTTAACTAATTATAGGCGAAACTAGGCATCATTGTTATATTATTATCGCATGAGCGAGCGAAGCGAACGAAGTTGTATGCTTGAGCTTGGGCCGATAATCGTTCGTATGTGTCCCGCTTTCCCGCTGTTCTCCTCTACATGTCGCATTTCTCAACCGATTCTCGTGAATTTTTTTGAGCAAGTTCGTCAATTAGATATATATAATTATTTTGTCAAGTCACTTTTTTCGAAATTAAAAATAATATATGTAGTACTACCTATATTATAAAAATAAGACAGGCTCGCGAGTTGTACAGCTCACAGAGCCTCTAGTATAGATTAAGCTAGCTTTATCGAACGAGTGAGCGAAGCGAACCAAGTTGTATGCTTCAGCTTGGGCCGAAAATCGTTTGTCCGGTATCTGTCCCGCTATCCAGCTATTCTCCTCTACAATTGAAAAATATGATTTTTTGTATGTGTCTTGCAAGTTCTACAGCTCACACACCATAGCAGCCAATAGTTTATATTGTAGGTCTACGTATATTATTACGCAGGTCTTGTCAAGGCAGGCCCTGTACCTATGATCGTTTAATAATGATATAGAATACCTATTATGTACCTAGCAATAGCATAAAATGCAATCGTTTTTGTCTACCCTCTGCTTTAACCTGTTTCACTATGATACTATTTGTTTTAGCCTTATCTGATTAAAGAAGAACTCATAAACGAGGTAAGTGTCTTAGCATCATTTGTTATAGGTTCTCTAGAAGGTGCAAAAATATAATGTAGGTATGCATTGGCAGAAGGCCTTTATCAGGTTCTGTTATTGGTATCAATACGAAGCCTCTGTAACTGTACAGCTATCAAAAAAGTATTGTAAACGGTTACGGCCTTTTATTACCCGACTGCCGAAGGAGAGAGTGTTATGTTTTTCGAGCGTATGTATGTATGTATGAATGTGTGTATGTTCGCGGGAGTCCGCTGGATGCGGGTGGCCCAGGACCGGCCATTGTGGCACTCTTTGGGGGAGGCCTATGTCCAGCAGTGGACGTCTTTCGGCTGATATGATGATGATGATGATGTATGTATGTATGTATGTATGTGGGTATGTCTTATTCTTTGACACGGCCTGCAGCCTAAACCGTTTGACGGATTTCGACATGTGAGGTGTTGTTGGATTCCTCTTAATCGTGGGAGTGACATAGGCTTATAATATTTGCAAAAAAGCAGTTAAGTTTTTCGAAAAATGTTTTAATTTCACTGTAATAAATATGGCACAGGGCAACAAAAAGGTCGGCATTATAATTTTGGCACAAGTTAGCAAGTAGATAAGTGAGTAAGTATACAGATAGATAAGTAAGCAGTAACAACCAGCATTAACAACTTCGCACAACAAAGTTTTTATTTTGTGTTAGTCTCCTGGACACGGGACTCCTGTCATGGTTGATAGAACAGGAGTAGTAGCAGTCCCCACGCTGGCGCAGTGAGGGTTGAGGAGTTAACATAAAACTTTTATATATAAAGAAATAGCATTTTGAAGGCGACCTTAGCCAGTTACGGGTTTGAGCTCAGCACTAATTGGTCACATGCAACTGACTATTGTAAATATAATCGTAAGACTGCTTTAGGCAAGATTACCGTGTCTGACGTTTCGCATCAAGATGAACGTTTTCAAAATATTTGACACATCTTTTGAAGCGGAACGCCATCGCATCGCATCGCATCTGTACGCATCACATCACATGCCTGTGCTACCAAATTTACTATGGAGTAGCTGCAGTCGGTATCAAGTAGCGATTTTCTGCAACGGAATTCCACCTCAGATCAGATGGGCAGATCATATTTGAGGGGTTCCGTCGATTCCTCAAGAGATACATTCTAATAAGGCAATCCAAATATTTTCTGAAGTAAAACTAAGTACAGTTTACATCTATAATTTAGGTATTTTCTATAGTACTTAGAGCACGCACTTGTTTTGCATATAGTAAAGAACCTAACACTACATAGTTAAGTAAGAAGTAGTGCTATTATGGGTCTGGTCTGCTGAAAGGAGGTGGTACTTCCCAAGTAGGCTGTTAATAATGAGCGAGATGAAATGTTTACTATCATCGTCATCATCAGCCTATGTAAGTGGTCATGGTGCTGTCTGTGCTATAGTGCTGCTGGACCTTCACGCCCCTTAAATGACGCGCCATTGCGCATTCCCGGTCAATTTGATCTAGCTCGCGTTTTTATATAGATTATTTACCCGGCTGCCTCAGAAGGATGGTTATGTTTTTCGAGCGTACGTATGTATGTATGTATGTATTGTATGGCAACGGCTTGATGGATTTTGACATTATGAGGTGTCGTTGAATTCTTCTTAATCATGGGAATGACATAGGCTACACAATATGTGAATAAAGCAGTTTAATTTTATTGTTCTTTTGTGTTCGCTGTTATTGAGTAAAGTGTTCGAATTTCACCATAAAATACTGAAGTTACTGGTCAAGTAAATTCAAATAGCTGCCAAATATACATTATTGGTTTTAGAAGTGTGTTGTGAATGAAGATCATACTATCATAGTTTAAGAGATTGGTTGATATAATAAATGTAGGTATTTCTAGAGGAGATGCGGATGGCGCCGGATCGGTCATTTTGGCACTCTTTGGGGGAGGCCTATGTCCAGAAGTGGACGTCTTTCGGCTGATATGATGATGATGATGACGATTGTAGGAGATTTGGGCTTAAAACCTGACTGTGGTAAACGAAATACTATGTGGGAGACATAATTATGCAGTATGGTTAAGGGTTAAATCAATCGGATAGGTAGTAGTGTCATGTGTCGACTTTGGGTTTGAAATAATCAAGACGCTTGAAGGTTGCACGTTTCTTTTGCAATCATTCCTAGTAACACAGTATTAACTACTGTTAGTGTTTCCTAACAGTAGTTTTTTTTTCTACTGTAATCTTTATGTTCTGTTCCGATTTTTTTAGAGGTGTGCAATAAAATACAATATTTATTAAATATTTATATTTGTATATCTTCTAATGACATTATAGGTCCAGATGCCTAGGTAGGTCTACCTATGATCGGCATGAAGGTAAGTTTGCTTATGCATAATGAATTCGGTCCAATTTTTGTAATTTGGTCAATAAAGTTTTTGGAAAGTTTAAAAATGTTTTATTGTAGCTTGTCAGTAGTTTCTGTTATGCGGCGCTAATATGGTTGCGGTAAGATAGCAAAACTCGAATACCTATAAGTTAGAAAGCACGGTCTCAAGTCATTCCCTTTGTACAGTTTGTACCCATATAACTACCAGTTTCAATATGGGTAGGTTTTTGCTTCTGTTACCATTGGCCGTGGCCATGGAAGTTGATTATCTATACGAGTAGAAGTTTTTGTTCAGTCGCCATAACATATATCGGAGCAAACAAGCACGTCACAAACATCGGAACACACCTCCATTTTCAAGGCATTAGGGTGCATGTGCTGATATTTTTGAACACCTATATTGTACCTATCTATGTGATGGCGACTGTTCGTGTAAATACCTACTTTCTTTATAAGTTATAATGCGAGTGGTTAATTTAACTTCACATGTTATGTACAGTCGCCATCACATACATCGGAGGAAACAAGCACGTCACAAACATCGGAACACATCTCTATTTTCAAGGCATTAGGGTGCATGTGCCGATATTTTTGAACATCTATGGTGTATCTATGTATGTGATGGCGACTGTACAAATTGTTTCGTTATTTCAAGGATATTTTTGTTTGCCCGTGTTACTGTTAGTAACGGCAGGAAGTATTTAAAAGAAAGTAAGTTAGAGCTGAGGAGTCCGCTGGATGCGAGTGGCGTAGGGCCGGTCATTTTGGCACTCTTTGGGGAGGCCTATGTCCGGCAGTGGACGTCTTTCGGCTGATATGATGAAGTTAGAGCTAAGCCTAATTTAGTTACTTTTAAAAATGTTTTCTGAAAAAATTGTGAAATGAACAAAGTGATCCGCCATTCTATAATCCGGATGACAGTGGAGTGGTTCACTTCTGGTTTTACAAAATTATTTAATTATAGATCTTTATGTTAATACGTAGTTTTTAAATTGTACCTACTTTTTTATAACTAATGAGCAGTTATTACAGGGTCTTCCCAGGAATTTCCGTTAACTTCGGCATATTGTAGAGTACATTCACAAAAACAAAGTAGCATAATTATTTCTTGAGAAAAAAAACGATTTTTTTCTACTTTTGTACAAAATAATTTCATTTAACATGAACGGTTCTTTGTCTTAATTTACAAGGGTCTCGAAACATATGAAATAAAAAATATGTAATATCGAACGAACTCACTTTGTAAACCTTCTTGTAGTGTATAGGAACCTTACAAAATGTAAAAAGCTGATATGAAGTCATAGTTAAGAGCCACTTATACCGGTTAAATCTTTAAAACTGATAAATTTAAACATTGAATATCTTGATAACTGTTAAGGGTTAAGATACTACTTTCTTGGAGAAATTAACTTTATTTGATCTATACTATGCCCCCTGGCAATTAACGGAAATTGTCATGACCACGTTGTAGGTATAGTAAAGTTACGTTACTAGGGGACAAAATGTTAGGTATACGACACGAAAATAGGACCATTAAAAATTATGCCATCGGATATAGATAGATTTTTTTAGATAGGTAGATTTGTGTATGATTCTTCTTCTTCTTTGCCCAGCCCATTTCCCATTTTAGATGGGGTCGGGCCTCCTCGTACGTTGGCGCCAGGATATTCTATCCTGGGTTGTCGATGTAGTCAGGTTAAGTGTCCTCATCTCTTTTTCGACATTGGACCGCCACGTTGCAGGTGGTCTTCCTCTTCCTCGGGGGTGATTTGGGATGCTCAGGGTTTTCCTCACGGAGTAGTTCTCATCTCGTCGCATAATATGTCCATACCATCTCATCCTGCTTTCTTGGAGTTTTTCCGTGACCGCATGCAACTTTGAACGAGCCGCGGACATATTCGTTCCGGATCTTATCGAGGCGTGTGACACCGCCAGCCCACCTAAGCATTTTCATAAGATTTGTGTATGATTGTCCCGTAATATTTATTATTATTATTATATAGACCCAGGTGAAACATCTGATATATCCGTATAACAACCTCCATGGCTAGAAGGTAGTATTATAGGCAAAAAAATACCCATATAAGAACTGGGGCAGATTTCATAACAACTTTGTAACTACTATTACAAGTGGAAGTCTCTTTTCAACTCTCTTTACAAGAAAGTGGCTTCCGCTTGTAATACAAGTTACAAGTGGTTATTAGAAAACATTCTGGGGCCCGTTTGAAAAATGCTCGTAACTACTATAATACGAACGAAAGCCTATTTACAACTTCTTAAAAATGTGCTTTCGCTTCTATACGAGCCTTCGTGAAATGGAGCCCAGTACGGTTATCATAAGACGGCGCGCCAACTCTCTCGATTTTTCTCGCACTATCCGTCTCATTCTTATTAGAAAACTTAGAAAGAGACGTATAGTGCGAAAAAAATTGAGAGAGCTCGCGCGCCGTCTTGTGATAGCCGTGTTGGGGGGCTTGTAGCTTGTAACTTGTAATACAAGCGGAAGCCTCTTTACACCTCCTTAAAAAGTGGCTTTCGCTTCTATTCGAGCCTTCGTGAAATGGAGCCCTGGGGGGCTGTAACTTGTACTTTATACAAGCGGAAGTCTCTAATAAAAGAATTTGAAAGAGGCTTCCGTTTTTATCACAAGTTACAAACCTTTGAGGAACTCTCTGTTCTACCTAGTTACATTGTAGTTACATTTTTATTCCAAGTCGTTAGGCAAAAAAGTCTCACTAGTTACCTACATTAAAATAAGATTTCTGATAAATAATGTAACTACTTGAAATAAAAATGTCTATCTTGTTACATAAATGTAGCTACTAGTACAATGTAACTAGGTGGAATAGAGGGTGAGAAACAGGCCACTGGTAGTATTATTGTGTCAAACCGTGTCAGGGAATCTGAACGAAGTTCAGATAAATCCGTCTCTATCGCACTTATTGCATAAATTAACTCTGGCTCATGCTTTTCGAGTTTGACCCAACACGTATTACGCCGCATTACAGTGCATGCGTACGCACTGAGCAAACTTCCTATCTCACTCTTACAAATTGCGTATATAAATGAGACGCGTCATTCCATTGATACGTGCTTAGTTCGTACATTTGTCAGATACTGACCAAAAAGTCAAACTATATGAGGAAAACGTGTTGTACGGTCAGCCTTACAAGGGTATTTACACCTTCGTACAGTGTCGCATTAAACGTCATCTTAAACTGCCTTAAGAAGTTGTCAAACGAGTGAAAACGACAAGATACTTCAGCAACTTATGAGGCCGACTGTACAAATTGAAAATAAAAGATTCCTTATGCCTTGATCACACGCACCGAGCAAACGGGCGAGACTGCTCTCGGCCGAGTACTCGGTGCGTATAACATGGCGAGTGACTGTTTATACGCACCGATTACTCGGCTGAGAGCACTGTCTCGCCCGTTTGCTCGGTACGTGTGATCAAGGCATTAAGTCCAGGCCTCAGAGCAAGGAATAATTTTTACTTGATCTGAGGTCCAGGCAATGAAATGAGAAAAAAATACAAATTTGGAAATAATTTATAATAGCAGATTTTTTCTTTGTAATGGATACATTATCAATTAAATAGTTACCTAGCGACAAAATCCAACAAAATTTCAGACATAAAAAAATGATAACTTAACTAGCTTCTGAAAAGTCAGAAAAAATATGAATTAATGGTTTTACTTTTATTTTGGTTCATTTACATTTGCTTTATAATATTCAAGATAAATAATGAAAAAAAAACAAAAAGACAAAGACAAAATATTTATTTGTAACAACACATGTATTAACAATTCATGTTTTATTTAAATCTATATAAATACCTACTTCCAGATGGAAAGTTTGTTGGATTATTGAATAAAGCATCTATGAATAATGTTTTAAAATGATGTAAAGAAAAAAAAAACGCTATTATAAGTTAATGTTTTTCAAAACCGTATTTTGCCTGGAGTATAAAGCCCGTGTTACACTGGCGTGACCTGGGCGCGGCGGTCAATATTACGAGTAAACTTGTCGTTAGCTGTCTAATTTACTTTTGACCGCTACCGCAGGCCGCGCCAGTGTGATTCAGGCCTTATGGGCTCTAAAGGTGCGGTACACAGTCAATTGACGACCGCTTTAGCCTAGTTGGTAGTGACCCAGCCTACGAAGCAAGAGGTCCTGGGTTCGAATCCCGGTAAGGGCATTTATTTGTGTGATGAGCACGAATATTTGTTCCTGAGTCATGGATGTTTGTCTATATCAGGGGTCGGCAACCTTTTAGGTTATAGGAGCTAAAAAAATATACGCGGGCCGCACTTCTTAATTATTTGTGACTTAAGCAGGCAATTCCAAAATTCTGAATTCAACGACCTTTACATACAGAACAGCCAGGGAGGCTCGCGGGCCGCAAGCAGGGGCCTCGCCTGTTGCCGACCGCTGGTCTATATCGTCGTGTAGTACCCATAGTACAAGCTTTGCTTAGTTTGGGACTAGATTGATTTGTGTAAGATTGTCCGCGAATATTTAATATAATTTAATTAATGCAACAGTGTGGGCAATTATTGCTCAAAATATTGACATTGTAAGCTCACCTTAACCGCTACACGCGTATTGAAACCCTAATCCATGACATGGGGCCTATAATAATATTATATAAGTATATGCGACAATATTTTAACAACAACAGAGATACCAATAGGTAGGTACGTTGAATTATTTAAACAATTACCTTTTTAATTTAAATTTTCGAGCGTGGTTCTACCACTGTGTGGAGCCAGCATTATTATTACTATATAATTAAGGTACACCGCTACCCCCGCCACACGGCAAGTAGCTGAACTATTTGAAATACTAGCTGATTGAAGTTTAGTGTCTAATAACTTATTCTACCATGTACAAGATGTCACTCTTGTAAATATAATTCGCAATTATGTAAGAAATTGAATAATATTACAAATAAAACTGTTTTAACCGATTCACGTCTTTCATTGTATTGATTTACTACTAGAACAAGTTTTATTCTTCATTACTCGCACTTGTTTTTATTCCGCATTGTGTTCTACCAAGCATTTCGTCCACGTGTTCTCTCATCAACTTCCACTTGTAATTGAATATACTTACGTAAGGATTTTGGGGTAAAGGTTCTCGTGTGGGGTAATCCACGTACGTAACAAACTATCTGTGTGTCAAATTACATCCAAACTCTTTTACCCATTCTTTCGTGATTGAGTAACAAAATCTACGAACATTTAAACATACAAACTTTCACATCTGTAGATAATGTGAGTAAAATTACTTTATCCCTCCGAGTACGCCTAAACACGAAACTACGCGGGGCTTTAGCTACATACTGAGATTAACTTATTCCGAGTCACGGCGTAATGCATGGGCGTGCTACGTGTAGGTACTTACGCGCTGAATCGCTAAACTAAGAGTTAGTCTAATAAGGTACTTATCGTGACATGTATAAATAGGTATATTTTTAAGAATGTTTAATTTTATCCCAGTTTCACAATTTACTTGAACCGATTTAAGTGGTATAAGAAAAAAGGTACTTAGCCGAACTATTGTACCTGTAGACATCAGCCCCAGTAGTCTTACTAACCTTACTCTTTTATTCCTAGGCGCAGGACAAAATGGAAAAAACAAATCCATTTAGTCCTACGATTTACACAAAATCTCTGACCATCTAAACATACAAACTTACACATTATGAAATAAATTAAGTAAGTAGTCCCATTTTTTTGTACCTAATGTAACCCCAGTTTACGATACTAAAATTCGCGTATCTGGTTAATTTCGATGCTAAATCGGGTCATGTGTATATCTGGTCACTAAATTTGCGTTGGGGCAATACATTTATTCGTATTCTTATTCTTAAGAAATATAAAGTTCGTGTGGTCCGATCAGTAGGACTACGCGGAATTACAATTTCCTAATAGTCCGATTAATCGGAACAGCAGGAAAAAAAAATCCATGTCGTCCGATCGTAGGACTACGCGGAATTGCAAGTTCTTGTAGTCCGATTAATCGGACCAGCAGGAAAAAAAAGTTCATGTCGTCCGATCAATAGGACAAAGCAATCGGACCACGTGGCCACAGGGAAAGATTGTCATTATGACGGTCGAGATACGGGACGTCACGGAGCTCGAGCGTTTTCTCCCTCTAACAAGCAACATTAAAACTGCAGTTGTAGCTTCGTAACTTTCTGAGATATTTGGCTGGGATTTTTGTTATTGGGCATATTTTTTGCCTTCTTTCTTTTGGAGTAGGCAGTGGCGTAACGTGGGGGAGGCAGCCCCAGGGGGCATACGAAAGGGGGCGACGGATAAGGAACATAACGAAAATATATTTCATTGCATGGAGGCGGCGAATTTCGGGTCAGTCCCGGGCGGCGAAAACCCGCGCTACGCCACTGGGAGTAGTCACAGTGTTGACTAATTTTGGTTTTCATAATAAACTTTGAAATGTCCAGTATAAAGAGAGCTCCAAATGGCTCAACAATAAAATCCGTGACTGTACCTAACTATTAATAAAATTGGAGTCCGCAACCCTATTACCTATAGGTACAAGTAACCAGATACGTGTCTGACTACATGCTCCACCGAACATTCGACGCGACAAGCTACCGAGACGACATCGCGCTAGCGCGTACGGAGAAGGAAGTGCCGCTCGGAAGGACCATCAAACGGGTTATCATCGAGAGGTGGTTTCCGAGCGTCACTCGCGCGCAGGTCGCCGGCTGGGGGTTAGTGGACGTAGGTTACATGCTGTTTTCAGTCACTATTATCCATACGTAATATTATAAATGCGAAAGTAACGCTGTCTGTCTGTTACCTTTTCACGCTTAGAGCGCTTTCACATATAGGCGTTTTTGTGGCGCGACCGTAGCGCTTCTAAGTCGCGCTAGCGCGACCACAGGTGTATATGAATATAAGGAGATCGGACATGCCGGCCGATTTGTATTGAGTACGCCTGTCGCAAGTACATTAACCCACACAAAACCCAAATAATTGACAAGACAAAGCACGCACACATCTAAAACACACACACATGTATTACCTACGCTCTTATTGGACAATACACGCATGATGCGCGTGTCAGATCAGGCATTTTGGGAAGAAACGTAATATTCTCTGCGATCAGCACGCGTGCACAGTATGGCAGAGTATGCCCATTGAGCTAACAACTGCGACGCGGCCGCCGGCGGCTTGTCCTCTCTCTAGTATTCTATGCTCTGAGAGCGCGACTCACGCGACAGTCGCGCGACGGAAGCGCGACTGCAGGGCTGTTATTCGCTACGCGTTAATGCGGCTCACCCTTCCGGTCACCCGTTACGAAACTAGACCTTTACCTACGCTTAGTTACTACGCATCGCGGTGTCAAGGTATAATTGTGGGTGAGCGTTGAGGTGAGCTTAAAACAAGTTACAGAATAGTGGGGCAGAGCTCCGAGCTAGCGGTGGCAGATACTGTGAAGCGCGGCTGTCGCTAGCGACGGCGTAGCGACTTAGCCGCGCTACTGCCGCTGTAATTTGAAGGGATTCGTTGTGCAGCGCTTCAGTCGCGCGACAAAAACGCCTATATGTCAAAGCGCTCTCGCTGAACCGATATTGTACGGCCATGCGTAAGGCGAAAAATAAATAACTTTTTTGTTCGCAGCCAGATGGTGCTGCCCGACGCAAGCGCAGCGGCTGCGTTCAGTTTTAATTTAAGGCCGTGTCGCACGTACAGCAGAGAACGTGGCACTCAAATGGTCTCGCCGGAAGACCAGCGCTGGCTCGATTACGCTGAGCCGGAACCATTTCGCTACAAACAGATAGTTTTTAAGTTCTTAAGTCGTAAAATAGTTGTTATAAGTAATATTTTGTGTCTGTCTGTCTGTTTGTAACGTATAAATAATTTCCTTGTTTTCTCCTGCTCACAAAATTTCACGAGAATCGATTGAGAAATGCGACCTGTAGAGGAGAACAGTTGGACATCCGCCGGACGTCGGACAGAGATGGGCCCGACCACATGTCTACGGGGCCGCACTGCAGACATGTGGCCGGCGGCGGTAGCTGCAACGTAGACAATAATGGTTGGTGAGACTCCCACATGGCGTGGTTGTCATTTCGATTGGAGAAATTACCCGGTTAATGAACCAGTCGGCCGGCAGGACGCACAACTGCTAGGACCAGAGCAACTGCAATGGCTGCCGCAATCAATCAAGCCCGGCGGGATTTGTACCAGATTCAGAATGTCGCCCGGGATGATATGTGTTGAGAACGTCATTCAGAATCGCCCAACGCAGTAAGTTTCCTTGGCTGATATTCGGAACGCGCCAATGCGCCTCACCTCAGCAGTCACCTCACCCGTCAGGCCTATCGCAACTAAACCTCTACCTACGCTCAGTTACTACGAATCGCGGCGTCAAGATTCATTTAACCTTTCGATGCCCAGGAATTTTGCAGTTCAGAAAGTACAGGAACCCAGGGTCTCGATCGATACCAATAGACGACTAAAATGACCTTAAAATTGTGACGCATTTTTTAGAATTTTTTTTAACCAATCACAAGTAAGTTATGGATAAAGGTCTCTTAAAGCTTGAGTTTCATTATGTTCAAAAAGCACGTGAAACAAGCAAAAATAGACTTGATTATGGGGGGAAAAGGTAGAAATTCGGGAGCAAGACGCCTGTCATCATATGATGACACTGGGCACCCATGCACTTTTACGCCCGTCATCACTAGATGTCTCTGGACACCAAACGGTGAGGCTTTTTTTTATATATTTATTGGTGAGCGTAGAGGTGCGCTTATAGTACATTACTTACCTAGGGCGGTTAAACAAAGAATGTCTCAGATCGCAGGTATTTGACGCCCGAGCCGAAGGCAAGGGCGATAAATATGCGCTCTGAGGCTTTCTTTATTACCGCCCGTGGTGAGTACACAATTTTACGTCTCTATCTGGCCAGAAAGTGGGGTGTTCCGCACGCATAGCGTGCGGTAATTCCTACTTTATGGCGAGGTATGACGTAAAAACAAGTTACAGTACAGAGGGGCTGGTCTGCGAGCTGCGAGATTATGATGGTTGCAACTTTTAATCCCCGACGCAAAAAGAAAAGTGTTATAAGTTTGACGTGTCTATGGGTGTCTGTGTATCTGAGTGTATGTGTGTCTGTCTGTGGCATCTTAGCTCCTAAACGAATGGACTGATTTTAATGCGGTGTTTTTGTCCAAAAATTGACATGACGTGATCGAGATGGTTCTTAGCTACATTTCATCAAAATCAGTTCAGCCGGTTTTGAGATATTGTCGATATTGAACTTCGAAATTTCGGGGGCTTTCCAACTTTTCTAAGTTGTTAGTTATATCACACGTTGTTAACCCTTTAACCGCTTTGAATTTTTCATCGGGCGTGCTCGTGTCGCCAATGTCCTGTCAAAAACAAAGCAAAACTTTGTCGTATATATCAGACGCGGCGAAATGAGCTGGATATTTTTTGTCTTATAAATCAGACTATGGCGGTTAAAGGGTTAATAATGATAAGACATCCGTCACTCTGGCACTCGCATAGGCACTCGTTAGAACGTGACGGACATCTTAACCACTGCGATAAGTGAAAGGGCAACAATCATACGCCCGCTGCACGGCTATCACAAAACGGCGCGCGAGCTCTCTCGATTTTTCTCGCACTATCCGACTCTCTCTTATTAGAAAACTTAGAAAGAAACGTATAGGTCTAGAAAAATTGAGAGAGCTTGCGCGCCGTTTTGTGATAGCCGTGCGTGTATATCTAATCGTACAACCTTATAATATTGTATCTATTGAGCCCGTAGCTACTGTTGAGTATTGATCCCTTCATTATTACGCCTCTCCTCTATCCTGTGCTAATCACAACCAGTGTTTGACTACTTGCCATCCAGCAGATACTACTTAATACTTAAGTTACATTTTCACCACATTTGCTCGTAATAGGCTTCATAGCGCGCAGGCGCAAGGCGCTACAATAATCTATATTACGCTAATTGTTTTTTCTTCAATCGTATCTTCGAACGTCAGCAAGCAAGCTTTAATTTTTACTCATGTGTTTCCTCGCAAATGTGATTAAAAACATTGTGTGTGACACGGGCGGTAAGAATAGGGAACATTACTGCAATGTTCTGCCGCCAGAGGCAGCACTACCACTAATAGTAAACCAGTATAGGAATATAGGCAATCACACACACATGCACAATAGATTGTCAAATGAGTGACAAGGATGCTTGCATAGACAATACCGCAAGTGGGAACGAGACCTACGAAAAGTTTTCGTAATGTAATAGTATAAAGACGGCAAAGTATATTATCTTCCTACAAACGCACCGCGCGCGGCTTGTATGTGTGCGTTTCTCAGTTTCTCAGTGCGAAACAATCGAGATTTTGTTTGAGTGCGCGTGCGGCGACGCATAGATAGTATAGCGCACACATACAAGCCGCGCGCGGTGCGTTTGTAGGAAGATAACATACTTTGCCGTCTTTATACTATGGTAATGTTCCCTATTGTACAAACTCAACAAAGCGCTCCGCCAGACTCGCGTTCGTATCCGTTGCATAAACTATTGTTGTTTTTCGCACTTAACGCAAATAAATAAGATTTAATTTAATTTAATTTAATTGACCAGTGGCGACTCGGGGTCCGCTCTTATGCTGAACTTCGTGCAGCAAATCGGAATGGTGTCCTTCAGGCACCCGAAGATCACCCAGCTCATCATCTACACCAACGTGTCCTATTACTACGACTGGATAAAACGCAATGCACGGCAGCTCGGTTGTATACAGGATGTGTAAACAATCAATTAAATTATTATGATTAACAATGAAAGACATTTTATTACAATGACATGAAAATCATGTTATTTGATAATGGTAGCTTTTAAATTGTTTGAAAAAAGCAATGAAAGATTTTCATTGCTTTCTTCAAAATAAAATATTCCAGCTGCTGAAATGACAGGACGTATTTACATTTTTTACATTTCTTTATTGAAAGCGCAAGCGAAACGGACGAAGTTCTCCGTTTCAGCTTGGGCAAAATTTATTTCGTATGTCCGGCTGGTGTCTCCTCACAGGTCGCATTTCCGTTTCTCGTGACATGTTGTGAGTAGGTTCAATAATTACGAGTGTTTAAGCAATAGTTTTTGGCAATTCAGTTTCCAGAAAATAAAAAAAAAACGAAAAAAGACAGGCTTGTGAGTTCTACAGCTGAAAGAGCCACTATAGTTTCTAAAGGCGTGTCCGCTGCGCCAAAAAACTAACATAACATGTTAGCAAAACATGTTTAGGTACAGTTGCACGTCCATTGCGACTATGGGTGGAGTGAACGATGTATTGTTTGTCACTTTTCTTTTGACATCTGACATCTGTCATCCCAGTACAATTCATTCCATGACAAAACATGACCCCCTCCCCCGCAGACGAACGCGGGGAATGTTTTCCATCCGTGACGGAAAACATGTTTCTATGTTTGTAAACAAAAAACATGTTGGCCACTCCCCTTTTCTGTTCGAAAAACATGTTAGATGTTTGCAAACACCGAAGACGCGGCTTAATACGATGAATCCACGAATCGAAGACGAACGTTAACGTGAACATTTCGTACATGCGATACTTTTATATCCGACCGTACCTTTATCTATACCTTGTACGACGAGAACAAATAAAGTGCAACAATAAAGGGCAACCACACAGGGCTGTGTGCAATATTAATAGAAATAGAAACTGGTCATCTTCAAGGTTGTCAACCCATGCAAAAACGCATAGAACATAATGACGTTTGTCCTCATGGCTAGCTGAAAACCCGATAAGCTACATGTCTCTTTCTAAATGTTCTTATTAAAAAGAAACGAATAGTCTATATCGCGCGGTCTTGTGTTGAGACGGTAGGCAGAGAGGTTGATCTAACCTTATAAGTAATTTATGTTAGCTGCATGTATATGGCGAATTTTATGCGCACCGATATGTCCTCGATTACTTGAATTGAAATAAGCAGGCCAAGACATTTGATTATTTTAGCTACGTCCACGAATATTGGTTAGCAAGAAACGCGCCAAGTTGCGGTAAAACAGCTTTTAAAAATAAATAAAGTTTAAAAAAGTAAGGATTAAAAAAAGTAGGTAACAGTAAAAGGTATGGACTTACAATTATTAATAGACCCTATCCTAATCATAAATAATATTCGCTCAATCTGTCGTGAATCATAATCATGAATAGTTGGTGGGCCAATCTCCGAGCGTTTGAACCGCTCGGTTTTAAAGTCATTGTCGGCTCAAGATTATTTCAGCAGAGGTAAAACATACCGCGGAAACTTAAATCAAAAAAGACTGAGCACCGGTATTGGCTTACGTTTTCATCAAAAGTGGACTCTGATATTCGTCGCTTTTAATAGTATTTCCTGGAGACGACAATGACGAAAAAAAAACGCCTTAAAAACGCTGAATATTCGCCCTGGTACGAAGAATACCCGTAGGGGTCAAATTATAACTGCGTCGAGTGT
The DNA here is from genome assembly GCA_963854355.1 of Epinotia brunnichana. Lineage (NCBI taxonomy): Eukaryota > Metazoa > Arthropoda > Insecta > Lepidoptera > Tortricidae > Epinotia > Epinotia brunnichana. The sequence goes on from OY977952.1 coordinate 18,977,809, forward strand.
AGCACTGATTCTCACGGATATTTTACCAAGGTGCATTCATTATTTTAATTTTTAAAATACTTACGCGTAGATAACGAAGTAAAGTAGCGTAACGAGGCGTGTCGTTTCCTTGTGCGCACAAAAATATATGTCACTTTGATTTGTCATATTTTAGTAACATACCTAGCCCACCGAATCGCTAAGGGCGAGGCACATTGCACGTAGAACTGATGGCCGTTGGGGCAGAAAGGTTCTCGAGTGGCGACCACGTACCGGAAGGCGCGGCGTTGGTAGGCCTCCCACAAGGTGGACTGATGACCTGGTAAAGGTCGCGGGAGTCCGCTGGATGCGGGTGGTGCAGGACCGGTCACTTTGGAACTCTTTGGGGGAGGCCTATGTCCAGCTATATTTTAAATATTTGACCCTGGCAATGACAAATATAGCTGCTGGAGCTGTCAATATAATTGCCAGTGTCAGTTTACGACGGGTTTTTAAGATATTTTTTAACCGACTTCAAAAAAGGAGAAGGTTATATGTTCCACTGTGTGTATTTTTTTTTTAATGTATGTTCGCCGATTTCTGCGTCAATTGTGGACCGATTTCCAAAATTCTTTTTTTATTCGAAAGAATAATATTCCTGAGGTGGTACCATTGTCACCAAGTTAGGATCTGATGATGGGATCCAAGGGAAATTGAGGGCAACCCTCAAATTTTATAGGCACGCGTGTAGTGATTTCGGTATTTTCTATTATAACTCATGTATTTACCCTTGGAAATCGTAATTTTGGTGATGTGGAACTGATGATGAAGACCACAGATGACTTATGGAACTCCTCAAAGATGTGATGTATGTTCGCCGATTTCTGCGTCAATTGTGGACCGATTTCCAAAATTCTTTTTTTATTCGAAAGAGTATATTCCTGAGGTGGTCAGGATCTGATGATGGGATCCAACGGAAATTGAGGACAACCCTCAAATTTTATGGGCACGCGTGTAGTGATTTCGGTATTTTCTATTATAACTCATGTATTTACCCTTGGAAATCGTAATTTTAATGAAGTGGAACTGATGATGAAGACCACAGATGACTTATGAAACTCCTCAAAGATGTAAAGTACGTCAAAGATTCTGACATGATTCCGTTGAAGTAGCAACTAATGAAGTGTTAATTCTGAGATCCTCATCGACAGAACTCCTCAAATATTATCAGCCCACATATAGCGATATGGGTTTTTTCTGTAATAATCAACGCATTTGCTCTCGTTAAGCAGTTCATGTGGTAAATTGGAAAAGAAATGTGAAAATTTTCACCATGTGGCTTGGCGAAGTACTGAATTGAAGTCGGTTTAAACTTTGTTTTTAAAGTAAATTATTTGTAATATGAGACGGATCAAGGAAAGTGTCTCATTCGCCGTCCTAAACCCAAAACGTAAGTGAGGAAACTGTTTATATTTTTCAAAAATAATTGATGAAGCTGACAAGTCTGCAACTTTTTTCTGGTGCTAAGGAAGGTTATTCCTATCACCAAAAAACAAATCAGACACTTCTAAAATTTTCATCCATTCCCCATTATTTGAAAATACCCAGCTCATTCCCAATTGTGTACCCAATTAGCGTGAATCGTCAAACAAAAATTAACGCAGTCAGTTTTTTTCAAAATTTAAGCATATGAATGAATATGAATGAATGAATGAATATGTTTATCATCGCATATATTCGTCACAAAACTGACACTGAGTTAAGTTTTATTAGACGACTCACGCTAATTGGGTACCTACACAAATTTTTGACAATGCAAATATATAAAGTGCAACCGAGGATTCCACAATTCAACCCGGACCCACCTCGCCATAAAAGATAAATGAGACATGTTTCGCGAACTTGGCGGTGCTCTGCCGCGCGGCCCGGATCGAGGCCGTGCGCGGGCGCAAACTGGTTCGCAACGGTACCGCGGGTCAGCCACCTTACACCCTGACACTGTCACTGTCAACAGCACCCAAATAGCCAAATCACTATCATTAGTACATTACCTACATTAGAATATATTAAACTTACCTGTGGCATGGTCGAGGCGGATCTGCGCGAACTCCAAATCAGATCTGCAATCGGTAAAAGTTAGCGATAAGACCGCCTGCTGTTTGGTTCTACTTGTATTGATTATGTATTTTCCCCTCACTGCCTCGGAAAGCCGTCTTTTATCCTTTAAAACCAGTGAGCATAAACGCATTTTATCCACTAGTGGGCAAAGTAATTTGACCTTGGAGCGTATCTCATGTATTGTATCTCATGAACCGTGATAGTTAGACAGTTGAAATGGTCACAGATGATGTATAACAACAAATACAATAAACAGAATAAAATAAATATTTAAGGGGGCTCCCATACAAAAAATCTTTTCAGAATTGCTTGTTGCCTTCACCAGGCGAGATGGGTCTCAAAATGTACCTATGGGAAAACTAAAATCCGACTCGCACTTGACCAAAATTAAAAAAAAAATGTTATTTTTATACGAGGGTGCTAATTTATTACTTATTTAAATTAAATAAAGTTGTTCTGCATGTTGCACTTTCCTCGCTACAGTGAGTAGGTGAAAAGTGTTGTGTTACACACGGGTGCAAATTTATTTTACTTTTCGTGTGTTGAAACACTCGCGGGTAAAATACAACTTTGCACCCTTGTATAACAAATAACTATGTTTATTGAGGTGTGGTTAAAGCGTATTTGTATTGTATTGTTAGCCCAGATCCGAGAATAATTTACTTTAAAAACAAAGTTAGATGCGACTTCAATTCAGTACTTCGCCTTATTTGAAGAGATCCCTGGATTTCTTCAGGATCCCATGATCAGATCCTGATCTGATGACCATGAGACCACCTTGGAAGCATACATACCTACTCGTAATGGGGAATGGATGAAAATTTTAGAAGTGCTTGATTATTTTTTTGGTGATAGGAATAACCTTCCTTAACACCAGAAAAAAATTGCAGATTTTTCAGGTGCGTCAATTATTTTTGAAAAATATAAACTGTTTCCTCACTTACGTTTTGGGTTTAGGACGGCGACTGAGAAACTTTGCTTGATTCGTCTCATATTACAAAAAATATTTTGAATATCTGACCCTAGAAATGACAAATATAGCTGCTGCAGCTGTCAATATCATCGCCAGTGTCGGTTTACCACGGGTTTTTATGATATTTTTTGTAATATGAGACAAATCAAGGAAAATGTCTCATTCGCCGTCCTAAACCCAAAACGTAAGTGAGGAAACTGTTTATATTTTTCAAAAATAATTGAAGCACCTGACAAGTCTGCAATTTTTTTCACAACACCAAAAAAAAATCAGGCACTTCTAAAATTTTCATCCATTCCCCATTAGAAAGGTCAAGCAAAAAAAACCCCAAATCGGTCCAGACCTCTTTGGGTACCTAATCGAGGAAATACATAAACATTAAAAGAGTCCGACTAATTAAGAACCTGCTACTTTTTTGAAGTCGGTTATAAATGGCGCACTCTCGTGTCGGATAGCGTTTTTAAGGCGTTTTATTTTCTCATCATTGTCGTCGACAGCAAATCTAAATACTATTAAAAGAGACAAATATCAGAGTCCACTTTTGATGAAGACGTAAGCTAATTCCGGTACTTACCGAGTCTTTTTTGATTAAAGTTTCCGCGGTATGTTTTACCTCTGCTGAAATAATCTTGAGCTGACAATGACGTTGGATGATTCTACGAGCGTTCCAACCGCCGTCAGTCCGCTGGTCGCATTATTGTCAAAATTCTTGCAGATTTCCATTACCTTTCCGAGTAATTTTGTAGTAGTCCTGGACTTGTTAAAAATACCTGAACATGCCATATATGCCAGTTTGCCGGTACATTGACAATAATTCGACCAGCGGACTGACGGCGGTTGGAACGCTCGTAGAATCACCCTTAGAACCAAGCGGTCCAAACGCTAGGAGATTCGGCCGAGAGAGAGAAAGTAAGTAAACTTACCTGCTCTAAAATCCTAGATGTGAATCCTGGGGGCTTATCATCTTATCTTATCTAGGTGAGGGCCCTTTCGGATGCACTTCGACCCAGTGGGATCTTTTGTGCATTTGCCCTCTATTTTATGCCTGCTCCCAGGCTTATCATGGTTGACATTTTATCATTATCGTTGTGAATATTTTATCATTATCGTTGTGAATAAGACATCTGGTTCTCTCGCACTGGCATGCTTGTCAAAACATGAGCGGTTCAGATTCAGATTTTTATTGCGTTCATGTTGTAACAAAATAGGTCTTAAGGCTAATAGGCGTAGTTCTAAATAAATATTCTAAATACATTCAATTTTTACATTAAACATTATTTATTACAATTACCAAATTATTCCACAATATTGAATTTAGGTTATTAGCGGTCTTCAAGGACCCTCCACAATTTTCCTCGGCGATACATGACCAGATTTTTGAGCTGACTTCTCCAGGCATCCCAACAATTCTTTGACATATTCTTCAGTATATTCTGTTGCGGTAACTACCTTGGTATTGTATACCTGCCAAAGATCAATGCATGAATTGGTAGCGTACTAACTACGATCTAACGTTAACGAAACGTAAAGCGCAGCCAGCATGAGTGATGTGTAAGTACAGCAGCAGAAGTAGCTACTACTCGTAGTACCTAGTGCTAAAAGTAATAAAGGCGCTTTCAAAATAATAAAGGCGCTTCGAGACGATCCAGCACGGCAGTGCAACTCGCAGTAAGCCGCGTAGGAGATAGGGTGAGATAGGGGCATGACTGAGCTTCGAGCTTCGCTGTCTTGCTATATCTTATTACTTGCAGGACCGTGTGGATACGGCTTTCGGCTCTTTTCCGTCAGGACAGGACTAAGCGGATTTGCGGTACCATACATACTATATTACACATAACATAGCTTCAAAACTTAGCTTTGCTGACTTGTATCGTAACGTAGCAAGCTAAGAGCTTGTGCAGATAATTTTTCGGCTGATATGATGAAAAATTATCTGCATATGCCTATGTCCATAGGCCTCCACCAAAGAGTACCACAATGACTGGTGCTGCGCTACCCGCATCCAGCGGACTCCCGTCATCAGTCCTCCTTGTGAGGAGTGTACCCATGCTGCGCCTGCCTGTACGTGGTCGCCACTCGAGAACCTTTCCGCCCCAACGGTCATCGGTTCTGTGCAATGTGCCCCGCCCACTGCCACTTAAGTTTAGCGATTCAGAGGGCTATATCGGTTACCTTGGTTCTGCTGCGGATAGCCTCATATCTGATGCGATAACCGAGAAACTCCCAGCATAGCCCTCTCCATTGCCCTTTTGCCTGTTGATCATTTTTAGTGTTCCGTATCAAAATTGGCCCAACGGAACACTTATGCGATCATTCGGAGGCTGTCCGTCTGTCAGTTTTTAACACTTCGTTTTTAGTTCTGTCGCTACACGGTTTCTGTACACTTTGTGCAGTTTTCATATTGCATTATATTCAAATTAAAATAGAAACCGATGACGATGTTCACACTCATAATAGCTAATAGCTAAAATATTCCAAGGCATATACGAGTAGTTAAATAAGTCGGTTCCATTATGTTTAAACTGCACCAGTCGTAAAAACGCATTAGAGTTACTAGAACATAAAGTAAATAAACTTATATAACACCTGCATATAATTGCAGTCCTCAATAGGAGAGTTTAAGGACAACTCATAGACTGGATCTTTACCATACCAGTATGCACTTAAAGTATGTTCGTGCACAGAAGTGAAAGGAATTTTAATTTTTTTTGTAGTTTTTTTCCAAGACACGCTTTTTCAAACAATACTAGAGGCTCTGTGAGATGTAGAAAAGGCAAGCACGCCTTTTGAAAAAAAAACGAAAAATTAATTAGCGTGAAAATTATATACCTAAATACATATAATTATTGAACCTGCTCACAAAATTTAGCAAAAATCGGTTGAGAAATAGAAAAAAAAGCAGATTAATTTAGCAGATTATTTTTGATGCGTGTAACCATGTGCGTAGGTACACTGCAAAACGCGGAGATTGCCCGAAAACCGTGACATGGTACTAAAAATAATCTATAAAATCCCTAAACCCCATGTAAAGGCCTCCACACACCGGTCGCGTGCGCGGGTCGGGCGCGGGCCCGCGCAAGTTGTAAAACATTGAAACTACACTTCAAACACATATCGAACGCGGGCCCGCGGGCTCGCGTTCGGTGTGTGTTTGAAGTTTATTTTTAATGTTGTACAACTTGCGCGGGCCCGCGCCCGCGACCGGTGTGTGGAGGCCTTTAACAAAGTGTTTGCGAGAAGGTTCTCAGTGTATCTATTCCCTCACATATATAATGGAATTGTAAAAATCTGCGACATAAGGCACAGTAGTGTTACTGAAGCTCAAATTCTTATCCGGAGCCTCCTCTTGAAATGGAACTATGAAATGTCCGAGGACATTGTAAAAGTGTATTAAATCAACTATGTATTAAAGCCGCATCACTCTGGCAATTCTTATTGTTCTGAAACCCACGATACAGGCGTTGCCTAGTGTGGGTATCACTGCAATTTCTGTATGTGTATAATTGTATTTTTTGGTAAATAAATATATTTTGATATTGTTGTTTTTTTTGAAATGCGATCTGTAGAGGAGAACAGCCGGCCAGACGCCGGACATACGAAAGATTTTTCCCAAGCTCAAACAGAGAACTTCGTTCGCAAAGCTCGCTTGTTCAATAATGTCTCAGACATGCATACAAAATGATTGAAGTAGGTATATATGTTTTTTGGATGCAGATACTGCCGATTTTAATCTAAGGACATTTCCTTTTACAGATTTTTTATAGTAGGTACCTACTAAGTAGCTGCCCGAGTGGTTGCGCAAGGCAGAGATGCGGGGAAAAAAATTACCAATCTATTTACCAACAGGAGATCCGATCGAAATTTATCTCAAATTAAAGAACTTATAAAAATAAGGGTTTTGAATTGACAACATATATCCGCAAAATTCGGATTGTCGCGTATTTTGTAATTAAAAATGAAAATAAACGACGTCGCGATGCGCGTATCTGTAATGTCATAACCGACAAACGTAAATTAAGACGACAAATCGTCGGGTGACAAGCAAAACTCACTAAGTAACAAATACCTACTTAAATCAAAGGTCGTATCTCGATATGGACTACGTATCGAGATACGAGGTTTTGAAGTACAGTGACAGTTATGGTAGTGACTTTTGCTTGTCACCCGACGAAATGCTAGTGATATAAGGTTGAATATTAGAAAATCGATTAAACTATACGAACGAACGTGAAGTCGATCGCTAGTTAAGTAATGTATAAGTGACTCACGTTACCGTTTGGATTTTTAGTTCTATGAGTGACCACCAGGGGCGGTGTATAGACTTTTCATACTAAATCTTAACGATAGGCGGTAGCGTCAGTAGTAAACGCGACTCACTTCAATCCCACGCTAAGGGTGCAGGTATAAGTCCGGCCTCTAGTTACGTGTAGGTTTTAAGGTACCGTCAAACATGCCTACTATGCCACCAGGGCGAACTTTGCCCAAGAAGCAAATTTTAAAATTTTCCTCTTGGGCAAAGTTCCCCCTGGTGGCAAAGTAGGCATGTTTGACGGTACCGTACCTCAAAAGTATTAAACAATATGGTGGTAAATGCAAATGGTACCTGAGTCACACATGCCTTTCATCGTTTTCTAAATAAATAAAAGTAGTTAGATGCAATTGCTGGACGTGGTTTTTTTTTTATCGGATAAGTATCCACACTCAAAAGCAAGTTTCGGGTGCGCTTTGTATAATATTTGAATAGAATTTCAGTACAAACTACCCGAAACTTTTGCTCTTGTCTATAGTTCCGGCGGTTACAAACAAACTGACGAAACTACACACTCGTAAAAGGCTTTATTATATTAGTAGATAAAGTATAGATAGATTAGTATCTACAGCTTAATCATTTCTCGCGCGTCAGTACCGGTAGAGCCACTACCTACAGTCCGCGACTTATTTTCATTAGGGACACCGATCTCGTCGCTCCACTCACGCGCACCGCGACAACGTCATTTCATAATTAGTCTAATATAATATAATAGTCTAATAGAATACACTTGTGTTACAATGGACAAGAGGCTGTGCGTCGTCTTCTTCGCTATTATTGCTGTTGCTCATGGTAAGTTTTATATTTGATTTAAAGTCCTGTACATAATATACCTATAATATTATTTATTCTCGCATACTTACAGTAATGTGTGAATTGACTTGAAATGTTGGCATTTCTGTTAATGTTTGGGTGAATCAACTTTTTTCTTTCACTAGTTAGTTGCCAAGGTTACCTTATTTTTTTAACTGCGATTTTGCGGGTTAAAATCTACCAAATGTTTTCTTGTAATTTTCGACCCCTTTTTTAATTAAGAGCTATCTTCTAAGCTTGTAAGATGTCCATGTTATAACAATTTGTCTAAGAAACTCTGTGATATTGTCTCTTGGCTAACGGGACAGAATAACAACCACAAATAGTTGATTGACCCATTTGTAAAAATAAATTGTCCGCGATTTATATTTACTGGTATCTTCATCATCATCATCATCATATCAGCCGAAAGACGTCCACTGATGGACATAGGCCTCCCCCAAAGAGTGCCAAAATCATTTTGGTACTGGTATCTTACATTTGGTAAAAGGATACTTACATTTAATAGGGACAGTTTTTATTTTTATATAATCAAAATGCTCATAATATGAGCACATAATGTATTGTATTTCTTGCATGCTTAATATTTATATGCAAAGGCATTTGTGTAATATTTTTAACGAGTAAACGCAACCTCCTTTGTGATACGAAGCTTTTTTGCGAGGGTCGCAAGTTCACAAGAAATTTATTTTTAACCGACTTCAAAAAAAGGAGCAGGTCCTCAATTCGGTTGTATTTTTTCTTTATTTTTTTTTAATGTGTGTTACCTCAGAACTCCGTCATTTATGAACCGATTCGTACCATTCTTTTTTTAATTGAAAGTATATGCTTCCAGGTTGGTCCCATTGTTTTGAAAACTCCAGTTTAATGATGGGAACCATGAGGAATTGAGAGAACTTCTCAAATATATAAGGCACGCGTGTAGTAATTTCGGTGTTTTCTATTAGAATTAGAACTCGTGTATTTTACATCCGGAAATCATAAATTTGGTGAAGTGGAAGTGATGATGAAGACCACAGATGGCTTGTGGAACTTGTCAATGATGTACTTCAGACTATAAAAGTACGTCACCGATTCTGATATCATTCCGTTGAAATAGCAAACTCTTTGTAAGTGCCAAAGGTGATGCTGAGATCCTTGAGGAATTGACGGAAGTCCTCAAATATTATCGGTCCACATACAGCGATTTGGTTATTTTCACTAATAATCAACGTATTTGCTCTCGGAAATCAGTTCATGTGGTAAATTGGAAAATAAATGTGGAAATGTTCATGTGGCTTGGCGGCGTACTGAATTGAAGTCGGTTAAAACTTTGTTTTTAAAGTAAATTATTATACATACATTAAATTTTACATTTTATGTCAACTCTATTTGAATGAAGTTAAGTGCTAAACATTCATAAGGCGGACTTAATGCCACATGGCATTCTCTACGAGTCAACCAAAGGCAAAGCAGGAAATTAGTTGGCTATACTTAAATCTTACGGCCTAAAAACAAACAAATTAAATTAGGTTTTTCCTTTCCAACATGTATACGCGTTACAATTTGGAATGGATGAAAATATCAGAAGTGCCTGATTATATAATATTATAAGCAAATAGAATAAAACTACTTTTCAGTAGAACTATGGGTACATCTATTTATTTAAAGTAAAGCCTATCTAACACTAACAATAATCACTACCCTAGACTGGCGGAATGTCTCTTAAAGCTTCGCACAAGCACTAACGACCTAAAAACACCTTTTAACACAACCACTGGATAAATCACAACGCTCGCGATACAGTCGCGGCCCAAGCAAGAGTGGCTTCGGAGAGGTCCGCCCGACCAGCTCCCGTGGTTTGTTTATACTTCCAGCGGGGCACGGGAGGGGGTTCCAGGGTCGGACCTAATCGACACTGCTTACACGGCCTATCCTGACAGCCTGGCGTCCTCGCCAGATGCCAACAGTTGCTCGCCACTAACAGTCAGCCATCGGCATCTGAAATGCAAAATAGTTCAAACAAATCCCACCAAAACTAAATAATGTCCACGTATTGCAGTGGCAAAGTCTTCAACTTCTGATGAATATATACAGCAGAGGCCCAAAGTTTGCGTGCTAGCTCCGACGAACAGGTACGGTAGAGGCCCCAAGTTTGCATACCGACCCTGATGACCAAGTGCAGCATAGGCCCCAAGTTCGCATACTGACTCTGAAAAATAGGTACGGCATAGGCCCCAAGTTCGCATACCGACCCCGATGACCAAGTGCAGCATAGGCCCCAAGTTCGCATACTGACTATGAAAAATAGGTACGGTAGAGGCCCCAAGTTCGCATACCGACCATGACGACCAAGCACGGTAGAGGCCCCAAGTTCGCATACCGGCTCCGAAGAATAGGTACGGTAGAGGCCCCAAGTTCGCATACCGACCACGACGACCATGTGCAGCAGAGGCCCCAAGTTCGCATACTGTCTCTGAAAAAGTGAAAAATTAGTACGGCAGAGGCCCCAAGTTCGCATACCATCCTGTACTCCTGTCACAATACCACGCGTTCACAACCGAACACTTGCTTGCACACAGCACCAGCACAAAGCCACAGAAGTTCAACCTTCTCTTTCCAAAACACAAATACCTTTTGCGCTTACACTGAAGCGACGTATTACAATGCATGATATCCATTTTTCAAAAAAGCATCCACTCGGCCAACTCTGACCATCCATGTTACATATTTGAAAATGTCCTTCAAAATCAATACCTCCACATTTCAATCACACAAACAGTCTAGACTTCAACCACAGAAGTCTCAAACTCAAAGATCTGAAGTGTGCCAACACACACTTCTCATGCAAACGCTGCACATTTTCAACTCAAAGGACCTCTCAAGATCAACACACTCACAATCTCAATCGAGACTATCACACTTGCCATTTTACTGCAGACTAGCTGACTTTGTCGCTATCTCACCCAGAGACTGACTAACTCTTAGATTTTCACCGGTCGCTTATTATCAGACCAGTAAGTAGACTCTTGCTTGGACGGTAAGTAGGTACTATGAAAGAGACATCGCGATTTGCCAGTCGGAGTCTCTATGACTTAATAAGCATCATCAAAGACAGTCAATTTTATACTTTACTAAAATTAAACAAGCTCATTTATCAGCATCTCTTAAATTACACGGACTAGTGCTTTACACTAACTATGCCCACGGACAAATAACTAAAAACTACATCACTCGCATCTCGCATTTCATTAATCCGATCGTTGTTTGACAAAACACTTCTCTATTGTGTGACCACCCTTCTTGCAAAATTAACAAAACTTCTCGGCCTTCTCCGATTTACCGAAGTTATCATTTTTAGCCTGTGAATTGGGACAATTATTTTTTTTATGCCCTGTTTCATTACAAAGGAAACATTTTAATTTTTCGTAATTATAACTTTTTTGCGATACATTTCCCAACTCACTACTATCATGCTTTGTCTTACTAGGCTTTGTGAATACCGATAAGAAATTCACCAAATCACTAGGTGCAAGGTTAGCGTTTGTTGCAGACTGCAGTGGATTTAACAGTAGGGTCCTTTATACCACGCAACACGATTGCAGTGATCAACTCGTCACTAAGCCCATTCACTATTCTTAAGCGCAACAAAGACCGCCTCGCATACTCTGCATACGTAGAATATTTGTCGGAATCCGTATCCAAAACTTCGTATAAAACGTTAGCGACATCAACTTTATTCACACAAAGAGATTTAAATTCTTTCTTGAAATTACTCCATGAACGGTCATTAGTAACCCACTCACTTAACCAAGATTTTGCGTCCCCTTTAAAACAATGCCCGATACGCGACAAACATTCCGAGTCACTCCAATTATTTAATTCTTGGGCCTTATCTACTTCCACGAACCAACTATCAACATTGTTTACACTAGGATCGAAATTTGACACGTAAAAATTCTGGCCCCTCGAACTCGACGTAAGTGTTTTGATAACGTCGGCAAAAGCGTCGACGTTACTGTGAGACATTGTTGCTGTTGAAGGCGAAGCTTGCCCTTCTATTGCGTGTAATCGGTTTACTAACGTCACTATTGTATTAAGAGATTCCCGTAACTCTACATCCCGTGAATGCGATCGACTTCGAGGCCTAGAAATAGCTCTTGCGCTCATTGTACGACGAACACTACGAAAACGTATCTGGTTTCGAGACCTAGATCTAGACTTAGTGTCCAACCGGCGTCGATATTTGCTACGTCCACGACCACGGTCACGATCCGGAGACACACTTTTCAAACGTTTAGATTTACCCATAATTAAACACTCAAACTACTTACTTAAGCACTTAAAAGTTTAAGCCAATCAAATAATCAAGTCAGAATGTCCGATAAAACTCCACTTTTCGCGAGAAAGTGTAGTTCTATCCCTACTTCTGATATAAGCAAATAGAATAAAACTACTTTTCAGTAGAACTATGGGTACATCTATTTATTTAAAGTAAAGCCTATCTAACACTAACAATAATCACTACCCTAGACTGGCGGAATGTCTCTTAAAGCTTCGCACAAGCACTAACGACCTAAAAACACCTTTTAACACAACCACTGGATAAATCACAACGCTCGCGATACAGTCGCGGCCCAAGCAAGAGTGGCTTCGGAGAGGTCCGCCCGACCAGCTCCCGTGGTTTGTTTATACTTCCAGCGGGGCACGGGAGGGGGTTCCAGGGTCGGACCTAATCGACACTGCTTACAATATCAAAAATAATTGACGCAGCTGAAAGGTCTGCAACTTTTTTCTGGTGCTAAGGAAGGTTATTCCTATCACCAAAAAAATAATCAGGCACTTCTGATATTTTCATCCATTCCCAATTAAGTACTACACAAATAAATACATATTATATAATAACGTTTTATTGCAAAAATAGGTGCGCAGCAACAAGCACAAACGAATTACGACCTAAGCCGAAACAGACTCGGCTCGGGGGGCGGTGAGTGTCACAAAACAATCACAATCCTCCACGGACTCTACGGTAAACATCGTAGTATACTGAGATGGACTGGCTCCTATTTCATCGAATTAAAAAATATATAGAGGTCTATTTTTATCCATCCCTTCCGATCCTTACCACAGTTAAATCAGTTTCGCTCGCTTTCACGCGTTTTGAGTTAACGTGTACCTAAGAACGAGGGCGCGAAACGTTTTTTTCATGTATAAGGATCATTAGTACCATGTACCTGCTTTTCCGGTGCCCGTGGTTCCTCAATGGATCCATAGCTTCGAACTGGAAGCAAACTTGGTCGTGTGACAGTGAAAGTATTAAGGCAGTGTGGCTCACGCATCCCATTTGGATTTCGATTTGGGGAGACGTCAACATTGAACGTCTAAATCTCTTTTCTGAGACGGAAATGAAATCGCTGACATGTATGTTCGAGATGCTAGTTTACTACGATGTTTACCTTAGAGCCGTATAATGGATCGTATGGATAGAATGTGTTGATGCAGTGAAAAGGGGCTGAAAGATATAGAGCAAATCGTCGGGTGACAAGCAAAAGTCACTATCAAAACTGTCACTGCTCTTCCGAACCTCGTATCTCAGTACGTAGTCGATATCGAGATACGACCTTTGATTTAAGTAGGTATTTGTTACTTAGTGAGTTTTGCTTGTCACCCGACGAAATATAGAGACTGTAAAATAGAGTTGTCTCTACTGTTCCCAAAACGCTCGCAACGTAATTCTGTACCGTATCAAAATAATTTACAGTTCACTGGAAACTTGAAAAGCTCTAAAAGTAAACTTCTCAATTGTCATGTCATGTTCTTAATAAACAGACTCTACTCATACGATTCTATCAGCATTTTGGGAAATTCATATGATTCACTAGACTCAGTTCAAATTCATTACGTTTACTGCACTAATTCCATTAAGCCCACCACATACTTTCATAATTGAATTATTCCATTGTTCATAAAATAATAAATCATCAAATATACTAAAAACTTAAGTATTTTTCGAATCCCGGTAATGACATTTTATTTATGCGATGAGCACGAATATTTGTTCCCGAGTCATGGATGTTTTCTATGTATTTAAGTATTTATTTATCTATTTATATACATATACTTAAGTATTTATAAAAAAAAAAAAAACATTTATTTCGGACAATAATAAAAGAATCCATATTAGGTTAGTAGGTAGGTTACATTATATTCTATTTTATATTTTAAACTAGTGACCCGCCCCGGCTTCGCACGGGTTTATATGTATAATACAATTAATACATGCATGTATTATACATATAAACCTTCCTCTTGAATCACTCTATCTATGAAAAAAACCGCATCAAAATCCGTTGCGTAGTTTTAAAGATCTAAGCATACATAGGGACAGACAGACAGACAGCGGGAAGCGACTTTGTTTAATACTATGTATTGATATAGCTAAGGAGCGGTGCAGGCTTGCCCAGTGTTGTGCTGACTATAGCGACTGTCAAGCCTGTCCTGTGTGTGTTTATATCGTCGTCTAGTACCCATAGTACAAGCTATGCTTAGTTTGGGACTAGGTCGATTTGTGTAAGATTGTCCACAAATATTTATTTATTTAGTGCATAGTTGTCTATACCTATCTAAAAATACACCTACTCTGAGATTGAACCTTTACTCTTGGCTCCACTTATTGAAGATGTACTTAGATAATTGAATAAACTCGTATATGTTATATTTATTTGTTAAATACTGGCCTCAATACTGGCTACATATTCTGACTTACCGAAAAAAATACCAATTCCCAGAAACATCCAAAAAACAACCGCATTGTTACCAACATGTAAACGAGTAAAAAATACCAACAATTTGAGATGATTGAGATAAAGTAACGTATACTCTGACTAATTAATCATCTAATTACAATGGCGTCGCGAAACAAGGACATACGAACGCGTTGTCTACAATTAGGTAAACTTCTCAAGACATAAGGAAATCCTTGCCTAAAGTGAACCACGGTCAATAGAACATCATTCAGTATCTTAACTTAACTGGGTGCACGTCATCAGTGTATTCACATAATCTTTATTTCCATGTCCCCTATCTTTAAGATCTTTCCTGGGTGTTCCAATAGACGTGAAGCAGTTTAGCTAATAGAATACGTTGCCACTGTACACAGGGTATATATAGAAGGTGAAGTGCATAGGTAGGTACTTTGATGGTGCTGTGCAAAGGCAAAAAACTGATTGTTTAACATACATTGTGTGTGTTAGAGTTAGGAGATGTTCCTAAGATAAAATTGAAACGATATATATTTGCATTAATATCCAGTTAGTTTTGACTTTATTGCGATTTTGTTATCTTAATTCACTCAATTGTGATTCGTAGACCTCTCGATTGTTCTTTCCTGCAGAATTGAATCTATGTATAACTCTATGCCTATCGGTTTTGCTTTTTTTAATTATTGTTCACCGGACTTATGTAGACGGTGGTACCTAAAATTAGTTATTATTTGTGTTTCATAAATGATTCTTACTTCAATAATTAAACGAAATATGAGTAAAATAATGAAGAAAGTAGAAACTCACACCCTGAAAACATTACACTCCTTTTCGTTGGGCAGTCGTGTAAAAACAGAAATTCACAGAAAAACTCTTCATTATCCCGTAGGTAAGTACACGATATGAAGTGAATTATGGAGAAGGGTTTCCTCCTTGACTGTTTAGTCGAGAGCTCTGGACCTCGAATTTGAGTTGTTTTCTATAGGCATAGTGACTCGTTTACTGTGGTCGTGAATTAATCCTGAATAAGACGTAAGAAATTCTTACCTGAAAATCCTGGAATCCATCGTAGACACTATTTATATAATTATCTCTTTCCTTCCTGGCACAGGATTTAAGGATTTAAACCCTGATAAGGTCTTACAACGATGTGTAATTATAAAATTGATCAGTTTGATGCTTTTCGCGCCCAACGTAACTTCTTATTTATTTACAGACTCCGATATAAATTAGTTACATTTTATTATTTTAGCGGATGACAGCTGCTATGGATTTCATACCGTGTGTTCCTTCCTGGCCCGGACACATATTCGTACGAGGCTGTGATTACAGTGATAAAATGTACCCATTATGTACTATTATGTACCCAGTCGGAAATTAATTGTACCTCCATAGTTTGGCAGTTACAGGTCATCAAATGTGGCCGGGCTGGGAAGAGTACTACCCAGCCCGGACACACACAGATCTGCTAATATACGCAACTTCGAGATATAATTTGAATAGCAAACAAATGTACCTTTTATGTACCAGATAAAAAACCTTTTTTTGTATTTTAAAAATTGCTATAATATTTTTTTTACATACATCCAACATTTTGCATCCATTGCTGTGAAATTTCTTTAGGTCCGAAACATTTTGTATCATGTTATTAATACCATTCCGAAATTAAAATAATGAATCATCATCATCATCATATCAGATCAGCCGAAAGACGTCTACTGCTGGACATAGGCCTCCCCCAAAGGGTGCCACAATGACCGGTCCTGCGCCACCCACAGCCAGCGGGACTCCCGCGACCTTTACCAGGTCATCAGTCCACCTTGGAGCCACGCTGTGCATTTCGGTACGTGGTCGCCACTCGAGAACCTTTCCGCCACAACGGCCAACGGCCATGTATAGTGTAAGAGTCATAAAATAATAGGTGTCGATAGAAGTTGATTTGTTAGAAATTATTCAAGTTATTACTGTGTTATATCGCAATACGAGTAAGATGTGTAGTCTATAGGTCAGGAAATTAATGCTCAAAAAGAGGTATAGAGGGAAATGCTTGGAACACAATTTTTGACTTTGTCTGGACTAATTAGGAAATGACCATATCAAAAGTCCCCGCCTGTAGCCCTTGAGCCGGGAGGGAGAGCGGGGGTTTAAAGGTCCCATTTTTCGGTTTTTTGCTTATATCTCGGAAACGAACAAACTAACACTGACATCCTTGTATATTCTTGAGACGTGCAAATTCGTGCGGAAACACCCTAGCCTTTACACCCACACTAAGGATATGATTAAAGGAATCCATAATTTGCGACCCAGAAAGAATCTGATCCAAACAACTGTAGCCAAACTTCAAATGATCTCACAGGGACCACATTCCATGTAGATAAAAATATATCTTGGGGCACGGAAGTGCCCCCGCCAAGTCGAGCAAAACAAAGAGGCACGGCCGTACCATTCATTTTCTCGAAGCCATTCAGGCCATTTTCAACATCCTGTAATTTTGTGCTGGCTAAAGCTAGAACCCTGAATTTTCAGGAACATGTAGGGCATAATATGGCTTACATAATTATAATATCAATAATATTCAATTTGAACTTTTAGTTTATGAACTATTGCCCGTCAAAGTTCGTTAGTTTTGTCACTGACTCACTTATACAGGGTGGAAAGTTAAAACGGGGCAGTAAGGGCAGCTACTAGATCCCTTGCCGCCACGCAAAAATGGCATTAGGATTTTTTTTTTTTTGGGGGAGGCCTATGTCCAGCAGTGGACGTCTTTCGGCTGATCTGATATGATGATGATGATGATTCATTATTTTAATTAACGACCACTCGCTTCTATTAGAAAAAATGGAACGTTATGGATTTGATGGCAATTTCCTTAAAACAGTGGCATCATTTCTAAAAAGCAGGAAACAGTGTACCTACGTCCAGAATTCCAAGTCCAGTCTCGAATTTCTAACGGGTTGTGCGGTTCCCCAGGGATCAACAATGGGGAATTACCTATTTTTAATTCTCGTAAATGACATCACTGCGGCTCTTTCTGGGCCAGAGTATGTCATGTTCGCAGACGACACTTGTATAATAGTCAATGCAGATAATATATTGGACTTAAAACGTAACCTAAATCAAACTATTGAAAGCATTTCGTCATGGTTTGCGGCAAACGGTATGCTACTTAATGTTGATAAAACAAATTTAATCCATTTCCAGCTACGTAAAACTACAGACAATAAATTGGACATAAGAACCAACAACGTAATAATACCGCAGGTCGACATGGTAAACTATCTAGGATTCAAGATTGATGCGGGTCTCACGTGGTCATATCACGTAGAGGCAGCCTGTAACAAGCTAAGCTCGGCTTGTTATGCACTAGCAAGGCTAGCTCCTACACTATCGATAGAAAACATAAAAAAGGCTTACTACGGATACTTCCATTCCATCTTAATTTACGGTGTTGACCTGTGGGCAACCGCTGCAGATCGAGACAAAATCTTAAAAATCCAAAAGCGGGCAGTTCGTATTATTGCAAACAAGCCCTACGATCACCCTGCGCAGAATCTTTTTAGGGAACTTAAAATACTAACCTTACCAAGTGTGTACGTTCTAGAGGCTTGCACATTTGTGAGACGTAATATGGGCTCGTTCATGACGCGCGCGCAGGGCCACGCGCCCGGCATGATGTCCACGCGCGCCCAGCACCTGCTGCTCGTGCCGCACAAAAGGCTAGCCAAGACTCGGAAATCACTCAGCGTGCTAGGCCCTAAAATCTATAACGTCCTACCGCCTGACGTTATAAACGCCGTAACTGATGCAGCATTCAAAAACAAGCTCAAACAGCTCCTCATAAAAATGGCTTGCTACAGCATAGACGAATTTATGACCAATATATCATTGACCCACTCATAAATCAACAACACTTTCAAAATTGTTCAATAACGATAGGTATATAACATCTAAGACAATAAGAAATTTTAAAATGTATTTGACATGCATGATATTGACCTGTAAAATATGACATTTTATCAATAAATTTCTGAATCTGAATCTGAATCTGAATTTCGGAATGGTATTAATAACATGATACAAAATGTTTCGGACCTAAAGAAATTTCACAGCAATGGATGCAAAATGTTGGATGTATGTAAAAAAAATATTATAGCAATTTTTAAAATACAAAAAAAGGTTTTTTATCTGGTACATAAAAGGTACATTTGTTTGCTATTCAAATTATATCTCGAAGTTGCGTATATTAGCAGATCTGTGTGTGTCCGGGCTGGGTAGTACTCTTCCCAGCCCGGCCACATTTGATGACCTGTAACTGCCAAACTATGGAGGTACAATTAATTTCCGACTGGGTACATAATAGTACATAATGGGTACATTTTATCACTGTAATCACAGCCTCGTACGAATATGTGTCCGGGCCAGGAAGGAACACACTTTCATACCAACATACACAGACTGACAAACACAGATTTGATTTATCTTCTTTCCGTAGAGCCAGTTAGTGGCCTACAAAAAAGGATTTAATACTTATACCACAATGGGGAATGAATGAAAATTTTAGAATTGTCTGATCTTTATTTTGGTGTTAGGAATAACCTTCCTTAACACCAGAAAAAAATTGCAGACTTTTCAGGTGCGTCAATTATTTTTGAAAAATATAAACAGTTTCCTCACTTACGTTTTGGGTTTAGGACGGCGAATGAGACATTTTCCTTGATTCGTCTCATATTACAAAAAATATCTTAAAAATCCGTGGTAAACTGACACTGGAAATGATATTGACAGCTGCAGCAGCTATATTTGTCATTGCCAGGGTCAGATATTCTAAATATTTTTTGTAATATGAGACGGATCAAAGAAAATGTCTCATTCGCCGTCCTAACCCCAAAACGTAAGTGAAGAAACTGTTTATATTTTTCAAAAATAATTAACGCCGCTGAAAAATCTGCAACTTTTTTCTGGTGCTAAGGAAGGTTATTCCTATCACCAAAAAAAAATCAGGCATTTCTAAAATTTTTTCCGATTCCCACCGGCTTGCCTAAAATGCCTTGCTATACATATATTATGGAACTCTTAAATCATCAAAAAACAGCTCTTTTATGTGCTCCGGGTTGTCTAGTGAAAATTCTTACGCGCCGCCACTGATACCTACAATCACCTACAATTTACATTTTTACTCAACTGCCTCAGAAGGAGGGTTATGTTTTTCTAGCGCATGTAATGTAAGTAGGTACTGTAGGTATGTGGACAAGAAAATTCTATTTCACGGGCTAGGTAGGTACAGTCCAAACGGTTTGATGGAATTTGACAAATGAGTAAAGGTGGTTGATAAATAACTTCACGGTGATACTAAGTGAAAGAAGAGCAAGAAAAAAGCAGTTGGATTTTTGAAAAATCTTTTTAATTTCACAGGATTTCGTAATTAAATTGTGTGTAGGCTATCAGTAGCGAAATGTAAAACTTACTCACTTTTGAATAAATAATCTCGAAAAGTAGTGAAATAATAACGCTAAAGTAAAACTACTATAATAATATTATAATATTTATAATATTCATACCATACCACATCACTCGCCATCATCATCAATCATCATAACACTCATCTCATCTCATAACCATCAACAGGTTTCAGCCTAAGAGACATAGCGGCTTTTTTCCTAGGCGGCTACGGACAATACAACCCAGACTACCCTCACTACCAGAACCCGGGCTCCGGGCTGTACCCAAGCGGGCCGGGGTACCCGGGGCAGTACCCGGGGAGCGGGTACCCGGGGCAGTACCCAGGGAGCGGGTACCCGGGGTACCAGAAGCCTGTGTTACCAGGCCCGCCTGGCGCACACGCTGGGTGCCCGCTCTGTGACTCATCGGTGTACGGCTACTGCTCATACAAAGAGGCGCATGATGCTTGCTGCTGCGACAATAACGCGAGTAAGTTGACATTCTGGGGGAGGCGAGAAAAAGGTGATATTTCTTGGTTTTTCCATATGTTATGTAACTTATGTTACCGTCAGATTATGAAGACCGTCAGTTCATAACCTTACTCCCGATATTATAAACTGTCGAAAATTGTGAACCGTCAAAACCGTTCACAATTTAACGCATTATTTTTCGTTAGATTATAATTTATAAACTAGCAATGTCGAATCGTCAAATTCTGAACTGATATCAAATTGGCATGATTCGGAATGCATCCTGTGCGCTGATTGGTTGAACGAATGATTTCTCTTGCATAAAATTCTTTTTTTTTATCCAGACATTTTATTCAATTTATTTCGTCATCCAGCAATGTTGACGGAGCCCCGCTACGCGGGGCTCCTATTTCTGGACGGTTTGCCCTTCGGGCAACTGAAGCTACCTAACTAACCTAACCTACCTAGTCTTTGTGTTTGCGTTCCGTAGCAAGTTATTAGCAAGCCGATTTGATCTCAGTTCACAATTTGACGATTCGACATTGATAGTTTATAAACTAACGAAAAAGAATGCGTTAAATTGTGAACGCTTTTGACAGTTCCCAATTTTTCGACAGTTTATAATCATCTCGCGAGTAAGATTATAAACTGACGGTGTTCACAATATAAAGGTGACATATATACTAGTTATCCGCGCGGCTTCGCCCGCGTATTGCAAAGCACACAGGCAAACCCGCGGGTAAAACATAACCTATTTCCATCCAGAAAATCCAATCTATACTAAGGAAAGTATTTTTTTTGATATGGTACAAGTGGTTCTGGAGATTACCCCCTACATACAAACTTACAGACATACAAACCTACATCTCGCAGACTTTTCCTCTTTATTGTAGATTACTATAGATATCATATTTCCGAACGCATGCTGCTATTGATACAATCCAGCGAAATTGGTACTCAAAACGCAACAGTGTTTTCGTTGCAAAGTTATTTTCAGCGTAATAGCAATCGCTGTATTGGACAAGATCATTTGCAAACCTAAGTTAGTAGCGTAGATATTTTTTACAGCTCTGAGTGGCTATAGGCCTCGATAGAGCACGATACCCACGGCCTGTCAATTTGTAAACTATTGAGTTCCCTATTCTACAGTTCTTGAAATAAATGTAAACCATATACGTTGCAGTTGACGTGGTCACGTTCGTCCCTTACAGTTACTAGCAAGTTCGAAAGTAGGCGCATTTATGACGTCGAGTTGCGGAAACCCAGCCCGCGTACAACCTATAACCTATATAAGTTCGAAAGTACAAGCGGGACGATAATGCTTTGTGTCCGACGTAAAAGCGATCATGCTAATCGTGGAGGAAACCTGCGTACCAGGTACCCAATCATTGGGGGATGACTGGGTTATGTGGTATTTCTATCCACTAAAAACTCCACGGCGGCCGGCATCTGCGCTCTCATGCGAAGGACTCCAGGATCTGATACTGAACGCACTGGAGCCCTCCTCGCGCCTCGCCACATTTGGCTCGTCCTAGGATGATGATGGTCGCCTTCCCTGGGGTTTTTAGGTGAGTGCCCCGGCCCCCGCCAGGAACACTACGATGCCTACGACACACGAACCCACAAAGCAAGTAGTGGTCTCCTAAACAAATCCCGTTTCTGCCAACAGACAACTACAACTGCCGCAAAGCGGACTGCAAGTACCTGTACGCCAACTCGTGCCAGGAGTACAACCTCATCTCCAGCTGTTGCTGCATTGATGTGAAGAGTGCCGCCGTGCCGGCTGTCGCTGTTGTTGGATAGTATATGATAAGGTGTAGTTTAGATTAGGCTAGGTTCACCTGCTGCTGCGTTGACGTAGTGCCGCTGTTGTTGGATAACTGACCTTATTGCTGCGTGGTAAGGTGTAGTTTAGTTTAATGTGCATGAATATACTTGAAGTGTTGTGACTTGTAGATCGATCACATAACGCATTGTACGCGCGTCAGGTAGATCTAAATGTCACTTTTTATATGGATAAATGACAGTTAAATTGTCCTAACGCCCGTTCGGAACGTTACGTGATTACCCCTTTGCATCAATGGTAGATACCATATCAAAGCGAGCAAAAACATCGGACTTGTCCTTACGGCTATAAATAGAATCGAGTCAGATATTTCTGCGCGCTTTATTGTGGTAAGGCTGCCCTACACAAAGGTACAGTCACCGGCATTAATATATGATGAATCAAAGGCCGTAAAAATATCTGACACGATCTTACGGCTCTAGGAATAGAGTTGTCTTCAGATATTTTTGCGGCCTTTGTTCCATTATGTATTTATGCCGGTGACTGTACATCATGGCCGCAGGACAGGACGCAGTTCTGCGGTGGAATAAGATGAAAGTACTTATGTTTTTCGCCCTTTAACGCATAGTTGCGTCCAGTGGCGGATTTGCAGTCTTAGCCGCCCTAGGCCGTGAAGTACCAGCCGCCCCTTTCACAGCTCCCATTATATACAGGGTGACTGGTAATTCGACCTATTCCTTGAAAGGGGTTATACTAGAGCTAATTTGCAACAATTTATGTCCAGTCAACCAGGGGTCGAAACTCGCTGGTTTCCGAGATATTCGAGTTTTTAGTTTGTATGAAAAAAATTCTCCTTGCAGCCTTAAGCTGGTGATTGTGACAAAAGTACTTCCATTTGGATGGTAAAAAAACATTTTTGTCACAATCAGCGCTTTAAGGCTGCAAGGCGATTTTTTTTCAAACAAACTAAAAACTCGAAAAATTAAAAAAAATCGTGTTTTGACCCCTGGTTGACTGGACATAAATTGTTGCAAATTAGCTCTAGTATAACCCCTTTCAAGGAATAGGTCGAATTACCAGTCACCCTGTATGTATTTGTCGATTATTTCAGCGCTGATAGACGACACGGCAGGGCTTCTTTTTAAAGACTCCCAATGGCACCATGAAATCTGCAGTAGCCATTTTAGCCGTAGGTAGGTAAACGTTTTGTGACTTCGGCGTATTCGATCACTAGGTAAAATTGAATTGTTCGTTTCCAAACAATTTCTTACTGGATTCAAATCTTGCTCCTACGATTAATGTAAAAGGTAAATCGCCGATAATGCCCGTTCAATAAACTACCTTCGGCTTTAGAAGATAAGACCTTTTTTGTAAGTTGTTAATTTAAAAGCTCGATCCAAACACTCCGCACGGACACGAGATATTTTTTAAATGATGGTTCTCAAGTTGTAACCCTAAGTTTTAAGGAGAGTAGGTACTAAGTATCTTTGTATTGTGTAATTATTGTAATTATAATTAACCAAGGTGTTTTTAACTCGTTCGTTGTCACTGACAAGCATGTTGCCGTTTTTGTGTGGCAACGAACTCGTTAAATCTTTTGACAGACCCTAAATAAATTAATTGTTTGAAATTTATTTTGTCTTAGGGTGGTTTATATTCGTTGGCATCCACATAAGGGTGGTATTACACTTTTCCAAAAAAAAATGTCCAATGTGCATTGCATCTCACATTTTTGTAAACCTAATGCGAGACGCAAATACAAATTGGAGAAAAATCTTCGACAAGTGGAATACTATTATACCCTTATGAGGATGCCAACGAATACCCTTCCGCACCCGGGGGTTGCCCGCCAAAAAAGCAGCTTAATTTAAGCCATATTTACAGCTTGGTACGGGGGTGAATTGCAAAAAATTTGTACATAGTTAAGAGCCTTAATCTAATCTACTCTTTAACTTTTTCCATTGTGTAACGGCAATTACCCATACATTTTATATGGGTAACTTTCGTTACACAATAGAAAAAGTTAAAGCATAGATTAGATTAAGGCCCTTAATTATGTACAATTTTTTTGCAATCCACCCACGGGTAATAACGAGTAATACGTGCGTATACGTACGTCCTTGGGTCCTTGGCTCTTAAAACGCCTGACCTACATGTGCGTCAGTGGGGGTCAACTAGTAGAAAGTACCAAATCTGTTACCTACCTACTGACGCACATGTCGGTCGCCGGATGGGGAAGGGTAAACGTATCTCATAGAATTTCAGTTAACAAAATGTCGAACCAGTGTTTCCGTTGATATATACAACTTTAAAATGCAATCCTTAGATCAACCCATCGTATGCTTAGGCACAGATTCGCGCAAAAAATTTGAGCCTAGTGCAAAATCTCAAGGTTATCTCATTATTTCGATTAGGTAATTTTTGACCTCCGCATACGAAGGGTTAATTTGAAATATTATAGTAACCTCCTAAAGTATTTTTAGGTAATAATTAATAAAACAAAACAACAAAACTTGGCTTATTCATTTATGCACCTCTAAAATTAAGAGTACCATCGGTACTACGCACTGTTGTAGAAAATCCGACACTGCCGGTTATCAAAATTCAACTTTAAGTCGTTATAACAAGAGACAAATTCGCTTGTGTTTGAGAATCTCACAAATATACCTATAGGCGTATTACCAGAGCTATCACAGTAAATCGCGTACAATCACCTATCGTTACAAAATAATACACACGTTGCTAGCGACACGCCATGTCCAGTACAAACATGAGAAATCTAACTACGGAATAGCGGTAGGAGCCATCAGAATGCTGACTTGATAACTCTTCAATTATATTTAAATTACATGCAATACAATGTATTGGATCTATATTAATTATTATGAGCGACACGTTTAATACATCATTTATTTACCATCTCGTATCGTCACGGTAATTTCGTCGGCGTTCAATAGGTTAAGGATACAACTGAAACCGGCGACCTAATTAACCTTTTCGACGCCAACGACGCATATATCCGCACCGCAGGTTCAACGCCAACAACTGATATATGCGCCAAGAGCCCAGCGCGATACCAACCTTCTTGCATTGGCATAAGGTTTAACAACGCACCAAATGTCTTGTTGATTTGGCGTGTGGTTGACAACTTTTCTCTTTAACAGAGCGTTCAAAAAGGTTAAAAGTTCTAATGCACTAACACATCGCGATTATTGTTTTCGTACGTCAGTTCCAGCATTTTTTGTAGACTCGCGAGCAATATTAGGTATATAATCACACGAATAACATCAATACAGATTTATAACTGGGTCAATCAACTTTCCCTTGTTATTCTGTCCCGGTAAGGCAGGAGACAACAGTGACAGTTTCTTAGAAAAAATACTATAAATTGGAGTCCTATCAAGCTAAGGAGATGGTGGGGGACCATGGAATAGGATTTCCTCGTATTTAGTGGATTTAAACCCCATAAAATCATAGCTTTAAAGAGTGACTCAGGAAACGTAACCACCCAAAATTAGGTGATTGGCCCAACTATATATTGGTGACATACAACCAAAAACTGTAGTAGTTTAAGTTTTCGTCAAATCAGCATTCTAATGATCCGAGCGCATGTCACTATGTCCAACACCGAAGCTCCGAACTTAACTGTAGTTTTAGAACAAGATCTATTCACTCGGAGTTTGATATTGGATATAGTGACTCGATACCTAATACATAAGAATAATACATAACACTAGGACATAGAGGTGAACTTTCCTGCAGTGGTTGAGCTCTAGGCTAGACCCATTTGAAACAGATAGCAGGGCAATAAAATCGCGACAAATGAAATTGGAGGTGTGCGTCGCCGTAACAAAACTACACATTCTAGTACAGTACATAACAATTCAATTTTAAAATAAATCTTGTATCGGAAGTATTTCGCTGTCATTATCACGAACGTAAAGGACAATATTCGTGGAACATTCGAGAAGCTACATTTTTGTAAACGGTCCCATTTCTTGTACCTTTATGAAATAAGACCAGTTTTAGCGTAAGTTTCGTTATGTAACCTTTAGATTACAATTTGGCGTTGTGGGAATATAAAATGACCTTAAATTTGTAGAAAGAGACCAAAGTCTTTCCACCAAACCATTCATAATCGTAAGTGTTCGTCAATATCTGAATGTATGGAAAGTTTGACAAATGTCTACGGAATGACAGCTGCCGTGCCTTGTTTAACGTTGATCGGCCTGTAATCGTGAGTTGGTGCAATCCGCCCTGCCTTTATGGGGCTTCTAGACGGGCTACACTTTTCCGGAAATGTGTGGCCGGCAACTATGGGCGTCTTGCTCTTACTTCCATGCTAGCACAGGCAGGGTTCGAAATTATCAAGATAATTACGCTTCTTGATGATTATCGGATAATTATCACTAGTATACTACTCAACTTTGCATAATCTGAACTGATTTTTTCTTGTAAGGGGAATCCCCACGGCGCGGCACGTCAATTAGACACTTCGTGCGTTCGCATATTATTATTATTATAAAAGAAATGGCAGCCTCGAGGGCCTTTGCCCAGAGTCAGTAGGTTTATAATTATATATTTAGTATTATTAGCATGATGTACGGTAGAAGGCCTTCACAATGCACTGGGTAGATGGAGCAGTACAAAGTATAATGGCGGCCGCGACCACGAACCGCCGAATGATGCCCGAGAATTGGTTATTCGCACTTCCAGGAAAATTCTTCATTAACTGTAGCCGTCACCTTTGCCATTCACTGCATAATATGCTATCAAAATTATACTTTAAACAGCAGGATGCAGAAAATAAAAAACGCTGTCTGGAGCACGATCCGCCATGTTCCATGGATCATTCGAAAGTCCTGCGTTCGCATAGACGCAAGTGCGGAAATACACGTTAGAATACAGCGCAATTTTTTGTTATAATCAATCGATAATCATCCATCTTATTAACGTGATAATTATCCTTTCGAACCCTGAGCACAGGACGCATATAGTTGCCAGCCACACATTTCCGGAAAAGTATAGCCCATCTAGAAGCCTCTTTAGACGAGTACAATTTTTTGGTAATTTTCTGCGGAAGTATGGTCAAAAGTCAAAGATGTCTTCTACTTATTAGTAAGTTTAAGGAGCTTTATACTCGCAGGAGTCTCTCATACATACTAGTGTAAACTATCCTTACTCCTACACATACAGCGACCATAACATTAAGTAAGAATTCATTCAAAATAACCTGTTTACGGAACCGCTAAAAATTCAGTGTTATTTTGTAAGACCTATTTAAGAATTAAACATACAGAAGTTTATTCATTATGGATAGATACCATCTCAATTAAATTCTACGCCATATCAAATAGACGTCGCCTGTACGAAAATACAAATGATTTGATAAGGCGCAGTAGTTCGTATTATAAAGATAAAAATTATACACATTAAAAATGATAGAAAACTGTTTTCACGCTGTAAAATGTTTTGTAATATTTATTTACACTGTCTGCTACCAATTTACTAAATTAAATATATATATGTATATCATATAGGCTGTTCAACTTATTTTATAAGTAATTCTTTACCTTGATTGATGAACAACAAGTAGATCGAAACAAAACTATCCTTTATTAAAATAGTAACAGATGCTACGAGGGGCTCCAAATATTATTATGAAAAAATCTGTATGTTTAATGCTATATAAAACATGAACTGAAAACTACAGCAAGCTCAATCTATGGTATTCGTTTTTGGTACTAAAACTGATCAAAACATTAATATCAATAGCATTATTCGGTAAGCCTAAGAAATCAGGCGTTTAAATGTAGTCCATAAAACAGCATGGGATCAAAAGTAACATACGCAAATACGATCCCAAAAAATTATTTGACAAAAATATTGTGCGAAATAAAAAAAACGGTGATCTTTAAAATACGCTCACAGAAAATAATATGGATGTTCGTCGTATCTATTACAAGAAAATGCCTGATTTTTTAAGTCTATTTATTTACCCACATACGTCTCAAATAATAAGAATGGTGGTTAATGCAACTCAATCCGATTACTTGCAATGTTACAACATAGCTACACAATGTTTTGGCATGTATGCTCCAAATACTTACATTACAAACACTAAACTTATTTCAAAAATAAGACGGTAGAACACTAGGACATGTCCGTTTATTTTTATTCGTGTAGCTTTCATTTGTTTCACATGTTACTTTTTATTAATAATGTCATAAGTTCCGTCCAAACTGAGATTTTGAACCACCAGTTTCAATAGTTTCATGCTTAAAGACCGGTTTAAAGAAACAATGCAGATTTAACCAGTTTTAACTCAGTAAGTGGCTACTTTCCTAAAAAACAGTATTTATTTCTTTAGTTAGATTATAAAAAAATATTGGACACATTTTTTATTTTATCAATCAAACAAAAAATCGTGAAGATATAGCCCGTTAGAGTTCCACGTGACGTCACATTATGGGCTAGATCTTCATAATTTTTTGTATGATTGACAAAATAAAAAATAGGTGTCCAATATTTTTTTGAGAATCTAACTGACTAAATATAATTATATATTTTTTACCCAGGAAAGTACCCAATTTTCATACCACCATCCTGTAGTTACGTGCTCCCTGATAACAGTGGGTAAAATGTAAAAAGTTGGAAAGCTACACGTACTTGTACCCTTTGTGCTACTCAGCGCATCCTGTAATGGTTCTTCTCCTGCACCTGGCACAGCTCGCCCTTGAAGTCGATCTCGATCTCGAAGTCGAGGTCGCGCACGTTGCGCGCGTTCTGCCGCATCGAGAACGTGCCCGTTATCTCTTCTTGTTTCTTAACCTGTCGACAATATGTTCCATTGTACACTTTGGCTATGGCAATCCCACGGTGCGACCAGCAATCGTCAAATGTAAAGGATGCGCGCGGAGTTGCCTCGCGCGGTATTAATGGACAAGTATAAAGTACAGTCGCCATCACATACATCGGAGCAAACAAGCACGTCACAAACATCGGAACACACCTCTATTTTCAAGGTATTAGGGTGCATGTGCCGATATTTTTGAACACCTATTATGTACATATGTATGTGACGGC